>JAJHSJ010000009.1:61445548-61743499 GCA_021015155.1 Magnolia officinalis | reverse complement strand
GGCAATCTCAACAAACCCAAACCGAAAGTAATATACTGAAAATAAAAACTTATGTTCTCGTAGACGTAAGTCGAAGCGAAGATATCGATGAAGCCTTTGAAGTTGAAGCTTCAGTAGATGCAGTGATCATTTTTCTTAGATGATGAAGAACCAATGTATGCTCAACCAAGAAGGATATATGGATATATGATTTCTCAAAGAATAAAACTCTAAAAGCTGCAGATTCAATCCTCTAATCTCAAGTTGAGTATAAACCACTCTCTAATTAAATTTAAATCTACTTGAGAAGAGAATTAAATAAGCTACAAGAGAAATATAAGAATAACTAAGCAAATAGCTTGAAAAAGACTAGGATCTCTCTCTCTCTCTCTCTCTCTCTCTCTCTTTTTCTAGAAGATTTCTCTCTTATTTTCGTGCTTTGAAAGAAATGATCTCTATTTATAATGAAAGATATGGATCTTCAGTCAACCTAAGAATCCCTTCGGCTGGCCGAAGTTCCTTGATACTCTTCCAACGACTGTCAGATTTCGCGGGATTGATTTTATCTAAACTTAGGTTGGCTCGAGCCAAACTTTGGCTGGCTGGAGACGGGGTTCGGTGGCCTAAGAATCTGGGAAATCAGAATTTTGCATTGCTGTAAATTTGACTTGGGTGTCACTCTTGGGGTGACCCGAGCTGGGTTCAGTTGGCCGAAGGCAGGGTTGGGCTGGCCAAAGTTCCATAAGAAACAAGTCATTTGTTGCTGGAAACTTGACCTAGGCTGATCTTGGGCTGACTGAAGATGGTTCGGTTGGCCGAAAGAATGGTTGGGCTGGCCAAACGCCCTTGATTTCTCATGTAAAATTGTCATGTGTTAAAGCCTAGAAAACCATAATGATGCACTTTAACCTAGGGTCTTTTCTAAGGTCGTCTTTACCTTTAGGTTGGTATACAAATGATTCTTCTTTTGAAATCCTTCCAAGCCTTCTAGTCTTAAGATGTTGAGTCGTGCTCTTGTCTTGAAATGTCGAAGAGAGCTGAAGTGTGCTGAAGTTCCATACCCTATACATTTTGTCTACGAAATTTGACAACTACTTATGTGCTTAAAACATTAGCACTTACAATCTTCCCCTTTGTCAATTTTGTGACAAAACATAACATATTACACATTCATCACATTCCACATTCATCACACTCATCACATTACAAATACCCAATGATTACATAGACTCAACAACTATATTCAGAATACTGAAGGCTTCGAATCATGAACATTTAGCGGAAGATTTCTTATGAAGAATATGTTTATCTACTCTCCTTGCTCCCCCTGAAAAATATACTAAATACAATCTTGTTTCCACACGTTAGATATATCATCCACATATATATCAACCCCCCCCCCCCCCCCCCCCCCCCCCCCCCCTTCGTCACAATTTGACAAAGGAAGATGAATTTCAAGAAACATATAGGAAGCCGTAATAGGATCAAATGTTAAACATTAAACATTAATCATATCAAAGTTCAAATATTAACCAAGCATTTCAAGTTAATAAGATCATAAGTCTGAAAAAGTAAAGCAAGACATCCAAGTCAGAAACTCAAGATAGTACAAATCATTCGGACTCGGATGAAGACGGAGCAAGCATCTCAGGATCAATATTCTTCAAGCTCTTGCTTAAACGATGAAAGTACTTTTTCATGTACTTCATATTAAGCTTTTGATTTAAAGCTAGAGCTTCCTGAGAAACATGCAATGAATCCATCATATGCTTCCAAGAAGATAATCTCTCATTAAAACTAGAATGACGATAGTCAGAATCATCCTCATCTTCAACCGATTCTTCCTCCAGTTCTTTGAAAATGTCATCCATGTTAACTTCTTCCTCTTCCTGCCTATCACCATGTGCGCCTTGTTGCTCAGGTAGAGGAGTTAAGTTCACCGTATGTAAATTTGAAGAGTTAAAAGGAAGCTCGGATTCCGGTGCCTCAATGGAAGGAATTTGGACACTGAAAAATAATGCGAGAGATGTTATGAGGTAACCGAATGGAAGAGAACCATGCTTTAGGTGCATCTGATAATGAATGATGGAGTAACAAATGAGAGTTGGAAGACAAATTTTAACTCCAGTAGCTATCGCTTAAAGGATATGAACCATGAACGTAGTAAGATCGATTTTGTTACCGGCTCTCGGATAAACATTGGAAGTGAAAATGCGATGAAGAATGCCGTACTTAGGAAAGAGTTTTCTAATAGGAAGAGCATTACTTGATCTCCAATCTGCATCAAAACCACATAGAACTCGGGTAATGGATTCTCTTTTAGAATTTGACATTTTGTTCATAAGAGGAGCAATTGGAATTCCATCCTCCGCTTATTTAATTTCCATAAAAAAAAATGCAATGGTGAAGGGTGTAATTGAAATTTTTTCCTCTATTTTCTAAAGATAGATTAGAAATAGAGCATACATCCCTTGCACTAATGATTGATATGCATTTCCTCCCTATTAGAGAACTTTTTCCTGTCCAACCTCAAAGAGAAGTTCATGCAACCCATAATCAGCAATGTGATACAAATTTTCTGACCTTTCAATGATAATGCTCATTGATCTAAAATCCCGAAGATTTTCAGGGTCATCTTCCGGTGGATGGATGGTCCGAATATCATGGGAACCGGATCGAGACAAGGAACCGGCTTGTACTTTGCGCACGTACGACATGTTTAGATCGATGTTCCATCACTTATAATCACGAAGGAAACAAGAAGATCAATTAACTCAATTCTATTCGAAATAACCCAACACAAGGGTTCCAAAAACTCAAGAAAAGAGATGGAATCAAGATGAAAATGCAATGAGCAACTTAGGGCCTGTTTGATTTTCTAATTACACAGGTAATTCAAGGTAAATGGGTAATAATTATTTACCCGTGTATTTCCGGTTAGATTTCCAAGGTGACGTTGACCGCCACTTTTCATTTATAGCACTCCTCGCATCACTCGAGGAGAAATTGGTGTTACATTGTGGGGCCCACCATGATGTGTGTGTCTTATCCACACCATCCATCCCTTTAGCCAACTCATTTTAGGGCATGAGCAAAAAAAATGAGGCAGATCCAAAGATCAAGTGGACCACAACACAGGAAAAAATGGAAATTGAACTCCTACCATTGAAAACTTCTTGAGGACTCCAAAAGTTTTGGATCAAACTGATATTTTTGTTTTCCCTTTATCTTATGACTGTGTGACCTTATGAACAGGTTGGATGACAAATAAACATCAATGTGGGCCCTAGGGAGAAAACAACTTTCAACCATTGATGTCTCAATGATCATTGTTCCCTAAGATGTGGTCCACTTGAGCTTTTGATTTTTTTTTTTTTTTTTTTTGGTTTCATGCCTTAAAATGTATTTTTTAAAAGGATGGATGGTGTGGATAACTCACATATATCATGGTGGGGCCTACATATTTAAATCAGTATTACCAGGTATTGTATGGACCGCTTTTCGAAATGTAATTCCCAACGATTTTCAAACAGGTGGCGTAAGTAATAATTACTTATTTCCCTGTATTTACCTGGGAAATGAAAAATCAAACAACCCCTTAAATCAACAATAAAATGGACTCAAATGCACTTACAAGCAAGTAATGGAAGATGGGTAGTTGAAGGAGGCACCGACAAGCCGAAGAAGAAGAAGAAGATTTGGGGAAAAATGAAAATTTTGCACTTTTAAAAAGTGGACAGCGCATTCCTCGACTGGCCGAACATCATGTCTGGCTAACTGGACAATCTGGTCATTGTTTGGTTGGCCGAATAAAAAGTTTTTTTTTTTTTTGTTTTTATTTTTCTTTCAAAATCCAAAATAAAAATAAAGATAAAGAAAGAAAAAAAAGCTTTATGAAGGTAATTAAATAAAACACAAGCCAATATTATGCCTTAAATTAGAAAATTTAAAACTGTCAAGTGGCTTAGTTAGAATATCTGCAAGCTTCTTTTTACTTTGAATGTATTCCAACATAATTATCTTTTCTTTAACTAACTCTTGTATATAATGATATCTGATATTAATATGTTTTGTACGAGAGTGTTGGATATGATTTTTGGATATATTAAATGCACTGGTGTTATCACAATACAAATTCATTGTATCTTGAACTATGTCGTAATCAATCAACATTTGCTTAATCCACATAAGTCGATAACAATCATTTCCTGCTGCAATATATTCCGCTTCTACAGTAGATAAGATATTGAGTTTTGCTTTTTGCTCATCCAGGAGACTAGACAATTTTCAATGTAGAAACATCTACCACTAGTGGATTTTCTATCATCAATATTTCCTGCCCAATTTGCATCAGTATATTCTGCTATTTGAATAGATGTATCGTGTGGATCCCACAGATCAAGATTAACAATGCTTGTAACATATCTAATTATGCGTTTGACAACTGATAAATGAGATTTTTTAGGATTAGATTGATATATAGCACAAATACCAATACTAAAAGATATATCAGGTCTACTAGCAGTTAAATAAAGTAAGCTACCAATCATGCTTCGATAAAGACGAGCATCAACACTTGTACTCATAGAAGTATTGAAATTTATACCTTTTTCAAATCCAAACCTTTTAACTAAATTTTGTGCATACTTGGTTTGGGAGATAAATTCCATCTTCGAGATGCTTAACTTGAAGTTCAAGAAAATATGTTTGCTCGCCAACCATACTCATTTCGATTTCTGACTTCATAAGTTTTGCAAACTTAGAAGATAGATTAGCACATGTAGATCCATAGATTATATCATCAACATATATTTGAACAATCAAAATATCATCATTGGATTTTTTAACAAACAGAGTTTTGTCAACACTTCCCATCCGAAAGTCATGGCTAAGTAAAAATTTAGTTAACTTTTCATACCATGCTCTAGGGGCTTGTTTCAAACCATACAAGACCTTTTTAAGACGGAACACATGATTGGGAAGTTTGGGATCTTCAAAACCCTTAGGTTGTTCAACATATACTTCCTCATTCAAGTCACCGTTTAGAAAAGCACTCTTGACATCCATTTGATATATTTTAAAATTTTTATAGCAAGCAACAGAAATAAATAGTCTGATTGATTCAAGGCAAGCAATCGGTGCAAAGATTTCATCATAATCAATTCCTTTTGTTTGTGTATAACCTTGTACAATCAGTCGTGCCTTGTTTCTAATAATATTTCCAAGTTCATCCGATTTATTTTTAAAAATCCACTTGGTTCCAATAACATGTTTATCAGATGGTCTAAGAACAAGATACCACACATCATTTCTTACAAATTGATTCAGTTTATCTTGTACATCCAAAATCCAACTTTCATCAGCCAACGCTTCATTTATGTTGGCCGGTTCAATTTGAGTGGTAAAGCAACCATGGTTGCAAATATTTTCCAATTGTCTTCTGGTTTGAACACCAAAAAGAGGGTTACCAAGTATTTGATTAGTTGGATTGTCTTTTACCAACCTTAAATCAATAGAATTTGATTTGGCTGATGGTTCACTTTGATTAATCAGAATGATATCACCATCACCATCATCTTGGTGAAGGCTGTGATTGATCGAATGATCATCAATTACAACATTTATCGATTCTTGAATTACCTCAGTTCTCTTGTTTAGAACTCGATATGCACGACTATTTAATGCATATCCTAAGAATATTCGTTTATCACTTTTTGCATCAAACTTTCCCAAATTTTCACGGTCACGTAAAATGTAACACTTGCTTCCGAAAGTATGAAAATATTTTACACTGGGCTTTTTCTCAAAACACATTTCATATGTTGTTTTATTTTTTCCAACTCTAATATAAACACGGTTGATTATATAGTAGGCAACATTTACAGCTTCAGCCCATAGATATTTAGGCAATTCATACTATTCATCATTACGCTTGTCATTTCCTGTGACACTCTATTTTTCCTTTTAGCAACTCTATTTTGCTTTGTTGTTTTAGGAGCTGAAAATTCATGCAATATACCATGGTCATTGCAGTATTTTTCAAAATTGCTATTTTCAAATTCTGTTTCATGAACACTTCTTATTCTGACTACAAATAGTTCTTTTTTCAGTCTGGATGCATTTAATAAGCTTTTTGACCTTGTCAAAAGCATCCGATTTTTCTCTTAAGAATGCTACCCAAGAATATCTTGTGTAGTCATCAACTACGACTAAGAAGTATTTCTTTCCTCCTTTACTCTCCGTTCTTGTTGGTCCAACTAAGTCCATGTGGAGAAGTTCAAGAGGTCCAAGGAGTTCACTTTCTTGTGTCAACTCCTAATTAATTGCCAACCTAACAAGCACCAATACTTTATTTTCTTTCTTTCCTAGCTTAGGTAAGCCTCGCAAGTGATCTCTTTTGCTCAAGTTGTAAAGATCTCTATAATTTACATGTTCAAGACGTTGGTGCCATAATTCAGTCTCATCTGTTTGGACCATGTAACATGAAAGGTTTGTTGAGCAAGTGTCATCAATAATATATCAATTTTCAGAAGTTCTGCAACCATTTAATATTACATGTCCTTCTTTATTTGTTATCTCACATCCATGATAAAAAAATATTTTACTATGATTATTATCACATATTTGAGATATACTAAGAAGGTTATGCTTTAATCCCTCAACATACAAAACATTTTCCAATATAGGTAAGTTAGGAAGATGTACATTACCTTTACCAATGATCTTGCAGTTGCTACCATCTCTGAATGTAACTGAGCCGCCATCAATTTGGTTGATATTTGAGAGAATAGCTTTGTCACCTGTCATATGTATAGAACATCTACTATCCAGGTACCATCTTGAATGACTACTTGCTTTGAAAGCTGTATGGATAACAAGACACTTTACCATTGGAACTCACTTTATGACGGTTTTCGGTTTTGGAGGGTCTTTTTCCTTTTGTTGTGTTTTGGAGTTAGGATTTCTCCTATTCCTGTTTACTCCTTTCTTACTTGAGTTGGATTTCAACAACTCTTTAAGAAAGTCCACAATTTTATTAGCAAGAGGAGGATTGTTAATTTTTCTCCTTGGATATATGTGGTTGTTGGCAAATGTTTTCTCTTTAGAAAATTCTCTAAAGGTTTTTTATTTTTTATTTTTTTTATTTTTATGAATATATTCTTTTTGCGATCAAACTTATTTAGAGTTTCTACTTTAGAGTTCGAGGATTCTCTTTTCACAAAAGTAGAAAAGAGTAGGAGTAGAAGTCTTAGGCTTTAGATTGTTATATTTGTTATAGCCAAGGCCAAACTTATCACCATACCAGCGAGTTGTAGTAAATTTTCAAGTTTCTGGTCTCCTTGGGTGTACTTCCAAGTGTCCTTTGAACTCTGAAGTGAAGAAACTTCAATTTTCAATTTCTTATAATCAAATTTAAGATTTTGCAATTCTGTATTTTTCAAACTCATATCTAGTTTTGATTTTTTAAAACAGTTAGAAAAATGAGATTTTTCGAAGACAACTTTTTAAAGATCTAATTGTAGTTCCTCACATTTTTTCTTTTGTGTTTTCAACTTTGCCGCAATTTTGCATTTCTTCTGAAAAGAGCATCATAAGCTTCTTGAAGGTCTTCTTCATTTTCCGAGTCACTTTCAAGAGTTTTATATTCAGATGTTTCACTATCTTCTGAAGTAGTGACTCTGGCTATTATCATAAAGGCATTTTGTTCTTTTACCTCTTCATGGTCTGATTCATCAGTTTCTGAATCAATTTCAGATTCTGATGATTCATCCCCAGTGGCAATTGTGCCTTTTAAAAAGAAATCATTTTTAGGATATTTTGAACCAAGATGTCCAAACTCAGAGCAGTTGTAGCATTGGGTGTCTTTGGATTTAGATTTCGAATTGCTTCAATTTCCCTTTCTTTTGTCAAAAGGTTTTTGAAAATAATTTTCCTCTACTTTTGCAAATCTTATAAAATTTCTTTGCCAACAATGGTATATCGTCCTCATTTTCCTCATTATCTGAATTTTCATTCAGCACATTTAATTTGGACTTAGAGGATTTCAGGATGACAGACTTGTTCTTTGGAGCTTTGAAATTCAATTCATATGGTTAAAGAGATCCAAGCAATTCCTCAACCTTCATTTTGTCGGTATTCCTCAATTCTTATATAGCAATAACTTTAGAATTAAACCTGTAAGGAAGTGATCTTAGTATTTTTGTACAAACTTTGCTTTTAGGGATACTTTCACCAAGACCCCACATAGAGTTAACTATGTCATTTAATTTTGTATATAAGTCCACGAATGTCTCATTTTCTTCCGTACGAATTTTCTCAAATTTGGTTGTGAGGATTTGGATCTTAGACTTTTTCACAATATTAGTTCCCTCATGGGGTCATTTCAAGTATGTCCCAAGCTTGTTTTGCCGTATCACGCGAAATGATTCTTTTGAATTCATCTGGTGAGGACACAAGTTAAAACATTTAAGGGTTTTGCATTAACACTACTTTCACTTTTCCGAGTACTTGTCCATAGATTATAGGCTATTTCTCTTATGGATGTGGTTCTATCCTCGACTACTACTTCCATTGTAGGAGGGGACCATTTAGTCACGGTGGCTTGCCACACACGTTCATCTATGGGTTTGAGGAAGATCCTCATCCGTGCTTTCCCATATGAATAGTTTGAGCCATCAAAAGGAGGTGGCTTGAATATGGATAAGCTTTTGAAATTTGACATCTTATAGCTCTGGATCTAGCTTTAGGATGTGAATCCAAACAAGATCAACCTCGCTTTGATAACACTTGCAAGTTGAGCTAGAAATGTCCTGGAGGGGGGTTGAATAAGACTAAACCAATTTTTGATAATCAATCGCGGAAAATAAATTCACAATAACAATAGATATTGAAATCTTGATTTCAATTAAGTCATAGGACAACCTCTACCTAAAATCTTAGGTAGGACAACCTTATTTCACGACGTCCTTGAATTCAATATTTTAAGATAATAAAAACAAGAATAAGATTATCAATCACCACAATGCACGCAGAGTTATAGTGGTTCGGTGTTTAACACACACCTACTCCACTGACTTTCCACTATTTTCAAGGTTTTCACAGGATCACCTCAACAACCTCTTACAATTCTTGTGATTTTCACCGGCTAACCACAACAAAACCTCAAGTGATTTTCACGGGCTTATCACTCCTCAACCCAATGAGATTTTCGGGCAATCTCAATAAACCCAAACTGAAAGTAATATACTGAAAATAGAAACTTATCTTCTCGTAGACGTAAGTCGAAGTGAAGATATTGATGAAGCCTTTGAAGTTGAAGTCAGTGATTATTTTTCTTAGATGATGAAGAACTAATGTATGGTCAACCAAGAAAGATATATGGATATATGATTTCTCAAAGAATAAAACTCTAAAAGCTGCAGATTCAATCCTGTAATCTCAAGTTGAGTATAAACCACTCTCTAATTAAATTTAAATCTACTTGAGAAGAGAATTGAATAAGCTACAAAAGAAATATAAGAATGACTAAGCAAATAGCTTGAAAAAGACTAGGATTTCTCTCTTTTGTCTCTAGAAGATTTCTCTCTTATTTTCGTGCTTTGAAACAGTGAGAAATGATCTCTATTTATAGTGAAAGATATGGATCTTCGGTCAGCATAAGAATCCCTTCGGCTGGCCGAAGTTCCTCGATACTGTTCTAACGGCTATCAGATTTTGCGGGATTTGATTTTATCCAAACTTAGGTTGGTCGGAGACAGGGTTTGATTGGCTTAAGAATCCGGGAAATCAGAATTTTGCATTGCTATAAACTTGACCTGAGTCACTCTCGAGGTGACCCCAGCTGGGTTCGGTTGGCCGAAGGCAGGGTCCGGCTGACCAAAGTTCCATTAGAAACAAAGTCATTTGTTGCTGGAAACTTGACCTAGGCTGATCTCGGGCTGACTCGAGATGGTTCGGCTGGCTGAACACCCTTGCTTACTCATGTAAAATTGTCATGAGTTAAAGCTTAGAAAACCATAATGATGCACTTTAACATAGGATCTTTTCTAATTTCATTTTTACCTGTAGGTTGGCATACAAATGATTTTGTGTTTGAAATCCTTCCAAGCCTTCTAGTCTTGAGATGTTAAGTCGTGCTCGTCTTGAAATGTCGAAGAGAGCTGAAGTGTGTTAAAGTTCCATACCCTATACATTTTGCCTATGAAATTTGACAACTACTTGTGTGCTTAAAACATTAGCACTTACACTAGTGAAGCAATTTTTGTGGTCTAACACGTGGGGCCGCCTTTTGGTGATCCAATCCATTGGTATGATGGGCCTTGCTGCATACGGGAAGTAGCAACGAATATCCCCCATCAGTTCGGATCTGTTGTTTGACCTTTGGTTGCAATCATTCACTTGAGGCATGGCCTAGGCCATGATGGGACCATTGGATGTATAGTCTGGATTGCTGAATGGTGTATGATGGATTAGTAATGCGAAAAGAAGAGAAGAACGGATTTTTTGCACGACCCACATGAATCAAATATGTTGATTTTTTAGAATTTGTCACTCTACAATTAGAATATTCTCTCTCAAAACTCACACTTGTTTATTCCATTTTGTATTCATCAACTCTCTTCATACGTATAGCACATAGGGGGTCTTATATAGACCAAAATACAAAAGATAAAGATCCAAAGAGACCTTATAAATATGGAATTTAAACTAATTTTAGATATATCATATCCTAAAGTCTGACATCTAATTTCAATAAAAGGGGAAATAACAATTAAAAAGATTCTAAATCTTAAAAATCTTATCAAGATAAAAAAAACTCTACTAATGATTTTATTATTCATAAGATTCTATGAAAGATTCATGACGACACAATCTCCCCAAATAGAAAAGGGACGCGCTCTAGTGGTACCAGTACCACTATAAGCTTACGATAGTACCAGGAAGATATGGGGCTGACATGCTGTGTTGACACCATCCAACCTGTCTATCAGATGCATCACCTTAGAAAACCCCTATCACCCAAAATTCAGCATGATCCAAAATTAAGGTGGCACAACAAAGGGAACAAGTTGGGAGGAAATGCCCACCCTTGATTTTCAAAGGGGCCCACAGGAGTCGTAAAATAGCCTGAATCTGGGCCTGGCCTTAATTGTATATCACAACATGGTGGGCCCCAAGATAATCAACGGTGGATGTTCCCTCTCAATACATTCCTTGCGTTGTGACCATCTGAATTTTGGGCTCTGGGGTTTTTTTTGGAGATGACAGAGCTTATGGATGGGTTGGATTCTGTGAACCGATCACTGGGCCCCACATCTGCCTGGTACCACTTGAGTGCGCCTCAATAGAAAATTAATGACTTAATGACACATAAGATCCTATTAAAGATCTGCTCCCCTCAATCTTTACTAAATAAAGACTACAAAGAATCAAGTAACAATGACACATCTCATTAAAAAATTCTAAACACAACTTCATGTATGGAGCCCACCAAACGGGTTGTAGGATCAACAAATTGGGTTTTTTGGATCCACATCTTCATTGCATGTTTCTCGCAATTGTTCTTGCTTGCATTGTGAAAGATGGGACTCACCTCTGGCAATTGAAGGGTCGAACATGAAATGATTTTCCTTTTTGATAATGCTGTAATACCTCTCTACTTTGATATATATGTCTCAACATGGTTTAAAGTAGATGCATTTGGGATAAATGCTTCTTGCTAGAATTCAGTCTAGAATGATCCTGTGATTCAGATTGTTCACCGGTGGGCTTCATACATATGCAGCAGCCATATGGGTGGAATTGTCCAATGGCACTGTGCCAGTGTTTTTGGTCCATTGGGGCTGGTCATACAAGGTTGGCCTAGTAGATGAATAATCTGGATTCCCAATAGACGGTCCCAAGATATAAAAGGTCTGAATGAAATGATGTTTGTTCAGGCTGAACTTTGTATATTACCACTTTGAAGAATTCATGATCATGGTACTTAACTGCTTACGTATCTATTTCGATGAAGTCTACTATATCAATTATAGTGAGTCTAATCCTAGTAGTTCTGCATCTCAGAAGCACCCTATGCTTGCCCGAGAATATGAGCGCGTGAGAGCTGGAAAGCCTCCGGCAATGCTGGAGATGTCCCGATATGGATTGGAGCCGCCACCCATAAACAAACGAAATGATGTTAGTGCTTGGAGGCATTCCCTTCGAAATGCTCAAAGTCTACTGCAACATCAGATAATAAGGTAATTACAGATGATATGATGCATTTCCTTTGATGATCTCTTAATCTAGTAGAGCTTTTATGATGATGGTACCATAGTTACAATAGTTTGAATATTGTGAGGCTGTAGTCCAAAATTGTGTCAGTGCCCACATCAAACTGCTTGTCTGCTCCTGAAGTGGATACATATAACATATTTTGAGAATTTTGACCAGTTTAGTGCCATCTTGGCCTTGTGTGCAAATATTGTATCATTTTGGGTAATGCATATTGTGCCAGATGATATTTCAATCAATTTGTAGGACTAATTTGGTATCTAGGAGCAAACAAGATTTTCCTTCTCTCTTATCATCACCTGAAGGACTGTTCACACATGCACAGGTATCACCAAATCAGTCTTACACCTTGCTTAAAATATCATCAGGCAGAATATGTTGATAGGATACAATATTTGTACTCATCATCACAAATGCAGCACTAAACTGGTCAAAATTCACATAATGTGTATGGGAACAGACAACATCATCAGATGACCATATGCTACATCACGCTTGTGTATGCATGTGCTTTTAATTCTCTATGGTATAAGGCCAGATTGATGCGAATAGATACATTGGATTTAAGATATAATTTGTCATGGGCTGATGAATATTTTTGTGCACACACTCGCATTTTGGACATGTTATCAAAATCATCATTTTAGCTTACAGTGGCTGATGTAGTTGTTGCAGCCTAGTCTCCTAGTTTTCATTGTTGTGGGCAATGCTGTGTTCAGAAGCAACTAGACATTACATGTGAACTATGGCTGTGGATAAAATAATGTGAATGATTGAATGACTTAATTCGATGATTTATTTTAGCATCTCCAACGTAAACCAACCCTCCCACCCCCAAGACATTAAATGTGAATTACGGCTGTGGACAAAACAATGTGAATGATTGAATGACTTGAGTAATTCGAAGATCTTTCTATTGGTATGTCCAACTTAGACACCGCCCCCAACTCTTTTTTGAGAAATAACGAGAGAACTTACTGATATGGAAAAGTGAACAACTATCCATTATGATAATGGATAAGAAGTTCCGTACAGAGGGTGCTCTTGGAAGTGCCATTCAGTGAGCAAATCAGCTAAAGTCTTAGCTTCCCTAGAAACATGCCTAACAAAAGCCAATAAAAAGGAATTTAGCCCTAATCTTTTACTCAACTGATGCATGCTTCCATGAGAAGGGTTGAGTAGTTACCCATGCGAGGGCTCTCTTCGGATCCCCTCACCATGACCAGGCTTCTGTGGGAATCAAAGTAGAGATGGAGCACAAATTTAACTTCAGGAATTTGCAATACTCACGGTCCAGGAAAACGAGAAATCTCTCCCTAATATAGCCATCCCTCTCTATATATGTATCTGTGTGTGTGCCTGCGCGTGGGTGGGCGTCCATGGTGTGGGTGCATGTGTGCACGCATGGCTCGAGTATGGCTGTCAATGGGCTGGGCCCGGGGTTGGCCTCAGCCCGAATTTTGAACTGTTTTGGGCTGGGCCTATTCAAAAATTTGATTTTGGCAGGCATGAGCCTGGCCCATTGACAGCGCTAGGCTCAAGTGGGCCACACCATGGTGTTTATGTGATATCCACCCCGACCACCAAGTGTGTCACCCCATGTAAGGCCCAGAACCTAGAAATCAGCCCCATCTGTGATTTAGGTGGACTATACGATTGGAAACAATGTACATGACAACATTCACCCTCCAAATTGTTTCCATTCATGTGGCTCATTTGAATCGTGAATGGGGTTGATTTTTCGGCCCTAGGCCTATTTTTTGGTGTGCATCTAATGGTTGGAGTGGATTTCAAATAATCATCACGGCGGGCCATGTAAAAATCAAGGCGGACTTGAGTCCCAACTATTTCCCTTGGTGTGGCCACCTGAATCACAATTTAGCCTATTTTTTTGTCCATGGGCGTGACATAGGATTACGCATCTAATGCTCAGAGTGGATCTCACATACACATCACGGTGGACCACGTAAAAAATAAAGGGTGGGCGTTCGTCTCCCACTTGTTCCGAGAAAAAAGTGATTTCTTCGAGTTTTAAAGTCCAGCCAGTTGGACCACAGATACAGTCCACTCAATGGTGAATTTTATCTACAAATTAAGTGGGCCACACCATATAAACCATCCTCCAGACATTGGTAAATAGCGAAACACAAGTGTGGCCCATTCAATGAATGGATGTTTCGAAGTTTTCTAATAGGTGATTCGTATAACGGGGCCAACCTATTAGACGGTTGGATGTTGTACACACTGATGGTTGGAAGTTATCTTTTGGTTGGATCTTAACCTATAGCCTAGTATCTTGGATGCGAGACTTTCGTTTCTCATTAAAAACAAGGAATTTAGCATACGCCCGCCCTGATTTTTGATGGGGTCCACTGTAATGTGTATGTGAGATCTACTCCGGTCCATTAGATGTGTAATCCCATGTTACGCCCAGAGCCAAAAGATCAGGTTGACCTGTGATTCAGGTGGGCCACACCAAGGAAACAGTTCGGAAGGTGAGGTTTGCCGCTGCACATTGTTTCTAATTGTGTGGTCCACCTTAATCACGGATGGGGCTGATTTTTGCGTCATGGGCCTAACATGGGGTGACACACATGGTGGTCGGGGTCGATTTACATGAACACTATGGTGGGGTCCACCCAAGCCGGCAACCCCATTTCCTTCTCTACCTTGGCATTTATTAACGCTAATTCTATGTTGGTTGGACCATAGGTATGGTCCAACCAGTTGCACTTGAGAGTGTAATTTTGAAACATTAGCCAGTCATCCCTCTCATCTCATCCCATTTTCCTATAGAACATTTAGCTTCCAAAATCTCAAAGCTGGTGTTTCCAGCTGACATTTGTTTGTGGCTTCTTTCTATCATGAATGGCTTACAACCAACTTATGTTGATGTCTAGAAAGTACATACCCAAGAATTCCTTGGAGTCCTGCCCCAACTCAGAAACGATATATGATTCCCGTGCGATAACTAATACATATTTGTGGATGCGATATGTATCGTGATACCGATATTTTGAACACTGCTCAACCCTTTTCAAAGGGGTAACACCTCTGCCCTTACAGGATTACCATCACCAATGGGACATAGAGAACGGGAAAAGATCTCTCCTTCACCATTTCTCAATGTGCGACCAATTCTGCTATGATCAGTTTTTTTTTTGTTTTTTTTTTTTTTTGCAGAAAGACATCATAGTTAGGTTTCCACCAACTTTAGGTGGGCAATTCCATATAGGAAACACTTCCATCTTTGGTCAGTTCACTGTCCAACACCAATGGCCAATTGCTCAACAGATCCAAGTAAGAGGTTCCTCAAAAGGAACTCTCTCTGTTTTAAATAACAGCATCAGTCAGTATTGCCAAAAAAATTTCAAAACCATGCATCAGAGCCAACCAATATCAAACACGAATGGATCGCAGGGCTTCTAGCTCCACCGAACTATAACCTTCCAAGGCTGCGACATCTTTAGCCCACATAAAACCATTCCTACCTGTGTGGAGGAAAACGTTTTTGGCCCTATTTAGACTTGTTGTTTAAACTTCTATCATTATGTTCCTTCCACATCCAGTACCTCTAGCAGTGTTAACTCCCACATAGACTTCCTCCTCTCATTAAGACACCCCTATTCTACGCTTCTGACGAAGCTGCATTCTAGTCTGTCATCACCCAAGATAAACCAAATATATTGAAGAATCTCCACCAAATCATCAAAGCTAACGGATAATGCATAAATAGTTGCTCCAATGCTTCCATGTCCTGGAGTTGCAGACATTCGTTATCATAATTTTTGTACTACTCAGGGCGATTAGCCAGTAGAATCTTGTACCGTCTCAGAGCAACCACCCTAGGCGAGCCATGATACTGCCAAATTGCAGCTGCTGGGGCGACTTCCTCTATTATCTTCTCCTTTCTATGATTTGTAGAATGACTTCATGAAAAAACTCCCCAATTTTTCTGAGGGTCGAAGTCCACCCATTGTTTTCACCGACACTTTGCTTAATGAGTTTGAAATCTAGTTGAGTCGACTCAGCTTGAAATCTTGTTGAATCAATTTGACTCGTCGGAGATCGGGTGAAGTCAGCAGTTTCTAGAATTATGAATGCTTTATGTAGGTAAGCATATAGTTTTGTTGGTAAGGAAATACACCTAAACTTGTGACCTCTAGTTGTGGATGATCACTCTATATGCTAATTGCTAAGATAGACTTGCCTTGGAGGATCATCATTTTTTGAATTCATGTAAGTTTTTGTTATCTTTTGAGGTTATGGATTGATGGTTGTAGGGCTGTCAATGACCTGGGCTTGGGCCTAAAATTAAGTCTGTTTGATAACCGGGCTGGGTTCGGGCTCTGTTGAAGAGCTCGCCAGCCCGACCTGTTTAGGATTTCAAGGGCATTTTTGTCAAATTCATGCAGGATGGGCCACACTTAATGAAAAATGAGCAATGCAGACTTTGCGCAAAAGTGGGTGGCTGGGCTTGGGCCTGCTGTTTTGGTCCGACACAAGCCCAGGCCTAAATTTACATTGTGAGTTGGGCTTGGACAGGCCCTGGCCCATCCCAAGCCCGGTCCATTGACAGCCCTAGATCTAGATGGGTATTCTAGACTGGAAGAAGATATCTCTCCATCTCCTGTTATATCCATGGGGTGCTGTAAAAGCTATTATGTAAAGGTAACGGTGGCAACCATTACATGTTACAAGATTCTAAAGGCCGTAACAATTGTTACGGAAAAAAATGACCTGTAAAGGCCATTACAACCCCCTAACAGCCCGTTACACATCCCGTAAAGGCTGTAATGGACCATTATAGGGCTGATATAGGTTTTTCGGATTTTTTTTTTTTTTCAATAAAAAAGAGAGAGACCATAACGGCCATTACAACTCTCATAACGGCTGTTACACCTCATATCGTAAAGGTAACAGTGGTGGCCGTTACGGCCATCGTTACCGTTACGGAATACCTTGGTTATATCACTCCTGTTCAGATTTTCCAACTATCACAATATATTATGTTTGTTTCATATTGTTGTATGTCTAGACCAAATTCTACACATACCTAGACAAATGCACCACTTTATGTGTGTGCACACATGCACTTTCAAAATCTGAAATCACTTGTTAGTTTTGCAGAATTGAGAATCTGGACCTAATGTTGAATCACGGTGTTGATGTTTGGAAGCATCATAATCAACGGTTGGAGGCATTCTTGTCCAGGTTAATCTACTTGCGATGCATCATCTACTTGCATGAAATAATAATCTATATGCACAATCAACAATTGGAGGCATTTTTTTCTTCTCTATCATTTTAGACAAATTGGCAGCTAAGGCTCCGTTTGGATGCACATGGGAATTGTTGAAAATTTTCAATTTAATCCAAGAGGAAATGACAAAAATTGTTGATATTTCCCTGCATTCATTATGGGGAAGTTTCCTTCTCATTGCATTGTAGTTGCTTTTCTTTCATGCCCAACTTGAGAGCAATTAGTTGCAATTTGGAGCCCATACCCTCAAAACGAATGCTAAAGAGGGAAAATGCAATCTTTTTATTGCCACTTTATTTGATTTAGAATTGCAATTCAATTCAATAGTGCATCCTAACACTCGCTAACACAATGGGATGGCCAGTCGGCTTCAAATCTAGACTCTTATATTCCGATTCTTCAACCCAATCCTTCTATATCATGGAATCGATATCAGAAAAATCCACTCTTGAGTAGGGCAAAAGAAGAAAATATAGTCATGGGAGAATCCTGACAGCCATTTGGTCAAGCATTATATATCACGAATTCCCCTTCTTACTTATACCAAAGAACAAGGACAAGCACAAATCTCAAAACTCAATTCTTATTCTCCTAAGCGACATATGTTCACATTTCCACTAGAGGCCAAGAGAAATCTTAAAGGTAAGCGAAATGACTAGTGTGCCCTTTGGGCTTGTTTGGCATTGCTTTTAGATTCTTTGGAATTGTTTCTTGAGAATTGCATATGTGAAAAAGCCCCATAAAGGTTTCAGTGGTGAGCGTTGAATCCCCACTGTTTCCTATAGCGTGGTCCACTTAAGTCTTGGATCTACCTCATTTTGGAGTCATACCCTAACATGATATGGCAAAATGGATGTATGGGTTTGATGTCGCATGATCATAGTGGTGGTCCCACAGTGCTGTAGGTGGTGGTTATAGGAAAGTGGTGTCCATCCGGCTTCTCCAGAGATGAGATTTGCTATGCCCACGCGCTGTGCAATACAACTCATGTACGCTCCTCACATTTGCCATCATGTCGTGTAGGTCCAAGATCCAATCCATCCTTTAGAAAGGCACCTCTGTATTGATGCTCTAGCCTGAGAATTAAGTTGGTCCACTGGTTTGGTGGGCCACAATATGCAAAACAAATGTATGTCTCTAAAACACTCGGCTGAAGTTTTCTAACCCATCCAACCTGTTTCCAATATTGGGGCCCACCTTGTGAGTGGACCAGATTAATGTTAGGGAAAACATGGTTGGACTAACTGGTGGATGGATTTTGATATCGGACCTGTGTGCCATGAGCGATGGCACATGTGCCTTCCAAACAAGAGAGAGATCGTCAATTTTATGATTTTTTTTTTTTTTTTTTTGCAAGTTTGTAGAAGCAGAAATGATATTAGAAAACAAGGGCTAAGCGTTGTGGAAAAAAGTGCAAATTTAGAAAATTGTTTTTCTAAAATTGATTAATTAAGTAACTAACCAAACATGCTTAAAGCCTAACAAAGTGATTTTTCAGAATCAAAATCACAAAAAAAAAGAAGCTTTTTTAGCAAAGCCATATAGGTCCTTGTGGCTTATTCACATTTAACCATAAGGGGTATTTTGGTCATTCCGTTGCCTAAAAGAACTAAAGGACAAAATAAAACATTTAATCACTTGGTCTAGAATGCACATGATCACAAGGGCCAACCTGTGTAATCATGTGGGGCCCACTCCAATCCACTTTGTGATACACATGTTTGAGGGTCCTAGTTGCAATCACTAAGCGATCCTATTACATGCTCAAAATAATTTAAAGAGTTCCAATAGTTGGGTGGTTGACCCTTGTCATATGCTGCTAAACAATTGATTTTGATGCATTTCCTCCGAGTCTGCATAACATGAAACACGGACACCTGCCTCTACCTAACATTGCTCTTCAAACCAATTTCTTAGAACTCAGATTGGGCCCCAAACTGTTGTTGTGGGCAGGGTCCGACTACCCATCCAAGTGGTCCATCATGTTCAGGTATGGGACACCTGCTTGGACTATTACTGAATAAGATAAACAAAACAGCTATAAACAAATGAAGTGTCTCTGGCTCAGCGGACAGTCGTTTGATTTCTAAGGGAAGGTTCATGGCTTGAGTGACCATACATTTTTTGTCAACAAAAATGCTTGATCACTAAGGGGGTGTTTGGTGCATGGTATTGGGAAGGATTAGGTGGGATGGGATTCAAAAAACGTAATTATTACATATGGGAGGGATTGTCCCCTATTACCATGGGATAAGCTTAATTCCATGCTATGTTTGTAATACGGTGGTACATTGAATGGATATACCCACCATCATTTGAAACTATTGAGAATAACACGTGTTATATCCAAACCCTTCATTTTTTTTGTAACCTCGTTTTATGGCATGGGCCTAAAAATGAGGCAGATCCAAAACTTATGTGGTCCCAAAGAAGTTTTCAACGGTAGGTATTCAATCCCCGCTGCTTTCTATGGTGGGGTCCACTTGAGCTTTAGATCTACCTGATTTTTTGGCCCATGCTCTAAAATGATCTCAAAAAATGGGTGGACAGTGTGGATATAGCCCACACATCATGGTGGGACCTACACAACTTGCTAACATTGAGTGGAATTGGCACAGGACCCAATGCAATTCTATCTAATCTAATTCCAAGCTTTTCCAGTCTTCCCAGACATTGAGTGGAATTGGCACGAGACCAAATGCAATTCCATCCCACGGTCCCACCTAATTCCATCTAATACCGTGCGCCAAACGCCCCCTAACAGTTCCAGGTTTTTCAGTGATCTGACCCATTGTTGTTGCCAGTCCAGTCCAAACTGGTCTGGTCTGGGATTTAAACATTTTGAAAGGGTTGCTGCTGCGAGCCAATTACACGATAAGATCCGTTTGAGCATACCTATGAATGTGGGTGCAGCCAATCCCTGGATGAGTAGCAATGGTGATATCTCTAAACCGTGGTCATTACATTTTTATTTTGGGCTTGATTTTGCGGATGTGGGCCAACCGAGTGTTTAGTGCATCCCATCATTTCCATTTTGCAGGATGCTCCTAACAACTGAAATCCTGCAATTCACGTGGGGTGAACCTCATTCCATTCGGTTCTAGTTTGGGGGTATGTCCAAACAGTCCTCAAGACATACACATTAATGTGAAATGCCAGTAAAATTATAGTGTACAAGTGTAAGAAAGAATAGACATGATTTGTCATTATTCCCGTGTGCATGTAAGGTGGTTTCTTTTACATTGCTAATGCTCTCATCATCTTTCACAGGATGCAAGCAATAGCCCTGGGACACAACGAAATGATTGAAGTTGTGAATCGTGAGAGAAAATTTCATCAGGTGAGTTTCTATGGCCTACAATTGCTATGAATAATAGTTCTAAAACTCAGTGGGTCGACTTGAAACTTGGCTCAGTCAACTCAACTAGATTTCAACCTGAGACTCTTGAAAACTTTCTAGAGAGACTGAATCAATTGGGACTTGCCAAGACTCGTCTCGAGTGGACTGGAATGACTCGGCATGGCTTGAGTGAGTCAGTTGGCCAGACAACAGTTTGACTGCTAAAAAACTGAGGTGCTTGCATGAGGATTCAAACAGTAACCTCCATGGAGGAATTACAGTCTCTACCAGCCCCACTGACAGCAACTTGATTTTCTTTTGGATATTTTATTACTTGCACACTTCTAAGAAATTTAAGATTTTCTATCTATCTAGATACTTCAAATTTGATTATTAAAATATTGAGTCGAGTCCATTAAACATTCAGTCGAGTCCTTGAGTGGACCTGACCCAGATAGACACCAAGTCAATTTGAGTTTTGGAGTTTCTGAACTATGCTATGAACAGTACTGCATTTGATCGAATTGAGATATTAAGCATCTTGACATGGTCCAGCAAAACACATCTGTTGAACTCAATGCCCTTGAGGCTCAATGGAAGGAGCTCTGCGCGAAGAACATAGAGATCCAAGCTGCATGTGCTAAAATCGAGAATCACATTGAAGAACTTGGGAGGGAAGCTGCAGAGAGGTACAGTTTAGTGCTCTTCTGCTGGTTTGCTTGGCCCACTCGTGTTACTCCACATGCATCTTTGCAAACAGCATATGTGTGGGACACATCTGAGATGTGCATCAGATGGGCCCCACCTGTAACACCTGGTTCGCCACTCAGGCCTGTCAAAAAAGAAAAAAGAAACAAAGATTATCAGGTGGATTAGAAATCCATGGACTGGTGAGTATAAATTCCTTGTACACATGACCTCTGCCTGATAGTTCACCATGCTGGTTTCTGAGCCAGGTACATGTGCAGGAAGGGGCCCACTTGATTCATGCTTGGATGTCCGACATGCTCACCAGGTTGGCAGCTATGGCAGCTTGCAGGAAAACTCCTTTTATTCAGTTTGCCTATCTTTTATGCACGTGGGCCGGCCCGAATCCCTTGATCTTTTGGCCAGGTCGGGTGCATGGTGGGGTCTACCTCATTCACTGCTTGGACATCCCACACGTGCCGGATTGTATTCTAATGCAAAGTTTACCTGTCCAGAGGATTGAACTTGGAGGCTAATACGGAAAGCGGACAGCCACTGCGCTTGGGTGATTGAGATATCTCGTCAATGGTCAGTGGCAGTCATTACAGTTCATTTTTCCCCCCACCATATCATGACTGTACTTATTTTCAGTGATTTAGAGAACTACTAAACAGATATCAAGGGGCTCATTTCTTTTAGATGACCAAAGAATATCAACTGATATTTATGTTGTTCTACTTGGCTATAGTGCAGCTAATTGACAACTTGAAGCATGCATATCTACAATTAGGCCCCATTTTGGGTACACACGTCCATCAATCCGGACTGACCAATTGATGGGCACTTCATGGATCCGACGATGCTCAAAGATTCCAAGAAATGGATTTTTTCTAGTTGTTTTGTAGACTTCATGGATCACAGAACTGTGTGCCCCACATGTATGGAGCTCAAAAGTCCTCAGTGTACGTTTGCTTAGTCTCAGCCCCCTATAATTCCTTGGGATAGTAGAAAATATGGAAATACGTATTACCTGGTGCTGCATTTTCGCATTGGTGTTGTGGATGTTGGTATTATGGAGGTCACATTTTTGCGTCATCAATTTCTATGAAAGGAAATGTCATTTATCAGAAGAGAAATTTTGATATTCTTGGTTGTGATGGATGATAGGCATGCACTTATAAATTGAAAACTCATGTACCTCTCGTAGGCATGGAGAAACAATTTAACTTGCGTGAAATCAAACCCGTCCATCAATACACCAACTCCTGTTGGGCCGGGATCCCGAAAATCAGGCTGATTCAACACTCATGCAGTTTAAAGTTACACAAATCTCTAAATCTTCTGTCATGACCCACATGAGTTTTGTAATGCCGTGGTTTTTGGGTAATCATGTCATCCTGATGAGGCACATTAGATGAATGGGTTGGATGACATATATACACTATGGTGGGCCCTAGAGAAAACTAATGGTGGATATCTAATCCCAACTGTTTCCTATGGTGTGGCCTACCGGAATTTGGATCATCATGATTTTTGGGTTCTAGGACAAAAATTGAGGTGGGTTACCTGATGGGCAGGGTGGATCTCATGAAAGTTCCACCCATACCTAGGCGAGTGGAATATAAATAACTCAGATTATATTGTCCAAACTGTGCCCCAGTTTTATGTGCCATTAACCAAACATGATCATGCTCATTTAATTATATGACTATTCATTCATCAACATTTACGATTGGCATTTATTGGACGGTTAAAAATGGATTTTCAATTGCTCATATTCCAAAAAACAAGAGTCCTTCCTGAAAAAAACTCTACTGTCCTTTCTCCCTAGCGTTTTAGGGTTGACTGGAGAGTCATGGGAATCCTGCTTCCGGCATTTGTGGGTTGTGTGGGCAGAAAGAAATAACCAATGCTTAAAAAACACCAGCATTTTAAATGCTGGGTTTTCTCGAGGGTTTTAGTTTTATTTAAGGATTGGACTCCATGGTTTTGGTAAGTCAGGCAGAAGCCTGGTTCTGTATTTTTTATTTACTTTTTTCTTTCCTTTTCTATTTTGTTTTTCTTTCAACCTCATTTGTGTTTTTCTTCTTTTTGTTTTCTGTTTCTTTCTAGTTGATAAAATTCTCACATTACAAAAAAAAGCCCTTCAGTAAGAGGTTAGGGTAGCTAGATCAATCTAACTTGAAATTATAACTCCGGTGTTGTTTGATAAACTGAAAAAAAGCTCTAAAAATAAAGTGTTGAAATGCGATTTGAAATAATTTTAGGGATATTTTAGTAAGATGAAAAGAATGTGAGTTTAGAAATATTTTATTAATTTTAAACCTTAGAAAAAATGCTTGTGAACTCATTTGTAATGTCTTTCTAATATTCACTCCATTTATCTATTGTGCCGGCTCATGTTAAATAATGTAAGTTAAAAAATTAAGCAGTTTCAAAATAAAATTGAGATAGACCACAAGAAAAGTGAGAATTGACACCCATGATGGAAACCTTTGTGGGCAACCTTGGTGTGCCCACGGGGGTTTTGGCTCATGATAACGTGTGTTTTCATTCATCCTTGTGAGGATTATGTTGTCAATGGGTTGGATGGCAAATAACCATCACAGTGAGTTCCAGAAGGTTCCCATCACCACTGTTTCTTGTGGTTTGGCTCACACAAGTTTTGGGTCTGCTTGAGTTTTGGCATTCTTAACATCACCTGAGAAAATTGATAGACAGGGTGGATTTCGCACCAACATTGCGGTGGGGCCCATAGAATTTTGTTGCACTCTCTTTAAACAGGTGAGGAAGATGACGCCACTAGGGTGCCGGAAAGAGAAGGGAAGTGGGGAGTTATTTAATACTCTGGTTGCATACGACGCTTGATACACAAGCTTACAAAATTGTACATCTAGCATAAATGAACTCAAAACTAAAACGAGTAAATTGTTGAAAATATGTCAATAAGTACAATTCAAAAACTAATTGGTTAAACAATCCCAACCCCTGATTCGTAGGCACTTTTTGGTTGAAATAAGATCATCGGATATCTTTGATTTTGATCATCCAATATACGACTATTGATATGATGGGCAAATGATCAAATTTGCAAAATTTTTTGGATCATGATACATCTATTGATATGATGGACACTTTCGTCGTTGAAATAAGATCATGGGATAAATTTTTTGGACCATGCTATATCTAAAATGGTAGATGCAATGATAATGAAATCTAATTATATAATTTTAAAGTAATTTCTAAGTGTCTGTGTATCACCATCACAGCATGCCAGAGTATCAAAGTTTTTTATTTATTTTTTATTTATTTATTTTGCATAGGCTTGGAAGATTCTACCTTCTAGACTGATCTAGACATTAAACAGATTTATTAAGATTGATGATTTTTCTTTATATGATTGCCATGCAAGTTAGATAAGGACATTTATCAGAGGTAATGTATCAGATGTGGGGCCCTGTAAAAAACCAGCATTCTAACCTGTCCATATCATAGTTTTAAAACTCAGCGATTCCACCAGAAACTTGACTGAGTCAACTCGGCCAGATTTTGAGCTATGTTGTTAGGAAACTCAGTCATGATTGTAAGTGGTTCAAGACACGTCTGGTACACTCACTGGTTAACTCCAACCGAGACACTTGATTGAATGAAACCTGCAACGGTTGGTCAGCTGTTTGTTGATAGAAATGGTCACTTGATGGGATGGTACAATCTCACCTTAATTTGAACTTTTTTTCTATGACCATTATTTCTCCGTTAGGATTCTTTTATATATATATATAATAACTATTAGGTGAATTTTTACCTATGCTCGTTCAATTTTTTCACGTATTCAATCAATACTCCTGTATTCACTCAATTTCACCAACATAGAGATATTAGAGAACTTGATTAATTTCACTGTGTAAAAACATATTCATTTTTCATTCTTATCTCTCATTGCCATCATTCCATTGGAGCATGATTTAAAAAAGTAGAAAAATAGTGTGGTGAAATGAAATACGATTTTAAGAGAGAAATTTTATGAACAAAACCTAAAAGATTTTAAAATTATCAATGTGACTGATTTGAAGCAATGAATAGAACCTCAGAAAGATTGCAAATATAGAATAAAAATAACTGAAAATTCAATGGAAGATTTCAGGAAGGAAAATGAAGAGAACGATGAGAGGATCAACTTTTGGATATAGACGAATGAAATGAATGTAACTCAAAAAATAAAAATACTTCAGTAAAAATAAGTTAATTCATACCGCATAAGTTCAGAAATGAGAAGTAAAGTTTTAAAAGTTTAGTTAAGTTGGTAAGTTAAAAGAAGTTTTTGAGGAAAATTTCTCTTAAGACTACATACAAAGAATATCTTAGCTATTTGATGAGTGGCAGCGCGCATAAGCTGTAGAAAACCAAACTAATCAACTGTCCATAAGAAGGGAGGGAAAGTCAGAAAAGTGAAGGACATACATATTTAATATGTAATCATAATCCATCCACTAGAGGGCCCACTAGATGGAAGGTTACGATTGATAAGTAATCATGCTGATGCGTACTGTGTATAGGGGTGCACACGGGTCGGTTCAGTCCGGTTCTGGGGTAAAACCGGAACCGAACCATTCCTAACAGTTCTGGGATTTTTGGAACTAGAATTGGACCGTTAGCATATTAGAACTGAACCAAAACCGGACCGTGAAAACCGGTTCGGTTCCGGATCGGTTCCACGGTTCTGGGTTTTCAAAAAATTCAACAAAAGAAAAAAAGGTGAAAAAAAAAAATCACCATGTCATGGGGCCATGACGAGTACATGTATCTGGTATGCAGAATCTACAAAATCACCATGTCATGGGGCCACGACGAGTACATGTATCTGGTATCCCATGTCTTCCTTTCACATCTCAGCTTTTAACGGGCACATCTGGGCCTGCCACATGGTGGACCTTGGGCCTAATCTTTAAGTCCTACAGATATATGGGCCTGGCCATGGCCTTGTCTTGGATAATAGCGGATCTTGGACCGAGGCATGACTTGGTTTACAGTAGGGTTGTCAATAGGCTGAGCCCAAAATGCAATGTAAATTCCAAATCTGACACCGACCTGGCTCGGCTTGTGATGATTATGGATGGATAAGGCCTGAGTCTGGCCCAACCTAAGCCTGACACCCTTGAGCCTACACGTATCTCATGAATGACAGGGAAAAGGAGATGCTGAAGTGGCTCCATGAGTTCAAGTGACTCCTTTTCCCACACTTGAATCACCACACAAAAAATCTCACATATTATTGGCCTGGTGGGCCTCATTAGAGATAGTCATACATGAACGATGGGATTAGTAGGGCTGTAAATGGGCCGAGGAAGCAACGTATAAAAAATAAAAAAATGGAATGGTTCTGGATCAACGGTTTGGATCCAAGGTTCAGATCCATGGTTCTGGGCCATGGTTCAATGGATCGGTTCTACGGTTCGGTTCAGTTCTACATGCCCCTAAACCAGAACCGAACCGTATCCAACGGTTCTTGCAATTTTGGAATCGGAATTGAAACCAGTGCTGTCTAGAACCAGACCAAACCGGACCGATCCAACGGTTCCGGTCCGGTTCCATGGTTCTACTGATTAAATGTGCACCCCTAATTGTGCACACATGAGACTCCACCATATGTTGTACCGGATCGACTATATTATCTCCTTCATGTATAGTCCCACATCGACTATAATATGATAAGCAGAGAGAGCCTGCAAGGAATAAAAGAGAGGGAAATGCATGGTTTAAAGCATACCTTTCTCGGCCTTTTGGCTAAGATCAAGTGTAGTATCTGTTCTTATCAGTTTAATATCTGATACGTGGGCCATCGGCTCACATGATATTAAATTAATTTCTTGTGGGGGAGGGCCCACCACAGTAGCTTGCTGCTGGGGTTCTCAAGTGTCGCCCATGTGTTGCACTACTGCAAGGGCTAGGCGCACCCCTCCCAAAACTAATTACAAATGGTTTATAGGTCCATTTGATCAGATGGTCCGAAATCACTATCGTTTGAATTTCACCGTTGGCTAGTTTTCTCACTGCCTGGCTGCGAATCTTCTAGCATAATTGTTGGACGGTTAAGATGGTTTGCAGAACTTTTGTAAGAGTGTTGATCCATGAGATGGCCCATGAATTGCGGTTGAACTTACAACGGTGATCAACTTGTATTATTTGCAGCTTCCGGTATGGGGAATGGATGGCTAGACTTTTAGGCAATTTGATCATCAACGGTGATATTTGGATTTCCTTCACTTTTTCTTTAGAGGCGTGTGGATTTATTTGAACGGACCATAATTACAAAGAGGAAAGGTGTTCGGTATTCGGTATTCTCTCGGCCAATACTAGTGTAACTTCAAATGACTAAATATAGGATTAGGTTACTTCTTACACATTATTGATGTAAGTGTGTGGAATGCAGTGATAATGCGAATGCCGCGATGGCTTGGGTTAAATAAATTTATCCTAACTCAGCCACTTGATGAACAATCGAATAACCAATCAATCTAAGTTTTTGATGGGCATAATCTGATATTTGATATTTCTGGTAAGCTCCAGATGCATGCACTTGAATCGACTGTAGATGTGATATATGCAATGTATGCCGATGGCAAGGTAAGCAAGAGAGTTGAGGAGGGAATGAATGTTGCACGGTAACGATGCAAAGATAAATAAAGCTGATTAAAGTTGGACGAATGAATGAACGATCTTCTCGTAAGAGTCAGATTAAGTGGCTTGGATTGGAGTTTTCAATTTGCTCAGATGAGTAAGGGTTGGGCTAGGCTAGGTTGACCTGAGTTGGATTCCTCTCCTTTACCTCTCACTTCCCCTTGGTGGAGAGATGAGATGGGTTTGGATGGCTTGGAAAGATCGGAGGGTTATGGGTTTTTTGGTTTCTGCAATGTCTTGGATGATTGGGTTGACTGGCTTTGATTCGGTTTGAGCGGGGTTTAATTGGTTTGAGTTGAGTTGACTAGGTTGGCTGGGTTGAGTTGGATTGATTGGGTTTGATTTGGGTTGACTAGGTTGTTCTGATCAGCTTGTCAGCCTTGGGTGGGGTGTTTATATATGGTCATATTTGGCAGAGGTTGTGTGCAACCGAATGACAAAGCAAGTGGACACCCCACACTCCTTAGTCAGACTTAAGTGTGATATGGATTTGTGGTATTCCTTGGTGTCTGTGTCACTTGATTATTCGGAAGTAGATACACATATAACGTGAGTTGGAAAAAATGTTGTGATTGTCCTTGCACTTTTTGCGGCATTATGGGCAACCAATCGCAACCATTTCACACCTGATCGATACTAACATTGGAATGTATTTGGAAAGTAGTGTCACCATGCTTTTAGCAGCCTTACAGGGATGCACCTACTGATTGGATCTAGAATGCCCTTTGCTTAGATGATTACCCAATGAGTACTTGTTTCACTTGATTGTCAAAGTGGTTAGTTGATCTATGCCTTTTGTGGCCTTAAGGGAACCCACAATGCCGACTTGGACTCGATCAAGTTTTGCAAGTATCTAGGACTAGGTATATATGGGTGGCCTTTTTTCTATGCAATCTTCTAGCTTTGACACTTAGGTTACAATCTATCTTTTCTACCATCTCGAGCAGTTTCTTTTCACTAGGAATTAGCTTATCATTCATTCTCGCATTGAGCATTCTGTACGACTGTTCTGGCATTGGAGTTCAAACCGACCATATTTTGTGTGCATATAGATCCAATGACTCTGGTGAAACCGCGAGACGTCAAATCTTATTTTGGTTTGGCGTTGGCCCTCACTTAGAGGTATGGAAGATCTCTTAGTGTCTCAAATGCCTGGCGCATTATTTTGGGTTTCTTTTTAGAATTTTTAAAAAGTCGCCTCACCTTGGGAAGTGATCTCTGCGGAGGTTTTCGTTGTAGAAGATTTTTGAAATAAGTCCAGCTTGCCGGTTTCCTCAACTGGGAATGCCAGTGGGACTTTCCAGCAAGTTGGCTTCTATATATTGAAAGCATGTAGAGGGTGCTTGTTCATCTTCTTATGGTTGGACGGCTATGATCGGGACCAATCTTTATTAGAAACACTATTTTTGTGATTTTTGAGATGTATCTGATCTGTTGTCTCGTGACTTGACGATTGCGATCAGGATTCAAATTCACAACGATCCTAAACTCTAATGGACATAAGTGTGGACTTGAAGTGGGCTTTGGGTTTGGACCTGGTTTTGGATTGATTTGACTGTGTTGACTAGGTTGGATGGATTGATTAGGTTGAACGGAGTTGACTGGGTTGAACTAAGTTGATTGGGCTGGACTGTGTTGACCGGGTTGGACTGAGTTGGTTGGGTTAACCGGGTTGATGGTGCTCTAATAAGCTTGTCAGTGTACACAACCCAACCCGGGTTGACAAGTTGATGAAGTTAAATGGAAACTCTAAACCTAATCCAAACCCTAAACCTAGCCCTAATCTAAACTCTGAACCCAATCCAAACCCAAATCAAAACCCTAAACCCAATCCTAGCCCCAAGCCAAGACCCAGTTAACCCGTTAGTCAAAATTCAATCAAAACCCTGTTGGAACTCGGTCAAACCTTGAGTCAACCAGCTGAGTCAACTCACTGAGTCAGCCTACCCAATCCAACAATGCAGTCAACCCACCTAATCAAATGTTCGATAACCCCAATTGCAGGGTTGTGCTGCAGTATATGCTCTATGAGACCAAGATCATTCCACAAGGGACTGAAATTGGTTCGAAACACTTCTAGTTCTAACAAGAGGTCTGGATTTTTAATCTAGTTAATAAATAGGTGTAAACAATAATTAAAAAGCACTAAGGATTCAGGAATCCCTACTTAGAAAATTCTTTAGTAATTCATCTGATTTAATTAGATAACTCAACTAGAATCGAATAAGGATTCGTTATAATCGGAAGATGGAATGATTAATTCAACATGCAATACCTAAGTAATATAGATGAATTGAGATAGGTCGATCTCTCATGAAAATCTAGGCAGTTGATCGTAGGGAATCAAAAACATCTATACTACCCAAAGTTAACAATAGATTAATCAATTCCTTCACCAAACTAGGAATTCAATCAACACAATCACAATTCAACATTAAAAATCAATAAATTTGAATTAAAATGAATTAACTATAAGAATTCATCAAGAAGTTCATCCCTTGGTCATAGCTAAGAGATGAGCCTAGCATGACTAACATCTTAGAAGAAAAACAAAAGGAGATAAAAAATAAAACTAGAATCGAAGGATTCAAGGAAGAAAAACGACTTCGAAGAACTCTACCCTAGCTCTCTCTCTCTCTCTCTCTCTCTCTCTAAACATTAGAATATCTCTAAGATCGTTTAAAACAACTCCTTATATAGATAGGAGCTCTAAACTTTCGCACCGACTTTGAAAAACTGCAAACATTCATAGCTACAGCCATTGCCGATCAATGTCGTTGATCGACCAAGAGCGATTAAAGAATCTTCGATCGATCGAACTTCAATTCTTGATCAATCAAACATGTTAAAAAACGTCCAACAAGCAATTTCGAATATCCATTGCATTATCAATTGATCAAACCCTGTACTTTCGATCAATTGAAGACTTTGGTCGATCAATCGATTTTTGCTATTTTTTAATTTCTTCAATGTACTTCAATCTTCATATTTCTTTCTTTGGCATTTGCTTTCCTTGGGTTTTCATTGCTTTAAATATTTAACTTTAGCATGCCAATCCTTCAATTCTTCATTGATCTTCTTTTGAGCTTTAATTCATCATTTTATGCACGTATTCACTTTAAACTTCATGATCCTTCTTGTAACGTCTTGGAAATTTTCCAACTTCGAAGAAAAAAATCCTCAAACTTTTTTTTTTGCTAGAATTATTTTATTTTATCATCTAGTGATCTTTAATACTCGATCCTAGCATATACGCGGATGTTAATGGTAAAGAACCCCACAAATTCGATTAATTAACCGTAGGAAGCTAATGAATACGCTTGATCACCGAAATCTTGGGTTTAACCCTGTGATCAATTAGTCGAGGGCTAAGATTTAGGTGACCCATCATTGATAAATCAGAGTAATCATAACTAAATGAAGATATACCGAAAACCAAGATAACTATGGATCAGATCTTGATTATCTTATCTACATAAACAAAATTGACCGGATTACCCTTTTAGCCTAAAATATAATGATTTTTGGGTGATTAGTACCGAATCATCATTCTTACTAATTGCGAAAATCCCACACTATGAACTCAGCTAATCCAAACCCTACTTTTCATGCTAAAGAAATCTCGCTGTCCAATTTATTCTAGAAATGCCCGTATTAGCCGAACAAGCCCTATACTACTCATTAGTGGGCCACTAGACTCGAAACTATAAAAAGACGTTTATCTTAGCAGGCTTGACATCCATTACAGAATAAACAACTGAGAACGTGCGCCGAATCATCTAACTTGGACTCATAAGTGAGTACATGTGATGTGTTCTTAAAAATAAACATGGACAAGAACTTAAGTTAATTGTCCCCGTTCAAACCTTATTGAAGTTGTGGCTTTCAGAATGTTAGATCATGTGTAACATCTTGAATTTTTGCTATTTTGGATTGTCAAAAATCCTTAAATTTTTTTGTATATATATAACTAGCTCACGTTGTCACTTACTGACCCTTGACGCTCGAGGTGAGCCTATACGTAGGTGATATCAGTAAAGAACCGCACAAATTCGATTAACCAACCGTATGAAGCCTACGAATCCGCCTGATCACTTAAACCTCAAGTCTAGCCTCGTGAATTGTTTATCTAGAGCCTAAATCTAACCGACCTATCACTAACTCATCAAGACAACCGTAACTAAATTAAAAAATCTACCTAAAGCCGAGCTAGCTATGGCCCAGATCTTAACTAATAGACCAAGTCAACTTATTTACTCATTTATCCTAAGAACTAACAGTTTGGAGTGATCATGACCAAATCACCATTTTTGCTAATTTTGAATAGGCCACACTATGAACTTAGTTAATCCAGACCTTAACAACTATGCCCAAGAAATCTTCCTACCCAATTCTTTCGAAAAATATCCCGATTATCCGAACTAGCTCCAGACCGCTGACCCACTAGTTCTGAAATTATAAAATAATATCCGTATCACTGGGCTTGACGTCCATCGCGGGTGGCGAACCAAGAAAGTGCCTACAACTGCTCAACTTCGGCCAGAAGACAAGTGCTTGAAATGCTCGAATCTCCTAGGCTAAAATCTGAAAACTTAAGTGAAATAGACCTTCCACTCTTTCGCGAAGTTATGGGTTTTCAACCATTAGATCGCAACCAAACTCGAGGTGTGAGTCAAGGATATTTCTCTGCTCATATCTGTATAATTGTGGCCCCGATCGATCATCGACGACCGTCGATGGCAAATAAAGCCCTCGCGGTAAATCGAGTCATCCGTTTGCCGTCAAATTCGGACCAATCGCTCATCCGACAATGGGGCATTTGCCCCATGGAACAGATGAGCCAGGGGGCCACTAGAATGGCCATACGGATCAAAATTCAGACCACTAGGGGCATGCATGTTAGAAAAAGGGCCCCCAGGGCCATTTAAACACAAACACTAGACTATATAAAGCCTAAAATTTCACTCTCCCACTCCCATCCGAATTTTTAATTGCAAGGGAGTGAGAGAGAGGGGAGAAGAGAAGGAGAGGGCTCATTGAGGAGCTGATTTGGGGAAAAATTTCCTTACCGTTGCCCACAACGGACCCCGCAACCGTACCCCACCATAGAGAGCGGCCCGCCGGCCATAGAAAGCTAATCAGTCTAGCCCCCTTTTAAATTTTAGGTGTCTTAAACCACTTGCATGAACTCTAACATGCAAATTCTATTGGCACCAGGCTCCATTACGCCAACCCGCGGAACCAACATCTTAAGAGTGGCTCCATAAACAGTCAAACCATTCCTAGATGCGGACCATTATCCTTAGGTGACCAATTATCGAACTTAGGATGAAATTAATGATTGTGTGTGTGAAGTTGCTGTGCATATTGATTAGTAAGAAATTCGTTGGTAGTTACTTCCCTTTAAATTTGCCTAACCATGTGTAGAATAACTAATGTTTGCTTCCATGCTAGATTAGGCCAAGATATTGAATTGCTGCAATTCTTTACTTAAATTTCCATTATATGAAATTGATTTCGATGTATCCCCAAATTTGTGATGTTTTAGGGATAATGTACCTGCATGTCGTTAATATGTTTCGATAGGGTTGAATGCTTATGTTTATTGATATGCATGCTTGAATTTTCTGTGACTAAGAATAATTTATGATCTCCTGTTTAATGCTAAATGATTAAATCCTTTTATGGGTTAGCCTACGAAACTACAAGACCCGTACAAGCAGCCCCACCGGTTGGGCAGCCCAACGACCAATCTGAACAATTTAGGTCGAACACGGATAGCCGGCAGTAGTTAGATTACGTGGGATGCTCACACCCAATGCCGGGTGTTCCGCGGTTTGCCTGAATTGAACAAATTAGCCCACTAACTGACCAACCATGTTTGTTAACCATATATGATCACGGCTGTTTGAACCGGAGGCACCCTACGCCCATGTAGCACTCACTGGTAACAACTATGATGCGATCCATAAGTCTCGGGAGCCAAGCATGGTAGAATGAGACACTATGCTAGAGCTGTCGGCCAACGCTGGGGTGACGAGCCTTCCTGTAGTGACCGCGCGCAATATAGGATACAAACCCGCCTCGTGAGCCGAGCGTGGTAGAATGAGACGCTGGGGTGACGAGCCTCCCCGTAGTAACCACAAGTGATTCAGCTTACAATCCGCCTTCGTATGTGTTATCTGGGAGTGATGAACCCAAAAAGATCAAGGATCGCGGGTGGAAGGCCACCGCGGCCGCCCAGGCCTAGTGATCGAGATAAGGCATTGACTTTGTTAAGGTGTCCCGATTTTCCTAAACTGCTGGATGAATGAACGCTACTAAATACTTGACTAACATATTTATATTCGCATCGCATTAGTTAGGTTGGCGACTCGGCAGTCGAGGTCGCATTGAGGGAGTGTTGGGCATTACGAACGTAAGATGGTGTCGTTCGAGGGAGTGTTGGATGGTGATGGCATGCATCATATCATAATAACATGCATATGCATTAAAATGAGTAGTTAGGAACTTTGTGTATATATGCTTTTTATTACTTGCTCCTATGGAATTGATAACTGTGTGACTTATTGCCAATGAAACCCACTAAGTTGATTACTACTCCCACTCTGGGATGGTGTTTTAAAACACCAACTAGACACTTTCGTAGATGCGGGTACTAAGAATCTGATGCGTTGATGGAGGCTCACACAGATTCGGAGGAGTCCTTGTACTTCCAGTTACTGGATGGGCCGATGTAGGACACTTTTAGGACGTTAATGAGATTTTTGGGTTGATCCATTTTGTATTTTTGAAACTATATATATTGCTCGGTTGTAGTCCCATACTCTGGATAAACATATTACTTGCGTTAAAATTTACGTTTATTCCAGAGTACGTCGCATAGTCTAATTTAATTCCATGAATTGCTCAAATGTCAGGAAAATGAACTATAGAACCCCGCTTCCTCAAAGCATAAGTGACACTTGGGATATCGGGAGTCGAGTATCTACTTGGCCCCTGAAATTCGGAGCGTTAAAGGTGGTATCAAAGCATGGTTTGGAATTAAACTGGGCCGTGGGCTGTGGACTCGACATAACGCATTCGTTGACATGGATGGGAGCACTGAAACTTAGCAATGTTGAACCCTAGGGCCGAACCCGCAGTCATCTCGAGTATTCGGGTCTTAGTTTAGAAATTTGAACTTAAAAGGGACTTAAATGAAGAGAGAGTAGCTATGATGATAGTAGAGGCTGGGTCTAGGAGCACTAAAATGCGTTTCGACCCACAATTAGGCAAAAACTCACAAATTCGGTGTGCGCAATCCAATGTAGCGGGGTTGGGTAACTAAAGTAGATCACCCTACCCCAAAATCATACATGGTGCACCCGACAATTCATTTCGGTTTATGAGATACGTCTATTTTAAGTTATGATGGTCCAAATCATCTTCGCTTCCAATCGGGCCTTCTTTCGGCCCACCTCGATCATGGAACGGGCAAAACAGAGTTGGATTGGGATAGATGGTGAAGTATACGGTGAGAAAAACTTAGGTTTGCTGCGAACTGGTACCCCTAAGCCCAAATGGGCCACCGCCAGATCTGTGCGACCACGCCGTCACCCAGGCTTTGTGGGGCCCCCCTACACGTGTGGGCCCTTTTTTTTGTTCCTTCTTAGCCCTTTTAAAACCTAATCCCTGCCCATTTCTACCCCATTCCAACCCCAAACATCCTCATTTCAAATCGAAGCCTTCACATTTCGAAATTCCTCTAACCCCTCACTCTCAAGGCCCAAAACCTTCCTCTAAACCCATTCCCTACATCCAATCCTCTCCACCCAACCCCTCATTTCCTAAACCCATATTCCTCAAGGCCACCAACTTCTCACATTTCACCACTTTTTCCTCTAATTTTTCTAAGCACTTTTCACGTTAGCACAAATCCTAAAGCTCAAGGGATGAAGAGTTATAATCAAACTAAAACCTATTATAAATAGTAATAATGGAAATAAAATGGACTTTTGACCATCTACTTGATGGAATCTCACAAAATAAATAGGTTTTTTTTGGCTAAAGTAGCTTCTTTTACCCCAAATACATATATGGCACGTCGAGTAACTCATTCTGGATTAACAGATACACCTGTTTCTAACAATGAGTGGCGGGGTGTAACACCCCGAACTTTTCAATACCCGAGTATTGAAAGTTCTCGAATGTTACCAAGTAATTTACTTAGTATGTACAAGTGTACGATACCAATCCAACTATTCTACCTTACATCCTTGCCCTGATACAAACTTAGCCGTTGGTAGTTACCTCCATTCAATAGATCCAACCATCTGACAGTTGATTTCAAGACGAGACTATCCATCACACGGTTTGACGTAGGTATTTTCCTATGAATAACATGATGAATAGCTCCCTATCCGTTATGATTTAGATATATATTCTTTTGTAAGAACTTCTTAGAAACATGCCTATAACTATGTGGAGAAATTGGATTTCCCAAAACTCACACATCAGTAATAATTATGAAAATGCCATTTACCTAGGCCCCTGAATTCTAGATCACATAGTTCCCATGATCCGTTTCATGTAAAATTTTATACCAGGCCTAATTATCATAAATTAACCATACACGTCAAATTTTAGCCCTTAGATCATAGTAAATCAGCTACTTGACCTCTACATCCGTTCATACACTTACCAGATCAAGATTCTGACCCGTCCATCTTGTTCACCTCATATGGATATGCTTAACCTACCATTAGAATTTCAATCCTAGGAACTTACACATATGAACAAGTCGCTCGAATCCAACAATATATGTATCATACCCATAATCACTCCAGAAACATACCTGATGACCATCCATTTACGAAACTGACCGTACATCTACTGACATACATGACCAGAGTGCTAACCATCAAGTCCTCTTATTATTAACAAGTAATCTGACCACCCATCATGTTTGGATCCGCCAAACGGACCATATAAACATCATGACAAACTGATCATCATGAAAATCTTAGGGTTTAGGTCCCAACTGTCCGGTAACTTGTCGATCAGAGGAGTACAAATGTTATTTTAGAATTTTAAAATATATTAGCCATTAAAGGAGAATCTTAGTCACCCTTAAGAGATCATAGCTCAAATTTAGGCGACGGAAAGAGCGTGAAGGATAAAGACCAACTGTCAAATTTTATCACATTTGGACGGTAGACTCATGAGTTACGGATGACAGAAGTTTTGAAAAAAAAAAGGGTAGAATTGTAAATATGGAAACATGCATGGCACCGTTGACTACGAGAGTTACAATTGAAAATTTTTTAACGGTGAGAATTATTGTTTCTTGGCAAGATCATGCGGCCCACCTGTAGTTCAGATATACTTCAAATTTGGGACCATGGGTTTGCACGGCGTGCCAAAGATGGTGAATGAGATGGATCTTCCGAAAAATTATCACAAGTGGACCCATCTATGTTTAACAACAACGTAGAAAAGAAACTTATATGAATGCTGTGACATGACAGTGAATGGTGAAACGGGAAGTTACCGTAGTTTCCACCCCCATGTTCTTATAACATGTGGACCCAGTCATCTGATAAATTCCGGGGACCATTCTAGCCGTTGACATTCAATTTAGGAACAATCTGGCCATTAGATCGACGAGAATCTACCGTTAGAGCTAGGAATTGAACCGTATGGGCCACCCGGACTTTGGATTTGCTCCATTTTTGGTAAAGTACTATGGTAGGACTCACCAAATAGAATGGACGGTGTGGATTAGTTATAAACATCATGAAATACACCACATGGGGTGCGAGTGCACCTGTACCCCATGCACCAGGCATTGCTCTCGGCTCAGTCTGGCGCTGGCGCTGCGCTCGAAATCTCTTCAAAAAGAGAGATTTTCTCTCACCTCTCTACTGCTCTTGTCAGCGGACGGTCGGGCACCCATTTCCCTTGATCAGTGGCCCACCTGAACGGTCCATCTGGACAATCCAAACCATCCATTCGACAAAGGATGAACGTGAGGCTAAAACCCAACTTTAACATCATATTTTCATGCACGAATGGACACACAACCTTGCTGCGAAACGGCCCTACAAAACCATAGTCCCGGAAATGGAAACTGCATGCGTTCTGTGCAACTGACTGGCAATCCGCGTGCTCCGCCTTCCCTATATCTTAGCCCTCCATTGGGGCAGGTCCTAGTCGTTCATTTCAAACCACCATTGTGTGATCTACCCACAGTAAAAAGAAAACCACGGGCGGTTTGGTTTTCACCAGCCGTATCTGGAAATTGGTGTAAACCAGCTTAGTCCTGACCCTGTATTTTTCATCCAACGGTCCAGGTGGGACCAGGGTTCTCTATATGAAGGTGAGGATCGGACGGCAGCAGGGGGATCCTCTTCCGTTTCTTGTGGCAGCCCGAAAATGGCCTTTTCTCCCTTCCCTTGAACCCACCAGGAATATCTCCATGGAGCTTCACTCCGACCGTGCTCCAAGCTTCATACAATCCCTGCGGACTGTTCTAAAGAAAGAATAGGGAGGAGACGCCATTAATGGCTGTCTTCTCCTTCACCGAGAAACCGACGGGTGCAGGTAGTTTTAGCTCTGTCTGGCATCGTCCAGATGTAGTTGGAGGCAGACAGGAGGAGTGGGAGTAGAAGAAAAGAAAAAGAAAAGGAAGAATTGGGTGGTCGTGAAAACCACCGTTCGGCCAGGTAACACCACCCCGCCTTCTTCTTGTTTCTTCTTCATTTTTTTTAGGAAGTCAGCTTATTGCTTAGGCTGAATATGGTCTGAAGATGAGCTCTGTATTGAGGCCAAACAGGGCCGGGAATGGCCTCCAAAAATAGCCTGCAAGAGTGGCTGCTTCTCGTCAGATGCAGGAGGTAGCCAAGCACGTTGGAGCAGGCGTGGGCCTCATTAAGCTCAGCTGGGCCTCGCCAGATGCAGGTGGCCCTCACCAAAAACTAAAGGGCTGCCGTGGTTTTGGGCCCTGCTTGAGTGCAGGTGGGCCGCACCCTGCATCAGCAAGTGGACCCCACCCTACCACAGTTAGGTGGGCCGTGTATGTGGCCCCACTTTGATGATGTGGCTCGTCCAGGCCGTCCATCAAGGGCCATCAGGCCCTGGACTTTTGTTTCAAAAAAATAAAAATAAAATAATAATGAAATATATGTTAGTATATATGCATGCATCCGTGCCTCGATGAAAATTATAAAGTATTATATTACACCTCTAATGCATGAAGCATGGTGTATGGGGATTGCATTCAGAACCGTCCATCCCATTTCCCACCTCATTTTAGGTGCTGAACCGAAAAATGAAACCAACCCAACTCCCTGGTAGGCCACACCAGCAGAAAGATTAATTTAATAGTGGTAAATCATTAGGGCCGCTGTGATATTTCGGTGCATCAAGACGCATCCAATATTGGACATTGGACCTGTCCTGAGCTCTGGAATCCAATCGATGGAGTAGATCGTCCTGAACCGGGCCCCACCTATCAAAAATAAAAAATAATATAAATATATACAAGGAACACGTAAACGTCCAGGGACGCTGCCTCCTTGTGATAAAATTTTTGGCTAGGATCATGGCCCTCACCTCCGGCTCTACCATGATGTGTGTTGAACATCAACACCGTTCATTTGATGGGTTCCATTTATATATGCGGTGCCCCCAAAAATCAGTCATACATAGAGCTCAGGTGGTCCACACCATCTACAATCTTTTAAATACATGTTAAACCATATGAAAGCACTTGTCGGGGTCCCTCTGAGATTTGGATGCAACTGAAACTTGGTTTGACCCCTTAAACTAGCGGGACACACTTAATGGATGGGTTGGATTTGTGAACCACAACTTGGTGGGCCCAACAAATGATTTTGAATGCTTTAATGGCAAATTATAGTAACTATTATCACGATAAGATCCACTATTAATACTGATAGCTATTATTATTATCATTAGTATTATGATAATAATTGTGACGGTTAAACACAACTAACCTCTAGTAGATTGTCCATGCTAGTGGTAGTGAGTCCACACAAAGTACCGTTATTAAATATTAATCATTAATTATTATTCTTAGGCACAATCGTTAATAATAAATTATAGTATTATTGGCATCATAATAGGTATTATTACTAAGTTGGCAAACGATAATTATAACACTAATGTTAATAATTACTTTTCAAATTAATATTGTAAATTATCATATGCTAACTACAATCCAAATCCTAAAAACTTATCGTAGACCTAAACTTATGGATGAAAACCTAGTTCTACATCAAAACCCTAAAACTAAGGTAATCAAAACCTCAGGTTAAGACCTTGACCAAGAATATCGTATAAAGCTTGAATCTAACAGTGTAACTTTATAATTGATGGTAGGGTTTGGCTCTAAGGAATCATGCATTCTCTAAACAACACTAGTAGGTGATCCTAAACATAAGGTGATGATTCTTCCCCTTGAGCTTTCCATCTTCTCATTAGCTTAAGTTATAGTTTTTATTTAAATTTATAATTGATATCTCTCTCTTATAATCACATGTGTTAGTTGGTGGAAATTGAATTGCTATATTGCATGCTTAATATTTATCCTGCATATTTATCCATGTTTGTGGATTATTTGTGAATTGCTTATGGAACTTAAACTGGTACACCAATGGGAAACTCCCACCTATACGTGTACATCCATGCTTGGGATGTAACCTGACTGGTTGTGATAGTAATGGACCTTCGGCTTAGTGGTTATTGAATGGTGGTTTAAATTAACCAGTGATGTGGGCCTACCATCCAGGGTTATTGTGTCCAATGGTTTGTAAGGATGGTTTTTTATCGCATGATTTTGATACTCACCCTATGTGGCTTATTTGACATTTACCTTATGTGTCTTGCTTTGATATCGCCTTAGGTGTCTTTGTCCTTGTATTTTTCCTATATGGGTTCGATGTTTTTATATCGTGTAACCATGCGAAGGTAAGCCCCATATATTGTAATACGATTGGCCACTAGTCGACAGGTTTCCATTAAACATCCTAAGGTGGTAGTCTCATGAGCTGGGGATGGTGGTATGGGACACTATGCCCGAGCTGTCGGCCTACGCTGGGCTCTGAGCTCCCCGTAGTGACCTTGAGCTTACCTAAATTGGCTGATTGTAACTGGACTAATAACGGTTTGGTTAATCATGCATCCATAGCATGTTGGCGATGACGGGTGGCTAATCTGGATGTTGTAGCACGTGCCCTTAGGATCTTCAGGGTATCGTTTCACTAGCTCCCAGACCACCGACTATCGACCCCTGTTCGACTGGATGATTTTTCCAGGTCGTGATTTGCATGGGCGACGAGCCCAAGTCCGGCTGGATGTGCATTCCCAGGCCGATGTGCATTCACGGATCCATGCATTTAAAAAGACTGCATCATGTATTATTTTGATTGCCTCGCTGTTTTATAACTATGCTTACCTAATGCGACGGTGTGTAATCTTGAGGGGAATTCACACTGAGTTGGCCACTCATCCATCAAATATACAACCGTACAGGTAGTACAGGTGGCTTTAGTGATATGCATGTTTAGACTTGATGAGGAGCAGGGTAAGATCGCCAGGGATGCATGATTGTATTTGCCTGGAGGAGCTGTGTGGTCTGTGCGGCTTATTTTATATGATTTCTTCTATTCTTCATGTATTAAATCTTATAAATCTTGTACTTGTTAAATTCAGAGACATTGGTTTGTATAAGTCATTATGGGCAGCTTCTTGTATATTTGAATGATAATGAAATTTTCCTTTACATCGATTTGTCCACACTACGCTCATTTGCTTACTCTGATAGTTGAAAAAAAAATATATGTACACTCGGATTTGACCATCCTTTAAGGTTAACACTCGGGTTTTTGGAAACGAGTCGTATACTCGGGTCCTGAAAACTCGGGGCGTTACACGGGGCCACCGCCGAAATGGCTCGCCCCCGTCGATTTAGTCCAGTGGGCGGGGTCGCTGCGGAATCGGCGCAACCTTGTTGACCCGTCCAGAAAATGGTGGGACCGCCGCGGAATCGGCAGGACCCCCCCCCCCCCCCCCCTCCAAATCGGCGTGACCTCGCCGAAATTTTTGCGATTTTCTATTTTTTCGGGTTGACTTCGAAAAATCATATCTCTCTCAATATAACGCTGATTGGGGTAATTAAAAAGTCAGATTGAATATTAATAAGTATATTTTTATATAAAAATAAATAAATAATAAATAAAATTTTAAATATGGTTAATTTTTGGATATATGGACAACTGTCCAAAAATCAATAGTTTCAGACAGCTGTTACTTCTAGGATTTTAATAATTTGTATAAAACTCCAAATAAATTGAAAATTTTTGAAAAGAATTTAAAATTAATGATAAATCATCATAAAAATTTTAAAATATTTCACTAACTGAAAATACAGAAAATATTACAAGGAATAAAGACATTTTGGGATCATACAGAAAATCATTGGTTTTGGACAATCGGTAGTTCCAGAATTTTTATACTTTTTATGGAACTTAAAATGAATTGAAATTTTGTGAAATAAAATTCAACTTAATAATGAATTACAAAAAATAAAATAAAATAATTTAGTAACTAAAAGTTACAAATTCATTGCTAATGATAGATGAGTTGAAATCGAAATTTTTATAACTATGAGTTGACGATGGACTAGACATATCTTTCCATATTAGAGTTTCAGTATTTGGTGTCTCTTAGGAATTTTTTTTATCATACTACAAATCACCCTGTGTAATTAAATTATATATATATATATATATATATATATATATATATATATAGTTTCTACTTTAAGTATTTTTCGGTATAGCTGAATTAGGACACTTGAGTAGGATTTAGTTTCATCGTTTAAGACTCTGTAAGCTCGTATTAGAGGCAAACTATAGTAAATATTTTGAGTTTTATTATTCTCTTGTAGATTTAAGGTTCATAGCACGTTGAGGAGACACTATTCTTCCCCTTTCCTTTCTACGATTTTTCTGCGTCACCATCCATTCAAACCTCTGAAATATCTTAGAACTTCTGATTCTTCCTCCTCTCTCGAAATCAATGAAATCGAAGCATGATTTGCTCATAACTCACTGGCCAAAGGATCGAAACGATAACATCGAGAGGAAACCCTAGGCCCTTGGAAACCTTTCTAGGATAGTCGTTTGATCATAAGTGAAAAGGCCGAGCTAAGAGTCCTAGAGAGGGGGGGGGGGGGGTGAATAGGACTATGCCAAATTAAAAAATTAAATGCAAAATTAAACAAATATAAATAAATATAGCATTAAACAATCCACAAAGTTGAAATGAATAACAACCTCAGATGTACATGTATTGAGAGGTTAATACAGATGTTGTTCTAAAGACAACCTTACACCAAAAACCAATGGTTTATGGTAGGACAACCTGATTCCTAGAACGGTCTGTGTATCAAAATCTCAAACCGATACAGAGGAATAAATAAATAAATAGCAAAGAAAATAAACTAGGCTATTATAACATTCCCACACTTGCATAAAAGATTACAACATTCTCCACAAATGCTTAAAAGAAAATTACAACATTCACAGAAAGCCACAATCAATCAATCACCACAAGACCAGAAATTATAGTGGTTCGCTTGTGTGTACACCAACTGTTTAGAAAAATAGCTACACAATTACTCCACTTCCAATATCCTTACACAGTGGATATTAACGTTCACTATGCAATAAGTTTTTCAAGGTTCACCTAAAACCTTCACAATTGTGTCTTTCAAGTGGCCTTACATAATTCAAAAACCCGACACTTTGAGTTTTCTGGATCACCTCAGACAAACCAAAAAGAAAGAGATTTTTCCTGTCACAATCTCAAAAAAACCAAAAACATAAATGTAAAATACTTATCTAGATATTCTCCTTTGATGAAGCCTGGAAGAACCAATTCGGAGTAAATGTTCTACGTAAATGTTCATTGTCCACGCTCACTTATGAAAAAGTTCTAAGTTCTAAATGATTTTTTGATTAAATCACTTTGGGCTTGCTTGATTTGATTTTGATTCCAAGAAAGGGGAAAACTAAAATCCCTTTTGCAAATAAGATTGGAATATAGAATCTCAAAATCAAATACAAAAAGCTAATTAAAGAGAATATTAAATAAGCACTAAATAGCTTAAGAATATCACTAACTTATCTCTCAGAGTGGTGTGTTGATTTTGCTTGAATTGAATGAAAAACTCTGAAAATCATGCTTTATTTATAAGTGAAGAAACTGTTCACTTGACTGGTTTAGGGGACTGCTCGACTAGTCGAAGGACCAACAAAATTTTGAAATTTCGGGCGTGATAAGATAAAACCGTTCCACGACTGGTTGAGTGGCTTGCTCGATTGGTCGAGTGGCCTGCACGACCGATCGAACCCTGCACTCGACTAGTCGTGTGAGACCCAATTTAGTTGCTAGACTTTGAGTCGAGCCTACTCGACTGGTTGAGCACTGTTCACTCAACTGGTCGAGCAGTCTCTAGGACTGGTCGAAGATCCAACAAAAAATCCTGAAAATGAGTAACAAACCTTGGACTGGTCGAGCCAGTATTAGGACTAGTCGAACATAGGCTAAGACTAGTCGAGAAACAGCCTATAAAATTATATAGTGACCCAATTTAAGTATGCAATCAATATGACCTAACCTATGGTCAATCTAGGGTCATTCATACCTTATAAGTGATATTTGAACATTGAATCATCATTTGCTTTGGTTGATAGTTAGTCTTGAAGTATACGAAGCTTGATATTGAAGTACTTTGAATCTTGAACTTGAAGTACTTGAAAAGTATTTCACCTTAAGCTTTGAGTTCCAAAACAAAGCACTTTGTCTTGTCATAGATGAAGCTTTGAAACCTTGAACTATCACTTGATGTTGTATTTGAACTTGTATATCTTTTATACTTGTGATGCTTGAATCTTGAATTGGAACATCTTGAACTTATACCAGGAGTTCTTGAGGTAAAGACCTTTGTTTTTGTACATGAATTGTATGATCATGAATATGTAGATGAGCTACACAAGATACAGATTCCAAGGGGTTTTGGCACTACAAAATTTGACAATCATAGGAACTAGACAAAATAACATTTACAATAAGCACCGTGAGAGACTCATCACCCACCAAGTTGAACATAAATTACACAAGGATTCTCCTTAAAAAAAAAAGAGACCCGATGAACAATCTTATAAATGTGAAACTTGAAATTCCTAATAAATTTTGATATCCCCCAAATGTCTAAAATAATGGAACCATATACTTGCGAGACATTCACGGCTTAACCCATTTCTCAATCCTGGGCGACTATCAATGAACTTACTGCTTCAACAGAGAAGAAGACCAGGATCCACCAGGACTAGGAAGGGATACAACGAACCTTCTATCCTGGTCAGGTAGATGATCGATGTATTTGGATTAAGCCCATTACAACCGTCTCTCCGTGTTGGCCGAACACTAAAAACAAATATTGTTACTCTAGATAGAGGGGAATCGTCGTCATGAATCCAAATCTTTTGAAGAATTGTAATAAACCATCAGGGCGAAAAAAGTTTTTAGGGGGGTAGACTACAATAAGCTAGACTAGCATAGTTAGTATGCACCTTACCATACATATGAACATGAAATGAATGAAACTTAGGTGTACGAAATTAGAATATTTTTACCTATTTGCATTAGGTAATTTCGGGGATGAAATTGTTTTTAAGGGGGGTAGATTATAACATCCTGAATTTTCGCTATTTTGGATTGCTAAAAATCTTTAATTTTTTTTTTATATAACTAGCCCACGTCATCACTTACTAACCCTTGACGCTCAAGGTGAGCCTATATGTAGGTGATATCAGTAAAGAACTGCACAAATTCGATTAACCAACCGTATGAAGCCAACGAATCTGCCTGATCACTTAAACCTCAAGTCTAGCATCGTGAATTGTTCATCTAGGGCCCAAATCTAACCACCTATCACTGACTAATCAAGACAACCGTAACTAAATTAAAAAATCTACCCAAATCCAAGCCAGCTATGGCCCGGATCTTAACTAACATACCAAGTAAACCTATGTACACATTTAGCCTAAGAACCAACGGTTTAGAGTGATCATGACTGAATCACCATTTTCACTAATTTCGAATAGGCCACATAGTGAATTTAGTTAATCCAGACCCTAACAATTGCGCCCAAGAAATCTCCCTACCCAATTCATTAACAAAATGCCCCGATTATCCGAACAAGCTCCAAACCACTCGTTAGTGGCCCACTAGTTTCAAAATTATAGAATAATGTCTGTCTCACTGGGCTTGACGTCCATTGCAGGTGGAGAACCAAGAAAGTGCCCAGAACTCCTCAACTTGGGTCAGAAGCCAAGTGCTTAAAACGCGTGGATCCCTTAGGCTAAAATATGAAAACTTAAGTGAAATAGACCTTCCGCTCTTTCGCAAAGTTGTGGCTTTCCGACCATTAGATCACAACCAAACTCGAGGCATGAGTTAAGAATATTTCCCTCATCATATCCATATAATTGTGGCCTCGATCGATCACCGACGACCATCGATCGCAAATAAGGCCCCCGCGGTAAATTGAGTCATTTGTTTGTCGGTGAATTTAGACCAATCGCTCATCCGACATTGGAGCACTTGCCCCATGGCACAGATGGGCTAGCGGGCCACTGGAATGGCCCTAGGATCAAAATTCAGTCCACTAGGGGCATGCATGTTAGAAAAAGGGCGCCCATGGCCTTTTATACACAGAAACTAGACTATATAAAGCCTAAAATTTCACTCTCCCACTCCCATCCGAATTTCTAATTGTAAGGGAGTGAGAGAGATGGGAGAGGAGAAGGAGAGGGCTCCTTGGGGAGTTGATTTGGGGAAAATCCCCCCTTATCGCTGCCCACAACGGACCCCGCAACCGCGCCCTACCATAGAAAGCGGCCCACCGGCGATAGAAAAGTAATCAGTCCAGTCCCCTTCCAAATTTTAGGTATCCTAAATCACTTGCATGAACTCTAACATGCAAATTCTATTGGCACAAGGCTCTGTTACGCCAACCTGTGGAACTAACACCTTAAGAGCGGCTCCGCAAACTGTCAAACCATTCTTAGGTGCGGACCATTATCCTTAGGTGACCAATTATCGAACCTAGGCTGAAATTAATGATTATGTGTGTGAAGTTGTTGTGCATGTTGATTAGTAAGAAATTCGTTGGTATTTACTTCTCTTTAAATTTGCCTAACCATGTGTAAAATAACAAATGTTTGCTTCCATGCTAGATTAGGCCAAGATATTGAATTGCTGCCCTTCTTTGCTTAAATTTCTGTTATATGAAATTGATTTTGATGTATCCCCAAATTTGTGATGATTTTGGGGTAATGTGCCCGCATGTCGTTAATATGTTTCAATTGGGTTGCATGCCTATGTTTATTGATATGCATGTTTAAATTTTCTATGAATAAGAATAATTTATGATATCCTGTATAATGCTAAATGATTAAATCATTTTCTATGTTAGCTAGCGAAACTACAAGACCCGTACAGGCAACCCCACCGGTTAGGCCGCCTAACTACTAATCTAAACAATTTAGGTTGAACACGGATAGCTGACAGTAGTTAGACTACGTGAGATGCTCACACCTAATGTCGGGTATTCAACGGTTCACCTGAATTGAACAAATTGTCCCACTAACTGACCAACCATGTTTGTTAATCATATATGATAGCGCTTGTTTGAACCCGAGAGACCCTATGCCCATGTAACGCCCACTGGCAACAACTATGATGCGATCCGCAAGTCTCGGGAGTTGGATATGGTGGAATGAGATACTATGCTTGACCTGTCGGCCTACACTGGGGTGAAGAGCCTCCCCATAGTGACTGTGAGCAATTCAGGGTACAAACCCGCCACATGAGCCGAGCATGGTGGAATGAGATAATATGCTTGAGTTGTCGGCCTACGCTGGGGTGACAGCCTCCCCGTAGTGACCGCGAGTGATTCAACTTACAATCCACCTTCGTATGTGTTATCTAGGAGTGCCGAACCCAAAAGGATCTAGGATCGCGAGCATAAGGCCGCCACGATTGTCTAGGCCTCGCGATCGGGATAGGTCATTGACTTCGTTAGGGTGTCCCAGTTTTTCCAAACTGCTAGATGAATGAATGTAACTAAATACTTGGTTAACATATTTACATCATGTTAAGGGTCAAATATTGCATATTATCCCGCATTTATTACTTGGTTTTATGAACATAATAATGCTTAATGTTTTATTTTAATCATGTTTGTGTTGCAAGGTGAATTTAAAAGCTTAAGTTGAAAAGGATGCTAAAAGCATGAATTTAACGCTCAAGAATCACCAAGCCAAGGTTTGGATCTTAGAAGACCAAGAATGAAAAATTCACATGCGAAAGATCCAAGGAAACCAAGTCAAGAATGAAGAGAATTAAAGTTTTGAAGTGAATTTGTGTGATCTTCGGCTAGTCCAATGTCTGCTTCGACTCGTCTAAGCTCCTGCTCGACTAGTCGAGGAAACTTCGACTCAAACTCCAGCGACATCAGATTCTAAAATCCCGTCATCCTCGACCAGTCGAAGGTGACCTTCGACTAGTCGAAGGTTGTCCTTGACTAATCGAGGGTTACGCAGGTTTTACGCGGATTACATAAATTTGAAGCAGTTTCTGAATTTTTCCAAGTCGGAGTGAAAGGAGGTGATACACGACTATAAATAGGAGTCCCTAGAATGTTCCTAGGCATCTTCTAGGGTTGGAGGAGTGGAGAAAAAGCGTGGAGAAGCCGTCGTCAATAGTTTTTCTTCCTCTTCCTTAGTCGTTTTTCATGCTTTCTTCTAGGGTTTTAGTTCTAATCATGTTTATGGTTGGCTAAATCTCTTAGCTAGGGCTAAGAGGTGAAGCTTGTAGGGTGATGGGATGTTTTCTATTGCTTTGATTCATATTTAAGTTGAACTATCTTTGATTCTAGTTTGATATTTAAGAAATACTTTCATTTTTTAATGGTTTATTATGACTCAAATTACAGTAGATCTGCAATAGCTTTGAGTATCTTCTTTTCATGTATTGAGATTGTGAAATTAGAAAATCTTGTTGTTCACCATCGTCTCATAGGCACGGTTGGGTGACGGAATCCCTTCTAATCTTCATAATTCTCTCATGTTGGTTGTGAATTGGTATATCCTATTGTGGCCATTGTCTCCTAGGCATGGTTTTATGATGGAATCACTTCAAGTTCTCACACCTCTCATCCATTGAGAATTAGGTCAAAGGAAGTTCAGATTTAGTTTTACTGAGATATTTTCCATTTGGATAAGATGAGACTCTGATTCTAGTTGTGTCCTTGAATCAAGCATAGATCTCCCTGATCTCTACAAGTGGATCCTTGGAAACCCTAATTCACACCTTTAATTTCTTAAGTTTCTAATTCTATACATCACAATTAATCCCTTTATTTCTAGATTTAGATTTGCATCTTCTTTTAGTTCTACTTCTAGTTGCTTTCAGAATTACTCACGAGATTAGTCCTTGTGGATTCGACCTCGGTCTCACCGAGATTATTACTGCATCGCGACCCTACAGTTGGGGTTGTGAACACATCGCATCGCATTAGTTAGGTTGGCGACTCGGCATCAAGGTCACACTGAGGGAGTGTTGGGCATTGCGAACGTAAGATGGTGTCGCTCGCGAGGGCATGCATCATATCATAATAACATGCATATGCATTGAAAAGAGTAGCTAGGAACTTTGTGTATATATGCTTTTCATTAATCGCTCCTATGAAATTGATAACTTGCGTGACTTATTACTAATGGAACCCACTGAGTTGATAACTCACTTCCACTATGGGACGGTATTTTAAAATACCAACCAGACATTTTCGTAGATGCAGTACTAGGAATCTGATGCGTTGGAGGAGGCTAACACAGACTCAGAGGAGTCCTCGTACTTCCAGTTGCTAAATGGGCCGATGTAGGATACTTTCAGGACGTCAATGAGATTTTTGTGTTGATACATTTTGTATTTTTGAAACTGTATATATTGCTCAGTTGTAGTCCCATACTCTAGATAAACATATTTTACTTGTTGGTTGATTTACTTGTGTTAAAATTTACGTTTATTCGAGAGTACGTCGCATAGTCTAATTTAATTTCATGAATTGCTCAAATGCCAGAAAAATGAATTATAGAACTCCGCTTCCGCAAAGCATAAATGGCACCCCGGGATATCGGGAGTCGAGTATCTACTTGGCCCCTGAAATCTTACATTATGACCTTATTAAGGACACTCACCTAAATTAATATCTTACAATTATCCCTATATTCGCGACCCTAATCGATGAACATTAATCGTCAGACTTACTTTTGATCGTATCCGTCGATCGTCGTGTCTGAATTATGGGGCGATCGAAGCCCTACATAGATCACTCATAGAGACAACTATTTTATTGCATAGATCGACCCGTACACTCCATAATGGACCCCAAAGGATAGATATAACTTTCCACAGGGTTATAATACCAATTTCTTATAACTTAGGGACATTTAAACCTCATATGGGCCTATAAATATCCTTCTCTTGGGAGTCCCTTCACCCCATACGAATTTAAAGAGAGAAAGAAAGAGGAAGAGAAAGAGAGAAAGGGGGAGGGGGGGACTTTTCTCGGGTGGCGCAATTGCTACAAACACAAACCCTAGTTACTACCTAACCCTCACTGACCTCCATTTGCCATCGAAGGTAAGAATCTCTTCTAACCTTTTGATTTCATAATATTAGTTGTAGATTTCTAGTTATTAATGATGATCCCTTGAATTGGTTTAAGATTTAGTAATTTCTCCCAAAAACTCTAACCCTAAGTGTTATAAGGTCGTGTGAAACCCTATTAAGGTGTGGACCATTGTTCTATATTTCTCTTTATCAATCCTTGATAGTATTAGATATTATTTTTTGGTTGTTTATAAGATTTCATATGCTATTTACGCTTGAATTGCTTTATTATTGCAACTCTAATGTTACTTGTAGTTGGTAACCAACATATTTAATGAAATGTTTGATCAATATAAAATTCCTAATGTTAGAACACTTTTATGCTATTTGATAAGTGTTGCTGATTCACATTGGTTTGTATTGATACATATTGGATTATACTGATTTGTACATATGTTCTATTAAGCTACCTTGTTGTGGTATTAAGATGTTTTGTGAATATGTTTACATATTTGACAATCTGAATTGTAGGTGTGGTGGATCAAGCCCTACTAATTGCTTAAGTGGATGGCCCACCTTGGGTTGCCCATCTTCGAATTATACGGTTGACCGAGGTGAACACGAACGACTAACAATAGTTCGAAATACACCGGATTCTTTGCACCTAATGTCGATTTTTTCGGGGTTATCTGTAGTTGATCGGATCAATCTAATGCATAGCTGATAAGTCATATGCATACAATATTCGATGGGATTTGTGATACCACTGTTGCCATTCGATCTAGGTCTATTCATATGCATGGGTAAAATCGTCATTTTATAAATAAAATTTATACTTTTCATTGTAGGTCTCACGCCTCTACATGTGCACATAACAGTGGACTAGGTGTGTCTAACACCCCTAGATGCAATTCTCATCACAGTTCATATTCTATTAGGATGAAAATTGCATTACATTGCGTTTGATGCACCCAGTCCAACACTAATGAAAAAGTGCCACATGATCCACAGCAAAATAGAAAAATTATTATTTCATGCCAGACATGCACATGATGCTTTTCTACTTGTGTTGAATGTCCACATGCTTTTCTACTTGTGTTGAATGTCCAAAATGATTGAGTGCAAATATTTTTACTCAAATTACGGTGAAGAAGTTGTGTGGGCCCCACCATGATGTGTTGATGACATCAACTCCGACTATCATAGGCGCCGGATCTTGTTTAATGATGGGCCAAAATATCATCCTGATTGGAAATTCAAATGGGCCACAACGTAGGAAACAAGGATACCCCGCCGTTGATTTCAGAAATGTCCCACCGTGCTATGTATGTGCCATCCAGCCCATTCATCTGAAACATCTGCCCCGTCTGAAGGATGAACAGACATACGGCCATTCTTAAACTCAGGTAGGGACCCAGAACATATCAATGTTTAGCATGGAATCTCAACTTGTTCCTGCTGTAGTGGCCTACCTGAATTTCTTATCGGTCTGATTTTGAACACGATGCCAAACAAGGGATGGTTTGTTTGATGGTTGGAGTGGATCTCGTCAACACGTCAATATGGGCCTATAGTGATCCATTTTCGGTGAAAACTTCTTCATTGAATTATTTTCATACATCACGATGGGGCCATTGCGATGGACGCAGATTTTGCATACTGAAAATACCAGTAGCAGTAGGCGTTGCTGGATGGTGCTTTGTGGGCCCCACAATGATGTATGTGTTTTATTCATTTTTACATGTCATTTTATAGCAAGAGCCAAAAAATGAGACAGATCCAAATCTCAGGTGGACCACACGACAAAAAATCAGTAGTGATTGAACACCTGACATTGAAAACTTCCTAGGGCATATTGTAACGTTTATTTTCCATCCAGCCTATTAAAGGTCACACAGACCTGGACGAAGGGAAATCATAAAAAAACAGCTTGACAAAAAACTCTTGTAGCCTCAACCATTTCTTGTAGTGTGGTCATGGGCTCATTTTTGGACTCAAGCACTAAAATGAGATGGAAAAATGGATCTATGGCCTGGATAGAGCGCATACATCATTGTCGGGGATACTTTTGCAGTCTTAAGCATGTAATCCTCATAGCAAATGTTTTCCGACGCTGTAGCCACACAGTCGCTATTGGAAGGTGATTTGTGGCCCCGCCATGATGTATGTTTTTTATCCACGCCATTCATCCATTATTCCAGATTGTCACACCCCAAACTCGAAAACCGGGTTCACAAAATTCCCGATCGCCGAATCCGGCGCCGACAGCCTCCGTAGAACCCCATTCTCGGCTCCCAACGCCCATACGCCAGGTTCCGATCCTGGGATGCTACAAGGAGGATTTTTAACATCCGTTTAATTTGTAATAAGCATAACCAAAGGCATAACCCACAAACAACACCCAAAAACTCCATCACATTTTCACTATGATCAAAAACTTTACAAGTACAATGAGCATAAAGGGAAATATAATGAGAATGGACAAAAAGTCCAAAAGATCTGCTCTGCGCTCCTTCCTCAGCGCTACTGTGTCCTCGCGTCACCTGCACGCAACGGTCGTGCATAAGCTTATAGAAAGCTTAGAGGGTGGTGAAAGTGTGTGTGCAAGGTAGTAATGCAGTATGCAGTATCAGAGTAATGCGGAACATGCTGGTGAATCCATGAATACCATTAGCCGTACCGAGGCTATGTGATGCAAGGCATGAATGATGTCGGCCGTACCAAGGCTATGCGATGCAAGATGCAAGTCAAGCATACAAATCCTCATCTAAGTCCACATATCAGTATAACTCAAAATCTGGAATATAACCGGGGTCTAGTACACTCTAAACCAGATTGCCGCCCCATCGCGCGTAATAAGGTAAGTGGAAGAGACCTCACTACTTGCCTGCCAATATCGGGCTCGGCTCGTCGATAGCGGACCCATTCCTCGAGCTGGTCAGACTCAGCCTAGCATTGCCCCCTCCTCTCGGGCGGGTAAGGCCGTACCCCCTTCCAACCGACCACGACACAGTGGAAAGCGTAGCCGTCTGGTAATCGGCAATCGGCGCTCCTGCTCCCACTCGGTCTAGACGTTGGAGCAACCTCTTGGTACCATAAGGGTTTAGGGACTTTCACCCAGGGATATCTATAGCACCCCATGTAGAACAAGATTTTCGGTATCCAATCCTGCCAACCACGATATGCCTGTGGAGGCTACGGCCCTGATATCACTAGGGCGTACAGTAACCATATCACACAATGCGAATGCATGAATCACACTATCCAGTCATGCAGTAATCCTGCGTGTCTCATGCGCTTATGTGGGGCAACACCGCCTAACCGGGAGCCCTTAAACAATCTGCCCGAAGGCACATGCTATGATCAGTCACTTCTCATACCAAGCATACATATGATGCGTATGATCATGAATCATGGGACTATACTAAACATGTTATATGGGATAGATGTCGTTTATAAGGAGATGGGCCTAGACGGCCTACAAGCATGGGCCTAACAATGGGCCCTAGGGAGAATCATAATGCGGACATCTAACCAACATTATTTGCACAATGTGGACGTCAAACCAACATTGCTCCCAAGGCACGACCGTCATAACATCATTACACAAACCATGGTAGGGTTACACATTGTAATGGACTTGTGCACATCCTAGTGGGCCTCGACCCGTGGGCCTTAGGTACAACAAATGGGCCACATAACATGGGCCTTATGTATATTAGGTGGGTCCCAACGGATGGGCCACAAATAAACCAAGATGGGCCTAATCATATATGGGCCGATCAAAGGGGTCAAAACAATGGGCCGATTCACTACATCACTATGGGCCTTAGAAATCTTAAACGGTGGATATCACTATCTACTATTTAAATGGTGGGGCCTACCTAAACTTTAGATCTGTCATCATTCTTTTTCCCATGTAGTATAGTAATGTCACAAATGGGTGAACGACATGGATACAACACATGCATCATGGTGGGCCCCACCGTTCAAATAGTGAACGATGTTGATAGAGCACATACATCATTGGGGCCCACGCCACATGGATGAACCACATGCATCTGGAGTGGGTCCCACCGTCAATCAAAACCGCATGGATGGACAAGCATATCACGTGGGACCTACACAACTTAACAATGAGCACAGAGAGAGAAAGAGAGGGAGAAAAATAGCTACTGTGGAGGTGGGTTCCACGTAGGGCCACTACAGGGTAGCATATAAAATATATATTATAATCTATATATAATATACCTTAATCCAGGCCGTCCAAAGGCCTGGACCGTCACCTAACATCAAGGAGGGCCCCACACATGGGATGGGTCCCACCGTCCAGGGACGGTGGAGATCACACACGCGGCACGGTGTGGCCCACTCCAAGAGATGGACGGCGTGCAACCACATACATTAAATGGGACCCGCAGCTCCCTGACATTAAAGGAGAGCTAGAGAGAGAGAGCTAGAGGAGAGAGACATTTAGAGAGAGAGAGGGTAGAGAGAGATGTAGAGAGAGAGATGTGGAGAGAGAGAGGGCACGTGGCTGCCTCTCCTCTTTCCCATTTACTTTTTCTTTCTTTTTCTTTTTTTTTTCTTTTTTTTTTCTTGTTTCTTCCTGCCACAACAGAGGTGGGTCCCACGTAGGGCCCACCACCATATCATATATGATATTAATATATATTATATAATATAATATATATTTTATGAGACAACCGTCCAGGCCTTGGATGGCCTGGATAAAAACATGCATCATGGTGTTATCCCCACACGTGGGGTGGGTCCCACCGTCTAAAGACGGTGGACGGTCTGGATTAAACACCTGTGATATGGTGTGGCCCACGGAGTGGATGGACGGTGTGGCTAGGATGGTCCCCAGGACCCACGTCCGCTGACACTTCACTGTTGCCACCGCCAGTAGGGATGGATGGCGAGACCTCAGCGTTGAAATGAGGTATTTTTCGCTCCGTCTACCATTGAGCCGTGGATCTGGGTCCCACCGTCTGGACGGTCCGGATCACACGTGGGACCCAGAAAAACTACTGACGTTAAATGGCAGATGGGTCCCACCATCTAGACGGCTTGGATGTTGACGCCAAGAGGGGCAATGCCCTGCTGCTGGCCGTCCATACATGGACGTCCCAGATATAAAAGAAATGGGTGGACGGCGTGGGTAAGACCCATACACCACGTGTGGTCCACACACCTCGTGAGGTGCTGGGTCCCACCGGATAGATGGACAGAGCTGCCAGTGGGTGGGTCCCACGAGCAGTGGCCCACCCATTAATATATGATATTATATAATATATAATATATGGAATATATACTGTATGTATTGTATATACACGTATAAGTACCTGTGTGTGTGTTAAAGTAGGTGGCAGCGTCCAGGGACGGCCTGGGTGAAAGGGGCTCACCTATCAAGTAAACCCCACATGAATGGACGGTTTGGATGGCCTTTCCCAACAAGGTGGCCCCACGTCAGGTGGGCCACACTCTTGGATCAAACTGATATTGGTGTTTTCCTTCATTTGGGCCTGTCCAAACGGACTTCCATGTGGGCCACTCAGTGGACGACATGGATAAAATACATACATCATAGGTGGGCCATGATCATAGAAAGAGAGAAAGAAAGAGATAGTCACCGGCAAAGATGGAGGGGCCCCGCCACTATGGGTCCCTCTTTGGTACAAAAACTACATCAAGGTGGGTCCCACTACATGTGGCCCTTACATCAAACAAATGGATGAAAACAAAAATTCAAAAATCACCCACCAGTTCTTCTACTTGCACCCAAGGCTTCCTTAGCTCCTTAGCTTCGATTCCGACGGAGGAGATGAGGTTTGGATGGTTGAGATGGAAGATGGAAGGGTAGGAAGAGGTGGGCCACACTTGTTGCTTGGGAGAGGTGGGAGAGGCTTGGACGTGTGAGAGGTTTTGGGTTGCTTGGGATGGGTTTGAAAATGAAGGGGAGAGAGACTTGTAAAGAGAGAGAGAGAAGGATGGTTGATGGATTGATGGATGTGTGTAAGAGCCTTTTTGACTTTTGTGGCTTTTGGTGTAAGGAAGGTATGTGTTTGCAAGAATCTTTTTGACTTTGGGGGTTGCTTGGGGAAGAGTGTGAAGTGATGTATACTTGACTTGATGGTTGATTGATGTGACATCTCATTGAGATTCTCTTGGGTTTCGCAACGCGCAGCATTTTCCTCGCACCGAACGCTGGCCCACATCTCCTGGCCAGAGTATCGCCTCGGCGCACAAGTCGTGGCATCGGAACTGCGGCGACGGTGCGGTCGCAATGACATAAGTCTCGGGTTGAGTCGAATCAGATTAACGACGTGTTAATCATGGTCGCGCGCAACGCCGGTTAAGGGTCGAAGGTTACCGAAATTTGACCGGAAAGACCGCGGGAACCTACGTAACGGTACAGTCTAGGATACGGGTCTTACACAAATCATTTTAGGGCATGTGCCCAAAAATAAGACATCTAAATCTCAGGTGGATCACACCATAAGAAAAAGTGGTTATTGAATGCTCACCATACCATTGAATCATTTTCATATGTATACTGATGCACAAACACACAGAGAGATGCACTCAAGTAAAGAGAGCGAATAAAAATCCAACAGTAAACTCACGAAGATGTTGAGCTTTCCTTGGAAGAGAAATGATACGTCCTCCATCAGTTACTCACGGGCCTCACGCACTGATACATCACAAATGGAACTGTTACACGGAAACCGATTCTTTCCAAACACCAAGGCACTCTTCCACCTCAGCTTCGTTACGTGGACATATATGTACGGACGCTCCAAACTCAGCCAGCTCCTCCACTATAGCATGCCTGTACGACATTACGAAGGGACTCATGTGAGTGTGTGTTCCACCAACCGGAACTTATATTCGGTAGTGACCCCTCCAGTACTGGGTATCGGTGATGTGGGCCCACCATGATGTATGTGTTTTATCCATGCCCTCCATCTATTTTTCCAGATCATTTTAGCCTATGAGCCCAAAAATGAGGTAGATCCAAATCTCAGGTGGACCACACCACATTTAAACAATGGTGATTGGACACCCATTCTTAAAAATTTCCTATGGCCCACCTTAATGTGTATTTGCCATCATACCTGTTGATTAGGTCACACATACATGAATGAAGGGGGAAAAACAAATATTAGCTTGATCCAAAACTTTTTGAGCCTCAAGAAGTTTTTAACATTGGGCATTCAATCACACTCTTTCCTAGTGTGGTCCACCTGAGATTTGGATCTATCTCATTTTTTAGTTAATTCCATAAAATGAGCTGGCAAGATGGATGATGTCATAGATAAAATTTGGTATACCAGCTCTGTTCACCGCCGGATGCGAGAGCTAATACCTTTAAATGGGTATGCCCACATGCGCATATGGGTGCACGTGGGATGCTACAACTTTAGTTGGACAGACAAGCATGTTGGAAAGTAGAGCGTAGTGCTTCCTTGGGATAGAAGCCCCATCATATCGTTGGACGTGGATTGCGTCCTACCCCCGCTGGGGCACGGCTGTGTGGATGCGGATTTTCCTGCGAAAGCCTGAAGTTCCTGCGTAAGGATTCTAGGTGAGGCCCGTTGTGATGTTTGTGAGAAATCAAAGCCGTCCATCCATTTTTCAACCTCATTTTAAGACATTCTACCAAAAATGAGTAGGATCCAAAACTCAAGTGGGCCATAGGAGATGAAACAGTGGGGAAAGGAATGCCTACCGTTGAAACTTTCCTAGGCTCTACCTTGCTGTTTATATGCCATCTAAACCGTTTATAAGGTCATTTTCACTTAGATAAAGTTAAAAAACCAAAAAAAAAATATATCGTTAAAAATTTTTATGGACATAAATATTTCAACGGTGGTCGCTAAATCTCCACAGTTTCCTCTTGTGTGGCCCATTTGAGTTTTTGATCCTCCTCGATTTTGGTCCCATGTCCTAAAATGAGCTTAAAAAATGGATAGAGGGGTTAGATTTTAGACAAACAACTAAGTAGGACCCACACAAAATCTTGCGCAGGAACTTCCTGTGAAAGTCTTTCGCAGGAAATCCGCGTCCCGACTGTGTGGCGCCTAAAGTGATGTAAGTGTTTTATCTATGCAGTTCATCACTTTTCTCGTATTATTTTAAGGTATGAGACAAAAAATTAAGCAAATTTACAGCTCCAGTGGACCACATCAAAGGAAGCTGCAGTGATAATGACTCTCACTGTTGAAACCTTTCTAAGGGCTACTATGATGTTTTTTTACCATCCAACATATTAATAATGTCATGCAGACGTGGATGAAGTGAAAACACAAATATTAGCTTGATCCGAAACTTCTCCGGCTCCCAAGAAGTTTTTAATGGTGAAAGTTAAATCCACACTTTGTGGTCCAATTAAGCCTTGACCTGCCTCATTTTTTGTATTATGCATTAAAATGATCTGAGAAAAATTATAAATGGCATGGATAAAACACTTACATCACTTTGGGCCCCAAAGAGCCCTGCCCGGACGGATTACCGTCCGGGCGGGGTAGGACGCAATCTGCGTCCCACATCGTTTTACAAGAAAAGCATGAAGGTAAATAATAGACAAAATTCTTCCTATTTATAAATAAACATTTCCTTCGCGACCTTAAACTCTTGCTAAGCTGTGCATAAGCGCTAGATAGTATTTCGGTGTCCATCGAATGCAGCGAAGCTGCTTCTCATTATATGCTTGTGTGTATATGGTAACACATGCATACACGCTCGCACGACTGCACATATGCCCGTGCCTGCTTATAGTACGCACATTACGTGAGCCAAATTTTTGTCCAAAAAATTTAAGTCCAAATCCAAAGTTATAACCTAAGTAGAAAGCTATTCATACATTATCGTAGGGCTACAACACCGACCAGTAACAACCTCGTTATGGAGGGGTAACTACTGAATCTGAGTTGGCACCAAACGATCCTTGTGTGACATGGTTGAGCAGGAAGAACCAGAATTCGATACAACAACCATCCCTTCAATGTATACGTCGAAGGGTTATGCGGCAATCAAGATCATCCATCTAGGGTATGTGGTAATCATGACCATCCATCGAGTGGGCCCTACTATAGATAAAAAATGGTTGTAGAAATGCATACATTTGACTATCCCAGCCATCTTAACGGCGACCTTTAAAATGACGGTCGTAAAGGAAAATGATTAACGGTAGATACTCAGTGCTGAAGAGTGGAAAGAAGTGATGGACATGAGCGCCAGTGATTCTTTGAACGTGGATTGCGTACCTAGTAACTCTGTACGCTATGACCTACCGAGTAAATCTGTGGGGCCCACAGTAATGTACGTGCCTTGTCCACACCCATTCATCTGTTTTTCCAGCTCATTGTAGGGCATGAGATTAAAATTGAAGCAAATCCAAATTTCAAGTGGACTGCACCACAGGAAACTGTGAATTTAATGCCTACAGTCAAAATGGGAGAAGAATTGATCTAACTACGCCCATTGGAAGGATATGATGGGGGTCTTTCTAAGATCCATTGATCCTATAGTTTGGATTATTATCGAACAAGGATGAACTATGCCCATGAAACAAGTCGTGGTTGATGGTAAAACCATTAGCACTCATAATGATAAATTCAAATGGAGTATCGATGAGAGTGCGTGGTATACCTATGATGCCAAAGCACTCATTGTTATTTATTGTGCCATTTTTCCTCAATGAATTTAAACATATTTGCACATGTGAAATGGGTAAGGAAACGTTGGATATATTGGAAATCACCCACGAGGGAACTAACACAGTAAAGTGATCGAAGCTTCAACTCTTAATAACCCAATTCGAAAATATAAAAATAGAAAAGTCTGAATATTTTATAGAGTTTTATTTAAAATTGAATAATATATGAAACTTCATGTAGAGTTTAAGTGAGAGACTCATGGAAGGACATATATGTATGAAAATACTTATATCCTTTCTAGATACGTTTACTCCTAAAGTAACATCAATAGAAAAGTGTAGAAACATACATGGGATGAAAGTAAAAGAACTCTTAGGTTCTTTACAAACATATGAACCACACTTTAAGACCTCTCAAGCAGGAAAAAAAACTAATTATCCTTAAAACTTTACATAGGTAAATGATTATTGAATCTGAAAATGATAGTGATGATGAACAGGAGGACGAAGAGAAATTTTCTAGAAAATTTTTAAAAAATTTTAAAGTTTAGTAGACGGAAGGATTATGATAAGAAGGGAAAAATGGTTGAGAAGCGTATAAGTAAACTTGTTAAACAACCTAAAGTTGTCTAATGTTATAACAGTGAGGGTTATAGACATGTTGCCTCCGAATGTACTAACAAAGTAAGATTTAAAGGGAAGGCTATAACAACAACATGTGATGATATAGATGGGACCAAATCCGATTCAGGAGACTCCTCTAGTGATGAAGACCTTAGACACTTACGTGTTATAATGGCCTCTACCACGGTGTCACTCTCTAGAGACTTGAGAGACCATAACACCTTAGATAGTTGATCTTAAAAAGTCTATATGTGTTTAATAGTTAAATCTGAGAAGTTTAGCCTCATTGAGTAAGGCCTATAGGAAAATCTAGATTAGAGCCCCACCTTGTGCTTAATAAGTATATTTGAGGATTATAATCTCATTTTCCTTTTGATAGTTTAGCTTTAAAGTTGTTTAATTTTAAGTATCGCATGTTTATTGCTAGACTATCATTGGTCATTGTTATTTCAAAAAGTATATCTTTTTCAATGACCATAATATGCATGATCCATGCTTTAATGTTATATGCATTTTATATTTCATTGTTAATATGTACTTATATGTATATTTATGAATTATAGAGTTTTCCATATTCTATTCTTATTGGTATATTTATGGAATTAACTCTGTCAAATACTGACAAAAAGAGGAAAAGAGATCAATTCCTACAAAATAATTTGAATTCTATTTTGTAGGTTATGTTTGTTGTTGTAGGATATTGATAAAGATAGGGGGGCATTTGAGGGGGAGCAGTTCAAGTGTTACATTTCTTGTGGTTAATTGAGTTGTAATTTATATTCGACATGTAATATTTTTAATTATTTTATTTTTTCATTGATATGGACCATGATAAGGTTTATGTTAGGTTTTTGTCATGTAATTAGAAAATAGGGATATCGTTAGTGCACCTATTTGTCAATTATGTGTATCTGTGTATCAGTGAGTCGGTTGAGCCTTTAGAAGCTGAAGACCAAAGACACGTGAAGACTTGGAGCATCGAGGATTGAAAAAATAGATAAATGGAGGTGCTTTGGTGACCCTAACCTTAAATCCAAAACAATATAACCTCTAAATGATCCTAATCTTAATAGGTAAACCTTAATTGATCATCCCTTATAAGACTAGCAATACAAAAATTTATACCATTTGCTATCTCAATATTGAAGTTGAGTCCTCATCTATGTGTGGAATGATCTGATTTTCGTATTATGTGATCACCATGGTGTAGCCTCCTTTTCATGTGGATAAAATATTCTAAACATAGGAACTTCAATAGCATACACAAGTTCATTTGTGTGGGACCATAGTTAGTTATCCAACCATAGTTCAAAAAGTCGAAAACTCAAGGCTGGACATGTGTGTAGCCATCTTGAGTCAATTAAAAGACTCACAAACTCAGGATTTTACTTCCATTTCTTCTCGTTTTCAGACTCTCTTTACTTCTAAACTTTTCTAATCTTCCACCCAACATGTCTTATGTTGTATTTCTGACAACTTTTTGTATATTTCAAATTCTATATATATTCAGTGTATCTTTACAAAGAAAAACCGCATATTTAACAACGTTACAAGGGACTATATATGGTTATACAAAGATTGCGCTTAAATGGAATCTGACCCTATAATTAAGGGAATTTTGTCCCTGTATATCTTCAATCAGAACAGCTCACGCCAACACTCCCCCTCAAGTTGGTGCGTATAGGTTTCTGAGGCCCAACTTGTCAAGTGAGTTGTGAAAGTCCTTGCTGCACACTGCTTTTGTTAGTATATCTGCCAGTTGGTCTTCAGACTTAACAAAAGGAAACTGGATTATCTTTGCTTCAAGGTTTTGTTTGATAAAATGTCGATCCACCTCTACATGCTTGGTTCGATCATGCTAGATAGGATTATGAGAGATCTCTATAGCTGCTTTGTTATCACAAAAGAGATTCATCTCACAATCCAGAGCAAGGCCAATCTCTGTCAAAAGCCTTCGAAGCCAAAGAAACTCACAAAGACCCTTAGCCATTCCACGAAACTTAGCTTCATCACTTGATAATGCCACTACCTTCTGTTTTTTACTCCTCCAAGTCACGAGGTTTCCTCCAACAAAGGTGAAGTAACCTGAGGTGGACTTTCTATCTGTGACATTCCCTGCCCAATCAGCATCAGCATAGCCTTCGACTCTTAAGTGATTATTCTTAAAAAACATAAGTTCCTTTCTAGGAGAGGACTTTAAGTATCGAAGGATTTGAACCACTGCCTCCATATGATCTTCACTTGGGCAATGCATGAACTGACTAACAACACTTACTGCATAAGCAATATCGGGTCGTGTATGAGAGAGATAAATCAGTTTACCAACCAATCTCTGATATCTTCCTTTGTCAGTTGGTATTTGATTTGGGTACTCTCCGAGTTTGTGATTCTGGATCATTGGTGTATCTGCAGGCTTACACTCCAACAATCCAACTTCAGATAATAGGTCAAGGACAAATTTCCGTTGGGATAAGAATATCCTTTGATTGGATCTAGCGACTTCGATTCCTAGAAAGTATTTGAGTCCTCCCAAACTTTTCATCTCAAATTTTGTTGCCAACTGCTTCTGTAGCTTTGATTTTTCTTCTGAATCATCTCCCGTAATAATCATATCATCTACATAGACTACTAACGTTGTGATCTTTCCCTGTCAATGCTTTAGAAAGAGCGTATGGTCTGAATTGCTCTGATGAAAACCATATTTCTTCATTGCCAAGCTCAACCGTCCGAACCATGCCCGAGGAGATTACTTTAGTCCGTATAACGTCCGTTGTAATTTGCATACAACTTTGGTCTCAGAGGTCGCTACATATCCTGGAGGAATATCCATGTATATTTCTTCTTCGAGGTCACCATGGAGAAAAGCATTTTTCACGTCGAATTGGTGTAATGGCCAGTCGAGGTTTGCTGCGAAGGACAGTAGAACTCTGACAATATTGAACTTGGCAACTGGTGAGAATGTCTCTTGATAGTCCACGGCGTATGTCTGTGTATAGCCTTTCGCCACTAGTCTCGCCTTGTATCGCTCCACGGATCCATCGGCTTTGTATTTGATGGAGAACACCCACTTGCATCCCACTGTTTTTTGTCCTTCGGTTAGAGGCACGAGAATCCATGTCTCATTCTTCAGTAATGCTTCCATCTCTTCCTTCATGGCTTGAATCCACCTAGGGTCTTGCAAAGCTTTATCAACACTAGTGGGAATATGGCATGAAGAAAGTTCATTTACGAAGATCTTGAGAGGTTCAGATAGTTTCTCTGTAGATACATAGTTGACAATTGGATACCTCGACCTCCGTTCCTTGACTTCTGGAGAGTATCTAGTAGGTGGATCTCCATGATTGTGCCTAAAAGGGAGCTCATAGCCAACTGGAGTATCCACATTGTTAGAAATCTGAGATATGGGTGGAGTAGTTACCTCAGCGATATTCTCAAGAGATGGGTCGTTGGATACAGGAGAGTGGGGGGTTGTCATTTCGTCTTCAGTTTTCGAAGATGTCGTTGGCTCAGTACTTGTAGGAGACGATGTCGTTGGCTTAGTATTTGCAGTAGATGATGTCGTTGGTTCAGTTGCAGTATTTGGTTCCTCAAGGGCTAGTTGAGAAGGAACTGAAGATCCTCCAGTAGTGTGATTGAGTAGCCAATTCATCTCTTCACCATTGGTCTCCCCCTGAAGGAAAGAATTGGAGGCGGCGGGCGAAAAAAACATGTCAGATTCCAGAAACGTGACATCCATCGTCACATAGGTACGCCGGGTGGAGGGAACATAGCAGCGATACCCTTTTTAATTTACAACATATCCCGAGAACAGACAATGAATGACACAGGGATCGAGTTTCGTGAGCTGGTTCTTGGGAAGATGAACAAAGGCAACGCAGCCAAAGACTTTTAGTGGAAGCATCAACACCGTAGGTAAGTGAACGACTGTCGACAAGACCCGTAGAGGGGTCTTGAAAGTGAGAATTTTGGTAGGCATTCGGTTGATGAGATGAACCGCTGTGGTAACCGCATCCGGCCAATGAGTGCTGGGCACAGAGCTCCTAGTAGAAGGGCACGAGAGAGTTTCGAGAATATGGCGATTTTTCCGCTCAGCGACACCATTCTGCTGAGGGATTTTAGGGCAAGATGTCTCGTGAAGTAGACCATGATGACGAAAATAATCTTGAAATCGACTGTTCATGTATTCGCCACCATTATCCGACCACAGAATCCGAATTTTCACAGAAAATTGAGTTCGAACCATGGAATGGAAAGCTTGAAAAATGCTGAAGACCTCATCTTTATTTTTTAGTAAGTAAAGCCAAGTCATTCTAATGCAGTCATCAACAAATATCACAAACCACCGTACACCAGACATAGAGGATTTTGGGGAAGGACCCCACATATCAGAGTGAATTAGTGTGAAAGGAATATCACTTTTATTCATACTCAATGGATATGTAACTCAATGACTTTTAGCTAAAATGCAAGTATCACATGTAAAGTTTGAAATTGACAATCTCGAAAATAAATCAGGTAACAAACGCTTCAAATATCCAAATGACGGATGACCTAACCGACGATGCCAAAGCAAAATTTGTTGTATTTTCTAATCTCTCTGATGGTGTACATGAAATGCTCGGCCTACACCGAAGTCATCCATGTAATATAGCAACTCCCCCCCCCCCCCCTTAGTACCACGCCCAATGATCTTCTTGGTGAGAATATCCTGAAGAAGACAAAAGGTAGGGTAAATTAGCACCAAACAATTCAGGTCTTTGGTAACTTGACTTACAGATAGTAATTTGTGAGAAAGGGAGGGCACAAGTAAAGTGTTAGACAAGGATAGAGCTGGTGACAACTTTACAGTGCCAGCCCCTGTAACCGAGGAAATAACCCCATTAGCATTGGCAATGCTAGTGCGTCGTGGTAGGGAATGTTGGGAAAAATCCTTGGCGTCAAACGTCATGTGATCTGTAGCTCCAGAATCAAGTATCCAAGTGCTCCCATCACCATAGCTACGGGAACCAAAAAGAACACTACCTGTGGTGGTGCCTGAAGAGTTAACAGGAATAAAAGAGAGCTCTGGTTCTGCTGTAACTACTGCAGCCTTCCCTTGACCTCCCTCGTATCCATCATGACGCTTTCGGGCTTGGAGTTCATGCCACCAGTCAGGGTACCCATGAAGTTTAAAACAAGTTTCACGGGTATGCTTGCCATTTTCGCAATGAGAGCAGTTAGCTCCGTCCCCCGTGACCTTTGGCTTAGAGTTTGTCACTTGCTTTAAGGAAAGAAAATCAGTGGTAGGCATCCCTACTAGTATGTTATTTTTTTCAGCCTTTGATGCCAAAAAAATACCAGAGGACCCATTGGAATCTCCCGCCGTCATCACAGCTTGACGAACTGCTTCTTTACGGACATGAGCGTAGGCTTGTTCTACCGTGGGGATCGGTTGCATCTGTAGAACATCACTGCGGATGTTATCGAGGTGGTCATCGAGCCCATCCAGAAACACATAAACACGATCTTCCTGAAGCAACGTGTTGTAGTGCTTGATATGCAAGGGACACTCCATCGGATTGGGGCGGCGGAAGTCTATCTCATGCCAGAGGCCCTGACGTTCATTATAAAATTTTTCCAGGGATCCGCCGCCTTGTTTGAGCCTTGTTACACGTCGCCGGAGGTCGTAGAGTTGAGAGGCATCACTGCCGTCGAAATACGTGGTGGCAATGGCATCCCAGACTAACTTGGCAGTAGGGAAACGAATGAAGTTACCTATGAGGGAGGAATCCATGGAATTAATGAGCCATCCTTTTACAGTAGCGTTGTCTGTGCGCCATTGTCGAAAGGTCTGGTCGGTCGGAGAAGGTTGAGGGAGGTCGCCATTGATATATCCCAGTTTGTCTTTGCCGGAGATGTACATCTCAATGACTTGGGACTCGAGGGCATAGTTGGTGCCGTCCAACTTGATGCCGATCGTTGCAGCAGCGGCGTCTGTGGTTGTGGTCGAAACGGAGGCTTTAATGATGGGCCAAAATATTATATATAATATATATTATATATATATATAATATATATATATATATATATATATAATATTAAAAAAAAAAGAAGAGTTGAAACTTAAACCCTACCTCACCCGTCCGTCCATTTCTTACCATTTCCCTACCTTACCCAATTTGCCATGCCTGAGTACCTCTCTTTCACTCTCTCTTGTGCCCGAGCTCCAGAAACTCTCTCTCTCTCTCTCTCCACCAATAACAAGGTACTTTTATAACTCTATCTAATATTATATATTATTATTATTAATTGAATATTTGATTTCGAGGTTGGGTTGGGTGCGAGTTGGGTCAATTGAGTCAGGTGGCTGGGTTGAGTTGGGTGCGAGTTGGGTTAGGTTGGTAAGTTGAGTCAGGTGCGGGTTGGGCGTTGGGTTGGGTCGGATTGAATTGGGAGTAGGCTTGACTCGAAAGGTTTGACAAACAAGTCAAGCTCCAATAGTAAGCTCGAGGCTTAGTTCAAGTACGAGTTCAATCTCGAACTTGAAGAGAGCAAGGATGAGTCAAGCCAAGCTTGGCCTACCTTGACCCGACTCGACTTACAACCCTACTTTTCACGGTAGGTCTCCACATAATGCTCCGCACATTCAGAATTCCCTCCGCGGTGCTAATGCAACTATTGAGAATGCACTTGTGAAGGACATTGTCGGATTTCACCCCCACCTATGCACTCCCTGAAGAAATAAATGGCTTGCAGTTGCCCTCTCAAGTGAGCTTTGATCTCTTCTGCACTGAACTCGTCTTCGATATCAGCTGTGAACTGCAAAAAGCTTCAAACTAGCACAATGATCTTAACTATTTGATCAGTGGCAGCCAGCATTAGCTGTAGAAAACCAAACTAATCAACGGTCCATAACAACTCAGTGTGTAAAAACTAATCACAAGTGAATGACACGTATTTAATACATCCAAATTTTTAATCACAACCCATCCACCAGAGGGCCCACTAGATGGAAGGTTACGATTGATAAGTAACCACGCTGACGTGTATTGTACACACATGGGGCTCCACCATATGTTGTACCGGATCTACTGTGTCATCTCTTCATGTATTGTCCCACATCGTCTACGAGCTGATAAAGGAAGAGAGCCTGTTAGAAATAAAAGAGAGGGACATGGAACGTTTAAAGCATACCTTTCTCGGCCTTTTGGCTAAGATCAAGTGTAGTATCTGTTCTTATCAGTTTAATATCTGATACGTGGGCCATCGGCTCACATGATATTAAATTAATTTCTTGTGGGGGAGGGCCCACCACAGTAGCTTGCTGCTGGGGCTCTCAAGCGTCGCTCATGTGTTGCACTACTGCACGGGCCAGGCGCACCCCTCCCAAAACTAATATCAAATGGTTTCAATACTCGATTGGATAGGTCCACTTGATCAGATGGTCCAGTTAATCAGATGGTCCGAAATCACTGTCGTTTGTGGTGCGAGTAAAATTTCCCTCACAAAACGTACTCCAAAGGGTTTCTTCACTTGATTGGTTGGGTTAGAAATCTCTCAGATCGATTAGATTTCACCGTGTAGCGCACGAAGTGGTTGCCAAAAGGATATCCGCCTTCAATTCAATCCACACCCTCCGATCATTTTGAATGCTCAGTTGCATGATCTCAAAGATGAAGCTGACCCAAATCTTAGGTGGATCAAACAATTGGTGATGTACCTTAAATCTACACCATCCAATGGATCAAACAGTTGGTGATGTGCCTTAAATCTACACCGTCCAATGGATGAAACAATTGGTGATGTGCCTTAAATCTACACCGTCCAGTCATATTGCGCCATCATTACATCTTTAGGTGGATCACAGAACGGGAAAGTTTATTTGCCATCGATCCTCTTGATAAAGGTCAAGAAGACGAAGACGAGATCACACAATTGCCATCCAACCTAACCTCTTGATAAGGTCAAGAAGATGAAGACGAAGAGATAACACAAATATCATCTATATACATTATTGCTGTTTTTAACCACGGTGCATTTGAGATCTGGATCTACTTCATTTTTTAGATGATGCTTATCTCATTTTTTAGATGATGCTTATCTCATTTTTTAGATGATACGCTAAAATGATCATTCAATACTGGTGGATTAAAATGAGCATTCAATCCCTATGGACGGTATGGATGTAGTCACATAATCACACAGTGGGCCCATAGTCAAGGGTCCAACCAACCTCGGTGGATTGCGTAAACTGCGCCGCCCGATCAACTTGTATCATGTGTAGCGTCTTGGAGTTTTCAACAAAACAACTTTCCATATGCGTACATGCTAATCAAGACCTTAAACTTTATTGATGAACCATAGTTGAACGCCCTCCCATGTGTGCGTACACATGGCAGAATGATGTCTTAATTTTCATTGCTTTTTTCGTATATCAGTTGATTTTGATTTGATTTAAGTATAGGGTTGACTTACATATAAAAGTGTATTTGATTTGGAGTTGTTACTAACCAAATGAAGTTTGGGATCTACGGTCAGCTAGAAACCATAAAATCACTTAAGGGTATGAGAATTGTAAGATTCTCCAACTTAAGTGATTTCTATGGTTGGTATGCGACCATAGATTCTGAATAAGGGTCTCGGTTATAAGAGATGAATGTATTATGCACCCCCTCTTCCTTGTACTAAGGGCCTATTTGATTTTAAGGGAATTGGGAAATACCCACTAAAAGGGTGTAATAATTATTTCCCAGCGTGTTTACGACATTTCACCCATACTTGATTTGACTACCTACTTTTTGAACACAAAAATCGAGAATATTGCAAAATATCTGTGGGTCCCACTGTGATATATTTCGCTTATCCACACCGTTCGTCCATTATGCCAGATGAATTTATGGCATGCGCCAAAAAATGAGGCATATCCAAAGCTCTAGTGGACCACGCCACAGAAAAAGTAAATCATACACTTACCGTTAAAAACTCCTAAGGGCTACTGTTTCTTTTGGTGTGGGCCACTTGAGTATTGGATTTACTTGATTTTTTTACTCGTATCTCAAAAGGTTGTGGTAAAACGGATGGACGAAATAGATATGTCATATACATCACCGTGAGATTTAAAAATTTTAACTAACACTTTTGAACCGATTCCAAAGGCAAGAATTCCTGAAAATTTTCAAACGGGTGAAACTGTCATAATTAGTCATTTACCAAGTATTTGCACTTGCACTCAAAAATCAAATAGGCCCTAAATGTGATCTTTACTTTAAGGGATTAGTGACTATTAGGGGAATTAGGTATCTACAAATATGTTAATCATATAACTATGTTTCGCGTAATGCCACGAGAGGGCCGGGCAGACGAAAAGAAAATAAAAGAGATCTTAGCCTTACTTTGCAAAGTCAAAAGAAAATGGACACACAAACAGAATAAAATAAAGGCAATAGAAAGCAAGCGCAATAAAGAAAGGAATGAAACAAGAAGCAGTGTTGGCTGTAATGGAATATGCGGAATGAATTGCGTTCTGAGCTTTATTGAGATGTGAGAAAGAGAAAATGGAAGTCAAACACTCTTTTCTTAGGTAAAAAAGGGATAATCGGACGTCCCTAATCCTAACTCTATTCTTGACTCGACTGGCTGACTTTGATGAGTTAGATTTCGGTGTCTGACTGAAGTAGAACCTAGGCATTAGTATGATAGTTGTAGAGCATCTTAGGTGGCAAAATCTCCTCATTACTAGGGAACAGAAGCCAAGAAAATTGGCGAAAATTTCTCAGAGTTTTTATATTGTTTTCTTTTGCTGTTTTTATGCCTCTATTGAACAAGGGGGCAAGCGCTGCTGGTTATATAGGCCAGAAAACTGTCGGCTCATGAGTGGCCACCGTACACTTATCAAGAATTTTTCATGAAGGTGGACACTTGTCAAGAACTAACCATGCGGGGTGCCAGGTGACCGTTGGGTGGTGAACAATTGATGGTATTCTCTCTCAGAGTTGGGTGTTTATAAACTTTCCTCTTTGGTAGAGGTTGTTGGCAACTGAATGGCAAAGTGAACACCCCCACTCCTAGGGATGGTGCAATTGAGACTTAGCTGGTCATAGTATCTTGATCTAAATGCTCGACTGGTTGATTATTAATTTGAATGGCTCTTAATAGTTGTGGAAGACGTTACAATTTATTCATGTGCTTTATGCGGCTTTATAAGTTGTTAAATCGCAACCCCTTCACGTCGTGACTGATACGTATGCATCGAAGGTGCTGGTGGTTTTGGATTTGGAATGGTTAGATCCCAAGTGCTTTCTGCGGCCTTACGAGGGTAACCGTCTTATTTGAAGTAGTTACATAAGATGCATGTATAGTTCATCGAAGTCACCTGGAGTCAGGTATGGCTAACGAGCAATCGCTTGCGTATTTTGCGGCTTTGCGGATCTCTTGCGTTATCTATATCGATCTTGATAGATGTTCCTAACTAGAGCCTTTGAATTATTTCCCTTCAATACGGGGCTTCGAGCTTGATACTTTGGTTGAGTTAAAGCCTTTTCAACGTGAAAATGCAATCATGCCATCTCGGTCATTGCTCAGTACGCGATCCAGGACATCTGGGTTGGCACCAAAGGTTCAGGTCGATTGTCTCATATTCCGCATATGATTCCGAGGAAAATAAAAAATTCAGAAAGTCCTCTGAATCAATTATTGCTTGTGCGTTGGTACTCACGAGGAGTATGAGGAACTACCTAGTTGTGGGGTGTCGTACACTTTTTTGTTTTGTTTTTATTTTTTTAAATATAAGTCCCCACCTATAGGATGTGGTCCCACGAAATTTTTTTTGTAAACATTTTTTGAAAGTTTTTTATGAGATTTTTTAATTTTGAAGATGTATACATGATCTAGCAGGTGGGCGTTGTCATGCATTTTTTTTTTGCCTCGTCTTTAAAAAAAAAAAAATAAATAAATTCAAATACGTCTGACTTGCTCTCGTTTCCACTGGAGGTTGCAATGGTTACGATCATAGTCAATTTTTATTGCAAATATTTTTTTTTTTTGGATTTTTTGAAAATAAATCTAACCTATCATTTCATGATCCAATTGATGCGATCAAGATTAACTTTTATTGAGACGGGCTCCCTGCTCAGCGTCCAACTTCAGGCATGTTTTTAATCAATGTAACAATTTTTTTTTTGTAAAAAATAATACTATCAAGGGTGCTTCTGTCCCCGTAAAGAGAAAGAGATTGCTTTAGTCGCCGAAGGGTTAAAGAGTTGGAGTAGAGGGAGCGATACTCACCTAGGTAGTTGGCTGAGGTTGTTGTTTAATTGGGCGTTGCCCATACTTGAAGAATGCAACCTGTAGAGATAGATTTGTGTTTTTTCTGTGTTTATTTATATACATGCATGTGCACCCCCCTGTTTTTTTTTTTTTTTTTTTTTAAAAGAGTTAAATATAGCTTTCTATGGAATGAAATGAAAAGGTTTTTTTTTTTGCTAGTCTTGTCCATACAATCAGTGGTTTGGATTTTTGGTGCTTTAGATTATGGGGATTAGACACTTGACCGTTCCAACGTCTATTCTCTACAAGATTTGAGCTGATTCTGAGGGTGTTGAAATCCCTTAGAAGTACGTGTTGGAAGTCTTTCCAAAATGAGTTGAAAGTTCTTGAACATCATGGTTTTCACGTCTTGCCTTCGAGATACGAATCCAGCTTGAGGTCCTTGCACCCTATTTTTTTGTTACCATTTTTACCCATAGCATCATTTCGGGTTTTCATTATGTTTGGTTTTGCCTGTCATTTTTACCAATGGTGCCTTTTTCAGGTTTTCACCACATCCCTTTGCCTGCCCCTTGACAGCTTTGCCTTCTTACCCCTGGTCCCTTTCAAATTTTCACCAAGTTCGTTGTGCGTCCATTATTTTTACTCAAGGTACCCTTGCGGTTTTTCACTTCGCCCACTTTGCTTTACATGCATCTTTCTCTTTTTTCTTTTGCTACGATTACGAATTCCATCATTGCTGGCCGACGAGAGTTTCTAGGATAGCGAGTGGACTTGAGATGCGCTGCTCGAGGTCAATTTTTTTTCAAGGGTGGAGGAGGTTGGTGGGTTTTGCCCCCAGGGATTTTGTGTTGCCTTTTTTTTTTTTCCTCTCTTTTTTTATGCCCTTATTTTTTAGAATTATGGGCTGCTTTTTTTCTTTTTCTTTTGTACACATTTTTTTTCCTTTTTTTTTTTTTCTTTTTTTTTTTAGGGGATGTTGTAGAGAGGGATGGGGTTCGACCTCAGGTGGTATTTCGCATCCATCCCAAAGCTCATAGTGAATTTTGACATGGTCGGCATTGATTGGCTCAAGAAGATCTTCACCCTCCATGTTGTTGAGGTGGAGTGCACCTCTAGTGAGTACTTCTCGAAAGATGAACGGGCTTTACCGATTGGGTTTGAATTTGACTCTTGGATCGGGCAAGTAAGGAGGTAGGATTTTCTTCATTACCATGTCTCATACTCTGAAAGTGCTTGTGTGGACCCGCTCTCGTGTGATCCTTTTTTAGTAAGTCTAAGAATGACATAGAGCTCGCATACACTTTTCATCTGCTAGATGTAATTGATCGTAACGAGCATGTAGCCATTCTCCCTCATCAACTTCATTTTCCAAAAATATGCGTAGCGAGGGAATATCTACCTTGACTGATAAAACAACCTCCATTCTGTAAGTAAGTTGGAATGGAGTGGTGCCCGTCGCAGTGCGTACGGATGTTTGATATGCCCAAAGTGTATATGAAAGCTTCTCTGTCTAGTCACGGTATGTTTTTACCATCTTTTCGAAGATGCAAATAAGTGTCTTGTTGGCAGCTTCAACCCCTACATTCATCTGCAGTCGATAGGGGCTTGATTGGTGCCTCTAGTCTTTGAATTGTTCGAGAAAAATTTCCACCTTTCGGTTTAGGAAGGGTATCCCATTATCTGTGATGATGACTTATGAGATCCTATAATGACTGATGATGTTGTTCTTTAGAAACTGTACTACATGCGAGGTTGTTATGGTGGTATAAGATGTTATTTCCACCCATTTGGTGTGAGACCTGTATCCTACTCCGTACCATTCCGTATGCCTCCGCGGTCTTCTTGGTCGAATTCTGGCGACTCGTAATCTGTTATCGTCGTTTGCACGTGATCTTGAGTCGTGTTCCGTATATCAGAGTCGGCTCGACCCGAGACTTGTACCCTTGCGACCGCGCCGTTGCCGCGGTTTTGACGCCGCGTATTATGCGCAGAGATGATACCCGGGCCAGGAGATGAGGGCTCGCGTTCAATTCGAGGAAAACGCGGCGTGTTGCAATACTGAGGGAATATCTACGACACATCACATCAATCACATTAATCAAGTACACATCACTCCCATCACTCACACCCATCCCCAAGTACAACCACCCTTCTCAAAAGTCAACTTCTCTTACAACAAGGTACACCCTTCCATCACTCACCATCCCTCTCTCCCATCACCTCTCTCTCTCTCTCATTCTCTCTCTCATTTTCCCAAGCAATCCAAGCTCCAACGTCCAAGCTTCTCAAGCTTCCATGAGAGAAGCTAGTGTGGCCCACCTTCCTAACTCCCATCTCCACCATCCAAAGTCTATTTAAACCATTGAAATTGTTCTCTTGGAGCTTTAGATTGCATCGGTGGAAGGAGGAGTTCGAGAAGATCAAAGGTGGTTGATTTTGTTTGTTAATTTTGCTTATTTGAGGGCCCACTTGTAGTGGGACCCATCTTGATGTATGATTTGTATCAGAGGGGCCCATAGTGGCGGGGCTCCTCCACTACTTCGATCCTCTCTCTCTCCCTCTTTTTCCTTAATTGCATGGCCCACCATGATGTATATGTTTCAGATCCGCACCGTCCATCAACTGGACGGTGGGTCTGATCCTGTGGCGTGTGCAATATCTGGACCGTCCAACTAATAGACGGTCAGCAACTTGCCTGCTGTTATTGACGTCAGCGGATTTGTGGGTCCACTTTTTGATGCACCACCGTCTGTGCTAATGCACGTGGGGCCCACCTTAATGACTCGTGTGGCCCACCTCCTTGTGGGACCATCGTGATGTGTGTGACTCATCCCCACCGTCCACTGTTAAGGACGGTGTAACCCACCAGACGCTGGACACCAACTTCCCCTTTCAAATAAAAAAATTATAATAAATATATATATTCAGTGGGTAGGCCATACCTTCGTGGACCCCACTGATATTTGTATTCCATCCATGCCGTCCATCGTTTTGGACGATGGGATCCATCACGTGTACGTGGGCCCACTGGATATATGTATTTTATTCATGCCATCCACCGTCCAGACCCTAGACGGTGGGGCTTGCTGTGAGGTGTGTGGCAAAGTGAACACCCCCACTCCTAGGGATGGTGCAATTGAGACTTAGCTGGTCATAGTATCTTGATCGAAATGCTCGACTGGTTGAGTATTAATTTGAATGGCTCTTAATAGTTGTGGAAGACGTTACAATTTATTCATGTGCTTTATGCGGCTTTATAGGTTGTTAAATCGCAACTCCTTCACGTCGTGACTGATACGTATGCATCGAAGGTGCTGGTGGTTTTGGATTTGGAATGGTTAGATCCCAAGTGCTTTCTGCGGCCTTACGAGGGTAACCGTCTTATTTGAAGTAGTTACATAAGATGCATGTATAGTTCATCGGAGTCACCTGGAGTCAGGTATGGCTAACGAGCAATCGCTTGCGTATTTTGCAGCTTTGCGGATCTCTTGCATTATCTATATCGATCTTGATAGATGTTCCTAACTAGGGCCTTTGAATTATTTCCCTTCAATACGGGGCTTCGAGCTTGATACTTTGGTTGAGTTAAAGCCTTTTCGCCGTGAAAATACAATCATGCCATCTCGGTCATTGCTCAGTACGCGATCCAGGACATCTGGGTTGGCACCAAAGGTTCAGGTCGACTGTCCCATGTTCCGCATATGATTCCGAGGAAAATAAAAAATTCAAAAAGTCCTCTAAATCAATTATTGCTTGTGCGTTGGTACTCACTGAGGAGTATGAGGAACTACCTAGTTGTGGGGTGTCGTACGCTTTTTTGTTTTGTTTTTATTTTTTTAAATATAAGTCCCCACCTATAGGATGTGGTCCCATGAAAATTTTTTTGTAAACCTTTTTTATGAGATTTTTTATTTTTGAAGATGTCTACATGATCTAGCAGGTGGGTGTTGTCATGCATTTTTTTTGCCTCGTCTTTAGAAAAAATAAAATAAAAAAAATTCAAATACGTCTGACTTGCTCTCATTTCCACTGGAGGTTGCAATGGTTACGATCATAGTAAATTTTTATTACAAATATATATATATTTTTTTGGATTTTTTGAAAATAAATCTAACCTATCATTTCATGATCCAATTGATGCGATCAAGATTAACTTTTATTGAGACAGGCTCCCTGCTCAGCGTCCAACTTCAGGCATGTTTTTAATCAATGTAACAATTTTTATTTTTTATTTTTTTAAATACTATCAAGGGTGCTTCTGTCCCCGTAAAGAGAAAGAGATTGCTTTAGTCGTCGAAGGGTTAAAGAGTTGGAGTAGAGGGGGCGATACTCACCTAGGTAGTTGGCTGAGGTTGTTTAATTGGGCGTTGCCCATTACTTGAATAATGCAACCTGTAGAGATAGATTTGTGTTTTTTCTGTGTTTATTTATATACATGCATGTGCACCCCCCTGTTTGTTTTTTTTTTTTTTGTTTTTGTTTTCGTTTTTGTTTTTTTTAAATTTTTAAGTTAAATATAGCTTTCTATGGAATGAAATGAAAAGGTTTTTTTTTTTTTTTTTTCTTTTTGCTAGTCTTGTCCATACAATCAGTGGTTTGGATTTTTGGTGCTTTAGATTATGGGGATTAGACACTTGACCGTTCCAACGTTTATTCTCTACAAGATTTGAGCTGATTCCTGAGGGTGTTGAAATCCCTTAGAAGTACGTGTTGGAAGTCTTTCCAAAATGACTTGAAAGTTCTTGAACATCATGGTTTTCACGTCTTGCCTTCGAGATACGAATCCAGCTTGAGGTCCTTACACCCTATTTTTTGTTACCATTTTTACCCATAGCATCATTTCGGGTTTTCATTATGTTTGGTTTTTCCTATCACTTTTACCAATGGTGCCTTTTCAGGTTTTCACCACATCCCTTTGCCTACCCTTGGCAGCTTTGCCTTCTTACCCCTGGTGCCCTTTCAAATTTTCACCAAGTCCGTTGTGCGTCCATTATTTTTACTCAAGGTACCCTTGCGGGTTTTCACTTCGCCCACTTTGCTTTACATGCATCTTTCTCTTTTTTTCTTTTGCTACGATTAGGAATTCGATCATTGCTGGCCGACGAGAGTTTCTAGGATAACGAGTGGACTTGAGATGCGCTGCTCGAGGTCAATTTTTTTTTCAAGGGTGGAGGAGGTTGGTGGGTTTTGCCCCCAGGGATTTTGTGTTGCCTTTCTTTTTTTCTCTTTTTTTATGCCCTTATTTTTTAGAATTATGGGCTGCTTTTTTTCTTTTTCTTTTTGTACACATTTTTTTTCCTTTTTTTTTTCCTTTTTTTTAGGGGATGTTGTAGAGAGGGATGGGGCTCGACCTCAGGTGGTATTTCGCATCCATCCCAAAGCTCATAGTGAATTTTGACATGGTCGACATTGATTGGCTCAAGAAGATCTTCACCCTCCATGTTGTTGAGGTGGAGTGCACCTCCAGTGAGTACTTCTCGAAAGATGAACGGGCTTGCCCGATTGGGTTTGAATTTGCCTCTTGGATCGGGCAAGTGAGGAGGTAGGATTTTCTTCATTACCATGTCTCATACTCTGAAAGTGCTTGTGTGGACCCGCTCTCGTGCGATCCTTTTTTAGTAAGTCTGAGAATGACATAGAGCTCGCATGCACTTTTCATCTGCTAGATGTAATTGATCGTAACGTGCATGTAGCCATTCTCCCTCATCAACTTCATTTTCCAAAACTATGCGTAGCGAGGGAATCTCTATCTTGACTGATAAAACAACCTCCATTCTGTAAGTAAGTTGGAATGGAGTGGTGCCCGTCGCAGTGCGTACGGACGTTTGATATGCCCAAAGTGCATATGAAAGCTTCTCTGTCTAGTCACGGTATGTTTTTACCATCTTTTCGAGGATGCAAATAAGTGTCTTGTTGGCAGTTTCAACCCCTGCATTCATCTGCGGTCGATAGGGGCTTGATTGGTGCCTCTAGTCTTTGAATTGTTCGAGAAAAATTTCCACCTTTCGGTCTACGAAGGGTATCCCATTATCTGTGATGATGACTTATGGGATCCTATAATGACTGATGATGTTGTTCTTTAGAAACTGTACTACATGCGAGGTTGTTATGGTGGTATAAGATGCTGTTTCCACCCATTTGGTGTGAGACCTGTATCTTACTCCGTACCGTTCCGTATGCCTCCGCGGTCCTCTTGGTCGAATTCTGGCGACCCGTAATCTGTTATCGTCGTTTACACGTAATCCTGAGTCGTGTCCCGTATATCTGAGTCGCCTCGACCCGAGACTTGTACCCTTGCGACCGCGCCGTTGCCACGGTTTTGACGCCGCGTATTATGCGCAGAGGCTATACCCGGGCCAGGAGATGAGGGTCCGCGTTCAGTTGGAGGAAAACGCGACGCGTTGCAATACTGAAGGAATCTCTACGACACATCACATCAATCACATTAATCAAGTACATATCACTCCCATCACTCACACCCATCCCCAAGTACAACCACCCTTTCCAAAAGTCAACTTCTCTTACAACAAGGTACACCCTTCCATCACTCACCATCCCTCTCTCCCATCACCTCTCTCTCTCTCTCATTCTCTCTCACATTTTCCCAAGCAATCCAAGCCCCAACGTCCAAGCTTCTCAAGCTTCCATGAGAGAAGCTAGTGTGGCCCACCTTCCTAACTCCCATCTCCACCATCCAAAGTCTATCTAAACCGTTGAAATCATTCTCTTGGAGCTCTAGATCGCATCGGTGGAAGGAAGAGTTCGAGAAGATCAAAGGTGGTTGATTTTGTTTGTTAATTTTGCTTATTTGAGGGCCCACTTGTAGTGGGACCCATCTTGATGTATGATTTGTATCAGAGGGGCCCATAGTGGCGGGGCTCCTCCACTACTTCGATCCTCTCTCTCTCCCTCTCTTTTTCCTTGATTGCATGGCCCACCATGATGTATATGTTTCAGATCCGCACCGTCCATCAACTGGACGGTGGGTCTGATCCTGTGGCGTGTGCAATATTTGGACCGTCCATCTAATAGACAGTCAACAACTTGCCTGTTGTTATTGACGTCAGCGGATTTGTGGGTCCACTTTTTGATGCACCACCGTCCGTGCTAATGCACGTGGGGCCCACCTTAATGACTCGTGTGGCCCACCTCCTTGTGGGACCATCGTGATGTGTGTGACTCATCCCCACCGTCCACTGTTAAGGACGGTGTAACCCACCAGACGTTGGACACCACCTTCCCCTTTCAAATAAAAAAAATTATAATAATTATATATATTCAGTGGGTAGGCCATACCTACGTGGACTCCACTGATATTTGTATTCCATCCATGCCGTCCATTGTTTTGGACGATGGGACCCACCACGTGTTCGTGGGCTCACTGGATATATGTATTTTATTCATGCCATCCACCGTCCAGACCCTAGACGGTGGGGCTTGCTGTGAGGTGTGTGGCCATCCACACTGTACACATGGTCGTGGGACCACCTAGATGAAAGTGTTTCATCCACATCGTATATTTGTGGGACCCACTTGATGTATGGATTCCATCCACACCGTCCGTTTGCCCAGGACGGTGGGACCTCACGTGAGGTATGTGTTTTATGCAAACCGTCCATGTATTGAGGACCCAGCAGTTACAGCTGCTATCCTGGACGTGGGACCCACCCTCAGCACGTGTTGCATCTCCACCGTCCAGTAGGGACGGTGGGATGCACTTGCTATATATATATCCGTCCATCTACTGGACGGTGGCGATCATCTTGATGTGTGTGGATTTTTCCACACGTGGGGACTGGGACCCACTGATGTAAGTGGTTTATCCGGGACGTCCAATCCCTGGACGTGGGGCGTGGTCCCACCTCAATTATATATGCATATCATCCTCACCGTCAAAACTTTGGACGGTGGGATGCAGCTGCTGTTTGCAACGTCAGCAAGTTTCGTGGGTCCCCTTTGATGTATATGTGTTTTACCCAAGCCGTCCACCTGTCTTGCCAGCATGGACACTACCATGATGTGATTATTTCATCCACACCGTTCAGATTATGTTGGACAGTGCTGGACAATGTTTGAACAGTGCTGATTTACATAGATAATGTTTGGACGATGTTGATCATCATTAGTGTGCGGTGTGGGACCCACCATTGATGTATTTATTTTATATCCACGCTGTCTATCAGGTGGACGACTGCAGAAAACAGTGGAGGTTTGAACATCCACCATTGAAACCCTTTTTGGGTCACAGAAGTTTTGGATCCATATGATATTTGTTTTCCCTCTTAATCCATATCTTTAGACGTTATGATTAGATTGGATGAAGAATAAACTTTATGGTGGGCCTTGTGATTTGTTTAATCGTGAAAATCATTCTCACCACTGTTATTTATGGTATGGTTCAGATGATCTCCCGATGTGATGTAAGAAAGGCCCATTAATGTGGCCTATTGATGTAGCCCACTTGATGTGTATGAGGCTCATTAATACAACCCATTGATGTAGCCCACTTGATGTGTATGAGGCCCAATGTGATGTATTCAAGGCCCATAGGCGAGGCTCAATGTGAGGTATTTGAAGCCCATTGTGACGTATTCGTGGCCTATGGGTTGTGGCCCAATGTGAATTCGAGGCCCATGGGCGAGGCTTAATGTGAGGTATTTGAGGCCCATTGTGACGCATTCGTGGCCTATGGGTTGTGGCCCATTGTGATGTATTCGAGGCCCATGGTTGAGACCCAATGCGATGTATGTATGGCCTATTACGTTGTGTATGGGCCACTCCTTGGGATCAATGTTGGTTAAATGTTCACATTGATGGGCAATGATGGTTGAAAGTCCTTATAGTGACCTTCCCTTAAGCCTTTGGTTAGGCCGATTATCCACTCTGATTGATGAGGCTGATTCTGATCCTGATTGTCGAGGCCGATTCCGATTGTTGAGCCCGATTCTGATTGTCGAGGCCGATTCTGATCTCGATTGTCTAGGCTGATTGTTGAGGCCGATTCCAATTGTCGAGGTCAATTCCGATTGTCGAGTGGTTGTCGAGCCCGATTCCGATCCCGATTGTCGAGACCGATTGTTGAGGCTGATTCTGATTGTCGAGGCCGATTGTTGAGGCTGATTCTGATTGTCGAGGCCGATTCCGATTGTCGAGGCCGATTCCGATTGTCGAGACCAATTCTAATTGTGGAGGCCGATTCTGATTGTGGAGGCCGATTCCGATTGTTGAGGCAGATTCCGATTGTCGAGGCCGATTCTGATTGTCGAGGCCGATTGTCGATACCAATTCCGATTATCATGGTTGATTGCCGATTCTGATTATCGATCTATTCCGATTGTTGTGGCCGATTATCTATCGATTTTGATTGTCGTGGTCAATGGTTGATTAGCGATCGAGGCCGATTATTGATCGATTCCAATTGTTGTGGCCGATTGTCCATTCCGATCATCGAGGCCGATTTTGATTGTTGAGGCCGATTGTATAGACCGATTGTCAAGGTTAATTATCGAGGCTAATTCCGATTGTCGATTTCGATTATCGAGGCCGATTGTAGAGGCCCAATGTGATGTATATGCGGCCCTTATTTGAGGCCCATTATGATGTACATTCGGCCCGTGTTTGAGGCTCAGTGTGATGTATATGCGGCCCGTATTTGGGGCCCGTTGTGATGTGTATTCAGCCTGTGTTTAAGGCCTAATGTGATGTATATGAAGCTTATATGATGAGGCCCATTGTAACTCATTGAGGGTCAGGCGATGGAGCCCACTGTAATGTATGTTAGGCCCATGTGAAAGGCCCATCGTGATGTGTATTAAGCTGAGGCCCATGGTGTTGTATATTTGGCCCTTATGTGAGGCCATGGGCCCACTATATGTTAGGCTCTATGTGGGTCATTCCTTGGGGGGCAATGTTGGTTAAATGTCCACATTGTCGAGGATCGATTGTTGATGCCGATTATGAGTATGTGATAACATTACATCATGATACATGCCCATACGCATCATCTGTATGTTTGTTATGAGATGTGGTTGACCATTGCATATGTCATTGAACAAGTTGTTATGAGACTCCCTGATAGGTGGAGATTATCTCACATGAGCGCACGGTATACGCAAAATTGATGCATGACTGGATTGTATGACTCATGCATCTTGCATTGTGTATTGTGACTACCGTACACCCTATCGATATCAGGGCCATAGCCTCCACAGGCATATCATGGATGGTAAGATGGGACACCAAAAATATTTGGTTCTAACATGCAGGCGCCATAGATGTCCCTGGGTGAAAATCCTTAAACCTTCGTGGCCAGGAAACCCCCCAACGTAGAGACCGAGTGGATATATATAAGCGTTGTGAGGGCTGAATACCAGGAGGCTACGTCTCCCACTGTGTCGTGGTCGGTTGGGAGGGGGTGTGGCCTTACCCGCCCAAGGGTAGGGGGCATTGCTAGGCTGAGTTTGACCAGCTCGTGAATGGGTCCGCTATTGACGTGCTGGGTAGATATTAGCTGACTACTGGCCAGGCGGATGGTAAGGTCTCTTCCACTTACATGGTCACGCGTTAGTGGACGACGATTTGCATGTAGAGTGTACTAGACCCCGGTGATGATCCCAAAGAGAAACCGTACTGATATGTGGACTTATCAAGTAAGAGTTGCATATTCATTCATTCATTCACTATCCACTCGAGTTTGTGGTACGCAACTAATTGTTGTGTGCCTTCATAATGGCAAGGATTTCGGTTGGGCGCGCGACTAACCTGAGATCAGGAGTCTACTACATTGAGTCTGGCTATCCAAATTTAGGTATGAGACTGGTTTGGATAGAAGTCCTTTGTGATGGACACCATAGCCTGCGATACTACGTACTATCATCCCGACTTCACTCCAGCTTGGTCATTTACTTCGCACCGCATATTGCATTGTATAATCAACATATAATATTTGGCTTACTGTCCCCGCATTGCATAGCTGATCTACATTGCTTCATCAGTATATGATATTATTTTTATTATATTTTTGCATCGCATAGCCTGGATAAGGCTGATAGTATTTATGGGCCTATCAACATGTTTTTGCATTACTCTGATATCGTATGATTTATGATCTTGCCAGTATTTCTGATATTGTATGATTATGGGTTTATCAGTATTTTCGCTTACTCTGATTACTCTGATATTGCTTACTTGGCACTTACCTTGTGCACACACTTTCACCACCCACTAAGCTTTCTATAAGGTTATGCACGATAGATGCATGCAGGTAGCGTTAGGTTGCAGCAGCGTTGAGCTTGGAGCATGCAGCGGACATCTAGAGCTTTGATTTTGTCATATGTATTTCCCTTTCAGCACTGTATTCAAATGCTTATATTAGTGGATATGTGATGATGATGTTGCCTTTGTGATTTGGGTAAATTTGCGGTAATGCTTATTACGAGTTAAATGTAAGTTGGAAAATCCTCCTTGTAGGATCCCAGGATCGGAATCTGGCGTATGAATGCTGGGAGCCGAGAATGGGGTACCACTAAGGCTGTCGGCACCGGATTCACCGATCGAAAATTTTGTGAGCTCGGTTTCTGAGTTTGGGGCGTGACATTTGGTGTAGTAATCGACTCCCATCAGGATGTACTCATGGCCATTAGATGGTTTGGGGCTAATTTTGTCGATGATATCGATGCCCCACATTGAGAAGGGTAAAGGTGTTGCCAGGTTGTATAATTCAGAAGCAGGAGCGTGGATCAGATTCGCATGCTCCTGATGTGCTGGCAACAGTGTAGACACCCCACCCTAGGTCGATAAGCTGATTGAGTTTGAATCCATGGATGGTCAATCAAGGCCCCACCCTAGAGGCTTAAACCCTTGGAACCCTAATCTTTAACCTTAAAGTCAACTCAGTCAACCCAGTTGACCTAATTTTGAACCCTAAGAACCTAGAACCATAGAGCCTTGAGTCAACTTGACTAGTCAACTCACCCAGTTAACTCGCTAAGTCAACTTATCCGGTTAGCCTATTTGATCCAACAACCCAATCAACTCACCTAGTTAAGCCCATACCAAAGCCTAAAATGAAGCCTAATTGGAGTACCATTGTGTGGTGGTTCATTAGCGTGACACTTTCTGGTTATACCCACTCTTTCACATATTTCTTGATGTCGGTATACCAAGGATGTCCGTTAGGGGGCATTTCTACCTATTCGATTTGTAGGCAAAAGGTCGATTTTTCCTGAAGTTCAACTGTGAGTTCTCATTGAACTGCTCCCTTAGGAATTTCTAGCATGGATGCCAATGTAACCAAAACGTCTGCGAATTAATTTTTGGTGTGTGACATGTGTATGCAAATGAGACTCTAGGAAATTCATCGATGAGATTTTCGAGATAGACATGATATGGGATTACCTTTTCGTCCTTCATTTTCCAATCACCATTCGTTTAATTGATGATGAGCTGAGAATCACCGAAGACACTCAGCTTCTTCACTCCTTGGATGATGACTTCTTTGAAGCCTACTGTACATTCTTCATACTCTACTAAATTATCCATGCATTCGAAAGCTAGACTTCTCAAGATAGGGATAGGGATGTCATCTGGAGAGTAGAGGATTTCCCCTACTCTACTTCCTTTGGCGTTGGTTGCACCATCGAAGTACAAGGTCCATTCGTCTGCCTTGGGTCCTTCGCTTTCGAGGTATAGGATACCCTCATTGGGGAAGAAAGTCTTCAATTGTTGGTAGTTAGGTAGAGAGTGTATTGCGAGTTAATCGACCAGTGCTTGCCCCTTAATCACTTTTTGGGTGACATAGGTGATATCGAACTAAAAAAGCAACAACTGCCATTTTGCTATTCTACCAGTTAGTATCGGTTTCTCGAACAAATACTTCAATGGATCCATATGTGCAAGCAAGAGGATATGATAAGTGATCATATACTGACACGGGCGTTGAGTGGCCCACACGAGGGCAAGACATATCTTTTCTATTATGGAGTATCTAGACTTGTAATCATGAATCGACGACTAATATAGTAGATCGCTTGCTCTTTTCTTCCTATGTCGCTGCGCTGGCTAAAGATGCACCTGTAACATCCCGGATTTTTGCCAACCTGGGATTAGACGTCCTTAGGCAATGGGTCGATCCTAACACCTTATTAACTTGTCAGAACTGAATCCCACAGTCTAAAATCGCTTCTTAACCCATTTCCTTCACAAATCTCACCTTTTACTACCTTGTTCTTTAAACGTCTCTAAGTACTTTCACATTAGACACTATCTTAAAGTTTAGGTAATGAGGAACAATACTTAAACTAAACATTGCTACAAAGGACTAAGTACCACCTCAGACCGAAATTACCCAGGACTAAATCCTTTAGAAATTAGGCAAGAATTAGCTAGTGTTAAACTCGAGTACCCGTGAAATTAGCACCAATCACTTTAAATATGATCTGCAAGACCCAAAACTTGTAGAATCATTGACACTGGGTTACCTTAAAATCTAGGATCAATCTCATTACCCGTCTGCTCTCGGGAGCATCTCGAAACTCCGTATCAAATGAACTGCACGTCGGAAGTCCGATTAACACGAAGTTAAGGAATTAGGACCGCCTTGCTGGGCTTGACAACCATCTCGGAAATCAAATCCAGACAGTGTCCCACGGCTGTTCGCTTGAGTCCGGAGCGAGAGAGTGTGAAAACACTTGTTTTCTTTACAAAATAAATATCTTAAATAGTAATCTGGCACGTGTTGCTTGCGGATCAGTTTTAAGCAACCAGACCGTCAGAATCAGACCAAATTACACGCTCAGATCAGGAGAAATTTCATACACATTTACATGTACTCGGAATCTCCGATCGAGATCCGTTGATCGTTGAATTGAAACTGGTCGGCCACGCGTGATCTGGAATCCCGACCGAAATAAAAACTTAACTCCACCTAGATCCGGTGTCGGTGAGCTTAAGTCCGACCTTTGGCTCAAGAGGCCCGCCAGAAGTCCTCCGTTGAGCTGAAAAAGGTCCGCTTTGATATAACCTAAGTAAACCTTGTCCAAAAGTCTAATTGGTGAGTTTTTAGGCTATATAAGGACTTAGAAACCTCTCTCTCACAGCCATACGATTTGAGAGAAACCCTTCGAAGAGAAGAGAGAAAAGAGAGAGAAAGTGTGTGGGAGATGTGGGAGATTCTCCTTGCCACTCTTCCCTGCTGCTATCATACTTAACCGCTCCGTTTCATCGCTTTCCCGACGATTCCGGGGTCGTTTCTAGTAAGAAACCCTAACCCTCAACTGATGGGTTTTGATAGTGGTAGGTTATGAAATAACTAACCTATGTTGTTATATAGGTTGCCAAACTGCCATAAGATGAAAGCTTAGCAAACTTATCGACTTCGTTACGATTTTATGTAACATCCCAGAATTTTGCCAACTTGGGATTAGACATCCTAGGGCAATGGGTTGATCCTAAGACCTTATCAACTTGTCAAAACTCAATCCCACAGTCTAAAATTGCTCTTTAAACCATTTTCTTCACAAATCCCACCCTTCACTACCTTATGCTTTCAATTTTTCAAAGCACTTTCGCCCTAGACACTAACTTAAACTAGCTAAATAGTAAAACTTGGATCACTTTATATACAAACTACAAAGGCCTAAGTACCATCTCAACCAGAAAACAATTAGGATTAAATCCTTTAGAAATTTAACAAAGTTAACTAAGTGCAAAACTCGATTAGCCATGAAATCCGTTGGGATCGCTTTAAATACGATCTGCAAGACCCAAAACTTGCAAAATCAGTGACTCTAGGTTCCCTAAAGTTTAGAACCAAACTCATTTCCCGGCTGCTCGGGAATGAAATGAAACTTCGTATTAGGTCTAGGCCGCACCTCGGAAGTCCGATTAACACGAAGTTAAGGAACTAGGACCGCCTCACTGGGCTTGACAATCATCTCAAAAATCAGGTCCAGCCGATGTCCCACGGCCATTCGTTTGGATCCGGAGCGAGGGAGTGTGAAAAACACTATTCCCATTCCAAATAAATATCTGGAATAGTGATCTGGCACCATTCGCTTGCGCATCAGTATTAAGCAACCAGACCGTCAGAATCAGACCAAATTACACCCTCGGATCAGAAAAAATTTCAGGAACATTTACATGTACTTGGAATTTCGGATCGTGGCCCACTGACCGTTGAACTGAAAGTGGTCCGCCACGTGCGATCTGGGAATCCGATCGAGTCGAAAACGTAATCCCACATAGATCCATGTGTGGTGAGCTTAAGTCTGACGTTTGACTCAAGGAGGGCCACCAGAACCTCTCTTTTGAGCTGGAAAAGTGACGAAATACCTATATTAGCAGTAACCCTTGAACAGGAGTCTATTTCGGTGAGTTTTGAGACTATATAAGGACCTTAAACCCTCTCTCATGGCAGCCATACGAATTTGGGTTTTGAGAGAGGAAAAGAGAGAGAAAGTGAGGGAGAAGGGAGAATCTCCCTGCCGTCGTTCCCTGCCACCACACGGGCTGCACCATCCCTTTCTTGACGCTTTTCCGGCGTTTCCGGCGTCGTTTCTAGGTAAGAAACCCTAACCCTAATCTGATTTGGGGTTGGGTGGTTGTAGGTTATGAAATAGCTAACCTATTTCGTTCTATAGGTTGCCAAACTGCCGAATACGGAAGCTTAACAAACCTATCAACTCCGTTACGATTCTACGACAAAAGGTGCGGACTTTAGGTGTATAGGTTAGGGTTTTCAACGCTTTCAATGTCAGATAATGATAGATTCATGATCTGCATGCAATTGCACATGTACAAAGTGCTTTCCGTTTCCTGTTTCGATTAACGTTGTAGAATATGGAATTTCACATACTCTAGGTATACGTAGAAATACCGTATACGTATTTTTTTTGGAGAAATGTTTGACATGTTTATTTAATGTATGATTATACTATATATGGATAAAATACTAGTTTGGCGAAAGAATCGCCGTAATACATGTTCACTTGTAAATGCTACGTATGTTGAAATTGTGTATTCTAGAAATACGTATATGTGTAATTTTGGAAATGTAATTGTCATGATTATTTGTTGTATGATTATGGTAACATACATGGATAAAATACTCGTTGGCTAAAGGAACCCTAATACATGTTTTGCTAACATACACCATGTATGTTGTAATAGTGTATTCTAAGTGTGTTTGTGAAAATGACTGAATGAGTATGGAATTCTCATTCGTGCTCGCCATGACTAATTGTCATGGATTCATGATTGTTGTATTGGCGATACCCCTTTGACGAAAGGATTTGCCCTAAATCACGCCACGGCCAATATACACTATATATGCTAAAATGTGTGGCCCAAGTGTTTGTGGAAATGGCTGACTGAATGAATATGGAACTTGGATTCCTGCTTGCCATGACTATCCGTCGTGGGTGTACGCGTGTTATGATTGGGGCAACTCCCTAGTGAAAGGATTTGGCCTAATGCCTATGTGATCGACATATGTCATGTATGTTGATGTATGTTTGTTTAAGTGTTTCTTGAAATGTCTGAATGAGTAGTAGTTAGCAAATTGTAATGTATAAGGGTGTTGAGATATGATTCTCAACCTCTTTTAACTATGTGTATGATCTCCTTTGATAGTTGTGTGATTAGGAATTGAACATGTACAAACTCATGCTTGTGTTGTGATTCATAACATGCTCAACTGCTTTATGATTTTAACTATGTAATGCATATGTTTAAATTTATATTTACGTTGTATGATCCGTCATGGGTGATGGGGGAGCGGAGCAACGAGTGCGTGCAACAGCCCTGGCAGCCCTAAACGGATAATACCAGACTTGATTGTATGAGTTGAATCTTGATCCATTACTGCTTTATCTATCTGCAATTGATTGTGTTTGGGGCTATGATTATAGTCCAGGCAATCGTAACGGGATTGAACTCGTGGCTGAGATTCATTTGCCACGTGGGATGTGTTCGACGAACTCGAGTCGTGCGTTGCCTGTCGGCAGTGGCTAGGCCACACGAAGTTGTTTATGCACTTCATGTCGTGCAGCTCAACGGGCGATCGTGCTAGTCGAGCTCGTCAAGTAACCCGATCTGCCTTATGCATGTTCACCCTGTTTGGACGCTACTGCTTGAACCTAGGGTACCAAACTTACCAGTGAAACCCCCTTTTAACCATGGTACCTCGATCCGCTAAGACGCATGAGCCGGGCATGGTGGTATGGGACACCGTGGTCGAGCTGTCGGCCTACGCTGGGGCCATGTGCCTCCCCGTAGTGACCATTGCGCAACCAAACTCGTGAGCCGAATACGGTGGTATGGGACACTGTATTCGAGCTGTCGATACTTACGGCGAGAGCCGAGTACGGTGAGACCTGTGCTCGTGCTGACGGGCGACGAGTCCTCCGTAGTATCTTCGAGTATACTCCAAGGGTCTGTGATTGGCGACGAGTCTTTCACAGCAACTAGAGTATGAGTTGAGCCGAGTACGGTGAGACCTGTACTCGAGCTGACGGCTAGTGATTGAGCCGAGTACGGTGAGACCTGTACTCGAGCTGACTGACGGCCAGCAATTGAGCCGCATACGGTGAGATCTGTATCCGCGCTGACGGGTGACGAGCCCTTTGCGATGCCTTCACTAGCTTCTCAAACCATAATATCGTATGAGATTAACTAGGATTGACGACCCTAGAATGGATCATGTTTGGGAATGATACAAGGGAGGTACCTTAGTTTCCCAATACTGCTGTTTGAAATGGACTAATAAAAACTTGGTAATCATGAGCATCATCGCACCGCATGTGCTTTGTAGATGTGGCGCACTGAGGGAGTAAGCATTCGCGAACGTAAGATGATGTCGCTTGAGGGTGGTTTGGCAAGGGCATACACATCATGTCATTTCATTCTTGCATTAATAAGAGTAGTTAGAATTGTTTGATTTGTACTGCTTTATCATTACTGCTTGATTGAATTGATAACATGTTAACCTATGCTTTACTGTTCCACTGAGTTGATCACTCACTCCCACGTTACGGGACGGTGTTTTGTACACCAACCAGATTTGTTGAGTTTCAGTGATGGCGATGCTTGTGAAGCAGAGCCGGACTACTTCTATGATGATAGGAGGAATTCTCCTATCTGTATCTCTCTGGCAGGTCAATGAAGACCTGATATTGTATTGACGGGGCTATGGTACTATGGTACATGGGATAGGAGGCATTACACTTCCTCACATTTGGTACATTTTAGAACTGCACTTGTATTTATTTAACCTGGTAATGTTATCACACTCTGGAGACTCATCGTAAGTTATATATTTTATCTATCTATCACAGTCTTCCGCTTGCAAATTTAACTGTCTCTGGAGTATGATATGCTGTTTTGGCTTAATCTCACTCATGTTCAATGCACGAATACAGTCAACATTCAATCATCATTCATTTTGTTGCATAAGTGATGTTCTGGAACTCGGGAGTTGAGTTTATGTTCGACCCCCGATTTTCAGGGCGTTACATTTCGACAAAAAAGGTGCGGACTTTAGGTATATAGGTTATGGTTTTCAACGCTTTCAATGTCAGATAATGATAGATTCATGCATGCATGTAATTGCACATGTACAAAGTGCTGGTCTGTTTTCCGTTTCGATTAAAGGTGAAGAATATGGAATTTTTACATATCTAGGTATTCAGATAGAAATACCGTATACGTATAAATTTTGGAAACGTGTTTGCCATGATTATGTTGTATGAATATATGGTATATGGATAAAATACTATTGCGAAAAGATTCGCCATAATACACGTTGCCTATATACACTATGTATGTAGAAATAGTGTATTGTAGAAGTACCGTATATGTATATATTTTGGAGATGTGTTTGCCATGACTATTTGCTGTATGAACATGTTATATATGCGTAAAATACTTGCTTGGCGAAAGGATTCACCCTAATACATGTTTTACTAACATACACTATGTATGTTGAAATAGTGTATTCTAAGTGTTTGTGAAAATGCTTGTGAGAGTAAGTTCTTGGATAATGGTGCCTTAGATAGGTGTTGAGATGGGATTCTCAACTACCTTAGAGACCTGCATGATTTCCTCCATGTGGTTGTTTACTTTAACCGCTTACTTGTGAAACATATGTGTTTGTATTCTTGTTTATATAGTGTTTTACAACATGCTTTATAACATGCTTTATGATATGCTTGTTAACATGCTTGATTTACTTTGTCTATTATGCTTTACTCTACATGTTCTAAATAAGGATTGATTGAGTTTGGGACTATGTCATAGTCCCGACAATCGGTAACAGACTTGAGATCATGGTTGAGGATTCATGTCGCCACGTAGGATGTGTTTGATGAACCCAAGTCGTACTTCAGTTGGTGACAGTGGTTAGGCCACGTGAAGTGCTTATGTACTTCATGTCGTTCAGTTGATGGTGCGCTCGAGCTAGTCAGGCCCGTCAAATAACCCGATATGTCTAATGTATGTTCACCATGTTTGGTCACCACTGCTTGAACCTAGGGTACCAAACTTACCAGTGGAATCCCGTCAACCATGGTACCTCGATCCACTAAGACTCATGAGCCGGGCATGGTGGTATGGAACACCGTGATCGAGCTGTTAGCCTACGCTGGGGCCACGTGCCTCCCTGTAGTGACCAGTGAGCAACCAGACTCGTGAGCCGATTATGGTGGTATGAGACACTATATTCGAGCTGTTGGCCTACACAGGCGTAGCCTGACTGTGGTTCTCAGTCAGGTTGCATCCGGGTCTCATTCTCAATAAGTGGACTAGTCGGGCTTCGAAATAGACTGTCAGTTGGTAGGACGTTAGTGGAGTGACTTCGAGCATACTCTGAATCTACGATGAGGCGATGAGCCTTCCCGTAGTAACAGAGTATAAACTAGGCCTGTATTGATAAGGTGATGGGGGAGTGGTGCAATGATTCCGTGTAACAGCCCTGACAGCCCTTGCAGCGACCTAGAAGCACACCATCGTATGAGATTGTCTAGGACTGACGACCCTAGAATGGATTATGTTTGGGAATGATACAAGGGAGGTACCTTAGTTTCCCAATTCTGCTGTTTGAAATAGACTAATAACAACTCGGTAATCATGATCATGATGCATTGCATGTGCCTGGAAGATGTGGAGCACTGAGGAAAGCAGGCATGCCGCGAACGTAAGATGGTGCCACATGAGGGAGTATGTCAGTGAGGGCATCCATCATGACTGCATTCATACTTGCATTAATAAGAGTAGTTAGGAGTGTTTGATTATACTACTTTATCATTACTGCTTGACTGAATTGATAACATGTTAACCTATGCTTTATTGTTCCACTGAGTTAGCTACTCACTCCCACGATACGGGACGGTGTTACGAACACCCACCAGACTTTGTCTGATTGGAGATGGTAACGCTACTCCTGAGGCGGCGCCAGACCTTTATGAAGACAATGATGCTTGTTCGTATATGCTGTGTGCTGACGGCTTCATGTGAGTCGTGTCTTGATCAACGGGATTACAGGGATGTTAATTAGATGACACTACACATTTGATATAATTTGAATTGTACTTGTAATTCATTAACCTGGTAACATTATCACACTCTGGAGACTCACCACTTTTTTATATATTTCATATATCTATCACAGCCTTTCGCTTGCAATTTAACTGTCTCTGGAGTATGATATGCTGTTTTGGCTTAATCTCACTCATGTTCAATGCATTAATACAGACAACATTAAATCATCATTCATTTTGTTGCATAAGTGATGCGTTGGAACTCGGGAGTTGAGTTTATGCTCGACCCCCGATTTTCAGGGCGTTACAACACCCAATGATAAGTGCAATTGAAGTCCTCGACAACGGTGTTAAAAAGTTGTTCACAACCCCAAGTGCAGGGCTGCGCTATAGTAATAATCTTAGTGAGATCGAGGTTGAATCCTCAAAGACTTACTATATGCGTGTTTTTTGAAATAAATTAGAACTAGAATCTGAACTAAACTGGAATCTAGAATAAAAGAGATCAATTATGAATGATTTATCAAAGATAATGAGAAACTATAGTGCCAATGATCCACTTGTAGCTATCTTAATGCTACCTTACTTGATTCAATCAATACTTCAACTAGAATCGAAGTCCTATCCTATTCAGTCGGATAATTGATCAGTTAAAACATAATAAAATTCTAAACTTTCATTGGATTAGTTCACTCATATAGCACCAATCTAATGATTGCAGAAAATTCAAAGCATCTATCATGCCCAGAGATACTTGAAGATCACTGAATTTTATAGATCACACAATTGTAAAACAAATAAGAACATATCAAAAGCTTCCCAAGCATTTATTGTGACTGGAATCAATAATAGATCACATGAACTGAAAATATTTCTTCATTCAAACTAAAAATTAATAAAAGTTCAGCATAAACTTGAATCAAAGTAAGATAATTAAACATTAAAATAAACTACAAGATTCACCTCTTAGCTCTAGCTAAGAGATTAGTTAACTATATACATGAGTAAACTAAAACTCTCAAAAGAAAATATGAAAAACTAACTAGAAAAGAAAGAACTCCTTGCTATAGTCTTCCCACCCTAATTCGTGCCTAAAAAAACTCAGAAAATCACTTTATATAGGCTTTGTTCAGACCGACTTCATAACTGACTTCAATTTACGCAGGTTACGCAGCTTCGATGAGACTTCGATGGGATCAAAGTTTCATCTCCAAGTTCGATTCGAATTCGGAAACTATCAAAACTGTCTGCGTAAGCCTTCGATAAGATCGCTCAACTTTCGATGGCATCGAACTGGCTTCGATGTCATCGAACACGTGCTCGATGGGATTGAGAAATGTCCGAAACAGTCCAACGAGTTCACCCCAAAATTCAGGATAATTTTGATGTCATCGAACTGGTTTCGATAGCATCAAACGTGTCTTTGATGAGATCAAAAATTGCACCCATATGTCCAACAACCAAACTTAATTTTCTTTGATTTTCCGATGGGATCAAGCCTCCTTCGATGGCATCGAAGATGTGTTCGATGTCATCAAACTACCAAATTCAGCAATTCTAAAATTTTGCACTTTGCAATCTTGAATTTCTTCCTTCACTTGGTTTTTTTGGATCCTGGACTCTTGAAATCTTCAATCTTGACCTCCAAAGATCCAATCCTTACTTTGGTAATTCTTGATCATCAAATCCATGCTTTTAACATCATTTTTACTTTATGCTCTCAAAATCACATTATAAGAAAAAACATGTAGAATTAGATCCATTAAACACTATCATATTCATAAAACCAAGGAATAATGAGGAAAAATATGCAATATTTCATACTCAACACGCGTCACCTAAATTTGTACCTATGTGGCGGGCTCATCATCCCATTTTTTACCAATATGTCCCATACCACCATGCTCGGCTCATGAGTTTTTATAGGATCGTAATGTACTAAAGGGTATGAATGGAATTAATTCAATGGTAACAGTGGTATCTTTTATTCCTTTAAATATTATACATCCACTAAACATAAGAATGATCGGGCCATGCATTATACTAATCTGATTGACAACGGGGGACCCCGAACAAAGCCGACATTGGGTGGGAAGCATCTCGTGTAGCTCCAACTACTATCGGTTGTCCGGGTTCAACCTCGGTCGACCGTATAAGTCCGGGATTGCCAACTTAAAGTGGGCCATCCGCTTACTTGACATTTTGCAGGGCTTGATCCACACACTATAAATCAAATTATCAAATACATAAACATAATCATAAAATTGTTTCGACAAGAAACAAATGCCTTCGGTTTGGGAGATTGTCTTATTTAATTATAACAGAGAAAATGTGTAGAGAACAATCATCATATTCATTCATACTGAGTTCGTTTTCATCGTCTTATTTCCCTTCATTCTAAGATAGCATATTCATAATACAAAAATTCAAAGAGTTTAAATGTCAAATCTAGATATCAAATCCGGCATAATTTCGGCTTGTGATATGATCATCTCATTGAGAGGAATGTTGTGCGAATATGGTCATTGGATCTCTCTTTCTTGAACTCATGCTCCTATATGAAAAGAAGATCGAAGATCATATTCCATTCAGCCATTTTGACAGTATTCTAGCTCTTGAATTATTCACTCCCGTGCAACAATAAGGTGTTGCGCAGGCCCGCACAACACTATGTTGTTGCGTGGCCCGGCACAAAGCCTCCTTTCTCTTCTTCCTCTCTTCTCCTCCTGATACCTTTAGACTTCTCTTCTTCTCTGGAGCTCTGATCTTCTTCAGAATCTTCAATCTGTGCAAATGAGAGGGGGAGTGGGGTATTTATAGGCCTCCACACGTGCAAACCATCGATCTTTGTGCCATGGGGCCCACCTTCCATTAAATCTCAACCGTCCGAACAATTCTGCCTGATTTTCTTCTATGCAGCTGTGCGCAACCATCTAGACTGTTGCGCGGTCTTGCGCAATCACTGGGGTTTGCGCGGGTCTACACAAACACTATGAACTTTTGTTCTATTCTTCACTTTCTTCCCATATTTCTTCTTCTAGTTTCCTTTTCTGATTTATTCTTGATCCTTCATTTTATGCCTCAACAAAAATAACTCAATAACATAATATGGTGCATCAACCGAACATATGTACGAATCGGTATAATCCAATGTATTTCAACATCACTTATTAATTTGCATACAGGAGTTCTAACAATAAAAATTTCATCTTATTCAAGCATTTCATCAAACATGTTAGCTACCAACTTCAAATAACATTAAGAATGTAAAAATAAATAATCTAAATATAAATAACATATAAAATCCTAACAAAAATAAAAATCATTATCTTAAACTATCAATGGTTATAAAAAGGAAACCTAGAAGAATGGTTCGCACCTTAGGAAATAATTTCCCAATTTTCGTGCACATAGGGTTAGGGTTTTGGAGAAATGTCGATTCTAAATCACATAAGGAAGTATATAAGATTCATTGGATTTATCACTAAAGAATTTTATTTTGAACGGTATGATACACTTCTTGTCACGCCCCAAACCCGGAAACCGGGCTAACAAAATTCCCGATCACCGAATCCGGCGTCGACAGCTTCCGTAGTGCCCCATTCTCGAGTCGCATCACTCATATGCCAGATTCCGATCCTGGGATCCTACAAGGAGGATTTTCAGTATGATTTTTTTATGGAGCATAATCACAAGCATAACAAGTCACAAAATAACATCACCACATATCTGTTATATTAAAAACTTTAAGTACAATGCGGAAAGGGAAATACAAGGTGATAAAAAAGCTCCAAAATGATCAGATGTGCACTCCTGCCTCAGCGCTGCTGCTATCCAATGCTACCTACATGCAACGGTCGTGCATAAGCTTTAAAAAGCTTAGAGGGTGGTGTAAGTGTGTGTGTCAGGCAAGTGCTAAGTATACAATATCAGATTAATGCAGAAATATGTGGGTAAGTCCATGAATACTATCGGCTGTACCAAAGCTATATGATGCAAGGCATGAATGCTATCGGTCATACCAAGACCATGCAATACGAGACCTATGTAGGCAAATGTCAGATGTGAGATGTAAAGCAAGCATGTCAGTCCTCATTAAGTACACATATCAGTACAGTTCCTCTCTGGGATATCACCGGGGTTAATACACTCCACACTGACTGCCACTTCCCTAGCCGCACAGCCCAGCTAGCGGAATAGACCTCACTATCCGCCTGACCAGTAGTCTGCCAATACCTACCCGGCTCGTCGATAACGGACTCATTTGCGAGCTGGTTAAACTCAGCCTAGCTTATAGCCCCCTTACTCGGGCGGATAAAGTCACACCCCTTTCCAACCGACTGCGACACAATGGGAGACGCGGTCTACTGGTATTTGACACTCGAACGCTTGTGTATCCACTCGGTGTAGACGTTGGAGCATCTCTTGGTACCAAAAAGGTTTTGGGACTCTCACCCAAGGACATTCTAAGTGACCACAGAGTAGAACTAAGTATTTTCGGTATCCGATATGGCCATCCACGATGTGCCTGTGGAGCCACGACCCTGATGTCGCTAGGGCGTACGATGATCAAGTCACACAAATGCAAGATGCATGAAGCACACTGTCCAATCATGCAATAATCTTGCGCATACCACGCGCTCATGTGGGTAACTCCTATTAGTGAGTCTCATAAATAATCTGCCCAATGACATATGCTATTATCAGTAACTACTCATATCAAGCATACATATAATGCGTATGACATGAGTCATAAAATTATACTAAGCATGTTATAAAGTGATGAACTATTAACAAGTATGGGGGGCCTATCAATGGGCCCTAGGGAGAGTTACAATGCGGACATTTAACCAACATTGCTCCCAAGGCATAGCCCGCCATAAACATCGTTACATAGACCATGGTAGGATCACACATTGCAATGGGCCTTATGTACATCCCATTGGACCTCGACCCATGGGCCTCCAATACATCAAATGGGCCTCATAACATGAGTCTCATATATATCGAGGTGGGCCTCAGCGAATGGGCCATAACTACATCAAGATGGGCCTAATCACATGGCCTTATATATATATGAATCATATCAAAAGATCAACTGGATGTGTGTGTGTGTGTGTGTGTGTGTGTGTGTGTGTGTGTGTGTGTGTGTATATATATATATATATGAATCATATCAAAAGATCAGTCGGACCGCACTCCAAATAACAGTGGTGAGAATAATTTCCACCATTTAAAACTCTCGAGGCCCACCATAACATTTATCTTCTACCCAATCTAATCATAAGGTCACACAGACCTGAATTAAAAGGAAAAACAAATTTCCTAATGATCCAAAACTTCCGTGACAACAAAGGTTTCAATGGCAGACACTCAATCCCCACTGTATTTGTTGTGTGATCCACTTGATCCTAGATCTGTCTTATTTTTAGTCTCATGCCATAAAATTATCTTTCAAAATGGTTGGATGGTTTAGACGCAATGCAAGCATCATGGTGGGTCCCATAAGGATGGACGGTGTGGAGAGAACACATACATCATTGGGGGGTCCCACCGTCCAGTGGTGTGAATAAAACACATACATCATTGGGTGGGTCCCATCGTCCAGTGCTGTGGACGGTGTGGACAAAGCACATACACCATGGTGGGTTCCACCGTCCACTGCCGTGGACAGCGTGAATAAAACACATACATCATTGTGGGTTCCACGTGGGGCCCACCATAACGTTTACTTTTCATCCAATTCTGTTGGTAAGGTCACACGGACCCAGATGCAGAGGAAAAACAAATTTCATATGATCCAAAACTTCTGTAACCACAAAAAAAGGGTTTCAATGGTAGCCGTTTAATCCCACTGTTCCCTGTGACGTGGGCCACTTGAGCTTTGAATACGGCTGATATTTGGAAGGTACCCCATAATAGAAGGGGCCCACCAAATGCACGGTGTTGATGTGCTCACACATCACGGTGGGTCCCACGGTTGGGCCCCCTGTCTCCAGTGTCAAATGCAGCAGGACGCTGTTGCGCGTCCTCTGACGGCAGCAGCAGTACTTGCTGCTTATGTATATTTTTTTTTGGAAAAAATAGATTTTTCTGAGGTTTTTCCTATGTGAGGCCCGCATCAGAAGAATCTGACCTAGCCATTGGTTTCTATGGCTCAAGACAGACACATCAAGCCCAATATTCAAGGTATTTTTGGTGTATAGAAATATCAGGGTGTATTTCAACGGTAAAAATACTATTTTCTATGCTATGACCCTCCAAAAAGTCGGATTGGGTTCATTTTTTGGCTCAACGCCTAAAATGATCTGGGGAATGGGATGAATGGCGTGGATTAGACCCATACATCAAGGTGGGGCCTGCATGAGCAGCCCTTCCCAAAGGCTTTGAACCAAAGCTAATATTTGTGTTTTTCAGTTCACGTTAGTTCACACTCCACTGTGCAGCAACGTCCAGCATCCCTAGACGCTGGACAGCTTGGATACAAGACTTATTCAAGGTGGGCCCCACCTACAGACGTGTTGTCTAGGTGGGCCACCAAATGGCTAGATGGTGTGGATAAGGCATACATCATGATGGGGTCCATCCAGGTGGGCCACATGGCCACATCATCGCACAAAATGAAAAAGAGAGGGAAAGAGAGAGCAAGAAAAGGACACGTGTGATGGAGGGACCTCGACACTATGGGCTCTCCCTTTTCATGTATTCAATCATACATCAAGTTGGTCCCAATACATGTGGGCCCACCAAATCAAATCAACGGTGGAGATCCCTTCTCCACCAAAATGAAATGTCTAAATGACCTCTTTCAAACTTAGAAAGTAAACATCATGATGGGGTCCATGAAGAATGGCCCCATCATGGAATGCTCATGAGGATCATAGTGGGCCATCGGCCACATCTAGGGTCCAAAGTGAGATCCATACCATCAATCGGTAGGCCTCACTTGGCCCATCATCAAAACATGAAAATCTAGCCTATAAAGCACCCACCGTTCGATCTTCTTGGTCTGATGAAACGTTGGTCTCCTTGTGCCTCTCTTTGATGGAAGATGATGAGAAATGAATGGATAGGATGAATGATTTTGGGGTGGGAAGTTGGCCACACACATCTCACTTTCGCTCTTGAAAAACTATGGACGTGCACCTCTCTTGCTTGGAATTTTTGTGTTTGAGAAAGAGAGAGAGAGGGTTGTAAGGAGAGAGAGTGATGGGTGATGGATGTGAGATGAGTGATAGATGTGAGGTGATAGTGTACTTGACATGTATGGGTGTGTAAGAGAGGGTGAGAGAGAGTTGACTTAGTGGTTGCTTGACTTGAGGAGAAAGAAAACATTGATTGATGGTATAGACTATAGAGTTCTCTTGGGATTGCAAACACGCGGTGTTTTCCTCGAACTGAACGCGGGCCCACATCTCTCGGACAAGGTATCAGATCGGTATGTAAGACGCGGCGTTGGAACTGCGGCGATGGTGCGGTCGCAATGGTATAAGTCTCAGATTAAGCTGACTCAAATGTACATAAAATGACTTAGGATCGCGCGCAAACGTCGATTATATGTCGGAGGTTGCAGGAATTCGACGGGAAGGATCGCGGGAGTCGACGGAACAGTACAGACTAGGATACGGGTCTTACAGCTCTCCCCACCTAATAAAATTTCATCCTCGAAATTTGTACTACCATCGCGGCTAACCATAACTCATAAGGGAATATAAAACATAACATCATATATAATCAAAACACAATACAACATGCAATCAAACATCGAAAAGATGGGGATAACGCTCTCAAATCTCCGCCTCGCGCTCCTAAGACGCCTCATCTATACTATGATGGCCCCACTGCACCTTCACCAAGGGAATGACTTTGGTCCAGAGGACTGCTCCTCCCGATCGAGCATACGAAGCGTCCTCACGAACCTCCAATAGCTGCCAATCAATAACGGGAACGATGTCTGACTCACACTTCCTCAACATAGAAACGTGGAAAATGTTGTGGACGCCAGACAACTGAGATGGCAAGGCAAGCCGATAGGCCACGGCGCCAACGCACCAGGTAATTTTGAAAGGTCCTATGAATCTCGGGGCAAGCTTACCCTTTACTCCAAAACGAACCACACCCTTCATGGGTGAGACCTTGAGATACACATAGTCCCCAACGGCAAACTTTAAGGGATGATGCCGACTATCAGCAAAACTCTTCTGCCACCTCTCAGTTGTGCGCATCCTCTACCTGATGATATCGATAGCCTCTGACGTCTACTGTACAAGCTCGGGACCTAGGAGACGCCGCTCTCCAACCTCAGTCCAACAACTCAGAGATTTGCATGGTCTGCCGTATAATGCCTCAAAAGGAGTTATGCCAATGGTCGCCTAATAGTTGTTGTTGTACGCGAACTCAACCAATCACAGGTGCTCGTCCTAACTACCCGAGAAATCAATGGTGCAGGCCCGAAGCATATCCTCAAGGATCTGGTTGACCCGCTTGGTCTGGCCATCGATTTGCAGATGGTACGCGGTGCTAAGCTGCAAATCAGTCCCCATCGCTCTCTGGAAGCTCCTCCAAACTGAGACATGAACCTTGGGTCTCGGTCAGAAATGTTCGAGACAGGACAACCGTGCAGTCTCACGATCTCATCAACAAACAGCTTGGCGAGCCGGTCCGTATGCCAAGTCTCACGAATCGGAAGAAAATGTACCGATTTCGTCAAACGGTCCATGACAACCTACATGGTGTCGTGACCGCGCAGTGTCCTCGGCAAACCCATAACAAAATCGGTATATATGTGCTCCCACTTCCACATCGGGATGCTCAACGACTGCAATAGACCAAGGGTCTTTGATGATCGGCCTTGACACGCTGACATGTGTCACACTCGGCCACAAAACTTGCTATCTGGCGCTTCATCCCCGCCCAAAAATACTGACGCCTCATATCGCGATACATCTTCGTCGAGCCAAGATGGATAGAGAACCGCGATCGATGTGCCTCCGTCATAAGATCTCGGCGCAACTCAGGAATATTTGGGACATATAATCAGCCTTTGAAGCAAAGTCCATCATCAGAACCAATCTGCCAATCTGACTGACTCTCAGATGCTGCCTCAACTAGGTAATCCTGCACTGACTCATCTGCCTGCTGAGCCTCGATCATCCTTGCGACAAGAGGGTTGAATCGACAGGCTCAATAACTGCGCAATAGAAGACTGTAAGCCGATCTCGAAGTCAAAAGCTGACACATCCTCAAGCAACCTCCACTCCTGATTCATCATGTGTGTCACCAGGCCTCGTGGCTGACGGCTGAGGGCATCCGCCCCACGTTCGTCTTATCTGGGTGGTACTGAAGATCAAAATCATAGTCCCTTAGGAGCTCCATCCAACGCCTCTGCCTCATGTTCAGCTCTAATCATCCTAATCAAGAACCCTAATTCAACTATTCTAAAAACTACCTGATTTAGTAAAATATACTAAAAATAAAAAATTATAATTTAATCATATAAGATAATTCCCAGTGTCATTAGAAGAAATTCATATAAAGACACTGAATACAAAAACTCTAATATTAAAAAGATATGTACGATCCATCCGCAACTAGCAGTTGTAGAAATTTTTAGTTTCAATAGGTTTATTCTTTATAATATTTTTGAAACTTTTAGTTATTGAATTATTTTTATTATTTTTCTTATAATTCATTATCAAGTCTAATTTATCCTTTCATTTCGAGTTTCATAAAAATTCAAAAAATTCTAAAAGTAACAGTTATCTAAAACTAATGATTTTCTGTACAATTTCCAAAAGTCTAAAATTGACCCCTTTTAAATTTTCATTTATTTGTTTTTATAAAACTGGACTTATCAAGCTTCGATCTGACTTTTGAATCAACTAAATCGGGGTTGTATTGAAGGAGTGCGAATTTTTACAGTTAGCATACTAAAATTATAAATTGATGAGCATGTTGTTTATCTCTAAACAGCATGTGGCGGTGGCACCACCGACTGCTGTCCAATTTTGGAAGTGGCATTGCTGTTCTGGTGGTGGCACCATTGGGGTATGTCCAAAAACCTATGTTTTTTTTATAGTAGCACCGCCGTGCTCTATAAAATTTGAACTTCTGCCGTTTTAAACGGTTTTGGTGGACCCAAAATCACTCCTTTTGATTCTAAATACGTGCGAATGCATGCATGAACATGCGCTTAATTCAAAAAATTAAAGTTAACGCCCAAGGATGTCTAATTCCTAAGTTGGCAAAAATCTGAGACGTTACAAAGGATGATGTTTGTGAGACCCATATCCTAGCCCGTACCGTTCCGTAGACCTTCACGGTCCTCCTGGTCGAATTTCGGCGACCCGCGATCTGTTATCGACGTTTGCACATGATCTAGAGTTGTGTCCCGTATATCAGAGTCGGATCGACTCGAAACTTGTACCCTAGCGATCGCGCCGTAGCCGCAGTTTCGATGCTGCGTCTCGCACGCAGAGGCGATAACCGGGCCAGGAGATGTGGGCCCGCGTTCAGTTCGAGAAAACACTGCGCATTTGGAAACCTAAGAGAATCACATCACTCAAGTCAAGTACATATCTCATCAATCACCTCAAGCAAGTACAACCACCCCTCCCCTAAAGTCAACTCTCTCTCTCTCTCTCCTCTCTCTCTCTCTCTCTCTCTCTCTTTTACAACCCATACATGTCAAGTACACCCATCACCCATCACTCACTCACCCATCCATCTCTCTCTTTACATCCAATCCTCTCTCTCTCTCTCTCTCCTCCCAAGCAACTCAAGCACCCAACGTCCATGACTTCCATGGAGAAGCTAGTGTGGCCCACCTCCCTACCTCCCATCTCCATCATCCAAGTTTCATCTCAACTATTGAAATGTATTCCATGGAGCTCTAGGACGCATCGGTGGAAGAAGAAGTCCAAGAAGACGATCGGTGGGTGATTTTTGTTTAGATTTGATGATTTAAGGGCCCACATGTGGTGGGACCCATTTGATGTATGTATTGAGGGGCCCATAGTGGTGGAGCCCCTCCCACAACCGATCTCTCTCTTTTTCCCTCTTTCTCCCTCTCTCCCTTTTTCTTATTTTGTTGGTGTTGATGATCCGTGGGGCCCACCTTGATAACGTGCTGAGTGCAGCACATGAGGCCACCGTGATGTATCTGTTGATCCTAGCCGTCCATCATCTAGACGGTGGGCCAATAACAATTGATGTTGTATTGACACAGTAAGTTCTATGGGTGCTAATCACGAGGTATGTGTTATCTTTACACCGTCCACCCTCAACCGTCCTCACGTGGGACGTGTGGACCCCAGGCCACGATGTACGGGTTTTTCCCACCGTCCAAATCAGTGGGACCCCACATGAAGTATGTGTTTTATATACACCATCCAGCGTCCAGGGTCTGGACACTGGACATCTTTTAAAAAAATAAAATATTAATAATATATAATAATATATAATATCATATGGTAGGCCCCACGTGTGGGACCCACCTGATATAACTGATATGATGTATATATATGTGTGTGTGTGTGTGTGTGTGTGTGTGTGTGTGTGTGTATCCATGTCGTTCGTCCCTGGAACGGTGGGACCCACTCTGCACGTGTGGGGTCACCACCGTCCAGGGATGTGGACCCATCTCTGATGCAAATATTTCATGCCCAGTGTCCATCCGTTTGAGGATGGTGGACCCCATTTCTGATGCAAGTATTTTATGCACACCATCCATCCGTTTGAGGACGTGGACCCCACCATGACGCAGTGCTCCATCTGTAACGTTTATCTGTGGAAACCCACTGTGATGTATGTTTTGTATTCCACGCCGTCCATCTGGACAAGTGTGACCCGCATGATACATGTGACATATCCAAACCGTCCAGCCATTTGCAGAGGATGAGACAGATGCAAATATCAGGTGGGGCCTACCCTGCTGTATCCAGCACGTGGGACCACCATTGTGTATGTGTTTCCTTCACACCGTCTAGCTGAGGATGGTGTGGCCCACTGTGACATATGTGTTTCATCCTTACCGTCCATCAGTGGACCATATGACGTCAATAGTTTTGTGGGGCCCACTGATGTATGTGTTACATCCAAACTGTCCATCCAATTGGCAAGCTCATCTTAAGGCTTGAGACAAAAATAAGACAGAAATTAGTGGAGATTGAACATCCACCATTGAAACCCTTTTTAGGTGCACAGAAGTTTGGATCAATATGATATTTGTCTTCCCTCTTAATCAAGGTCTTTGTGACCTTATCATCAGATTGGATGGAGAATATATGTTATGGTGGGCCCTACCTTGATGTATTTATGGCGCATCTGCGGGGACCACCCTGATGTATTTGTAGCCCACCCTGATGTATTTAAGGCCCATCTTGCAGGGTCCACCCGTTGTATATTGAGGCCCATGGGTTGTGGCCCATTGTGATGTATTTCCGGCCAAGATGGTAAGGCCCGATGTGATGTATGAGAGGCCCCATTGTAATGTATTTGAGGCTCACATGATGCGGCCCGATTTGATGTATTTGAGGCCCACATGATGTGGACCAATTTGATGTGTGTTAGGCCCATGTGAGCGGCCCATAGTGATGTATATGTAGCCCTTGTATGAGGCCCATGCATGTGGCCCATCATGATGTATTTGAGGCCCTGGAGTTAGGCCCATGGTGATGTATATTAGGCCCTTATGTGAGGCCATGGGCCCATTATACGTTTGGCTCTATGTAGGCCACTGCTTGGGAGCAATGTTGGTTAAATGGCCACATTGATGGGCAATGATGGTTTAATGTCCACATTGTGACCTTTCCTTAGGCCTTGTTCGGCTGATCATCGAGGCTGATTGTCGAGGCCGATTTCGATTACCGATGCCGTTTATCGAGGCCGATTTCGATTGTCGAGACCAATTCCGATGGTCGAGACCGATTGTTTATCGAAGTCGATTCCGATTGTCGAGGTCGATTGTTGAGGCGATTCCAATCATCAAGGTTGATTCCGATTGTCGAGGCCAATTGTTGAGGCCAATTCCGATTGTCGAGGCCGATTCCGTTTATTGAGGCTGATTCTGATTGTCGAGGCCAATTTCGATTGTTGAGGTCGATTCCGATTATCGAGGCTGATTCCGATTATCGAGGCCAATTCCTATTGTCGATGCCGATTATGAGTATGTGACAACATAGCATCATGACACATGCCCATACGCATCATTTGCATGTTTGTTATGAGATGTGGTTAACCATTGCATATGTCATTGGACATGTTGTTTTGAGACTCCCTAATAGGCGGAGATTGTCTCACATGAGCACACGGTATGCGCAAGATTGATGCATGAATGGATTGTATGACTCATGCATCTTGCATTGTGTGTTGTGATTACTGTACGCCTAGCGACATCAGGGCCGTAGCCTCCACAGGCATAACGTGGATGGCCAGATAGGACACCAAAAATTTGTTACTAGCATCGGGCCGCCATAAATGACCCTGGGTGAAAATTCCTAAACCCTCTTGGTACCTGAGGACGCCCCAACGTCGAGACCGAGTAGATATATATGAGCGCATAAGGGTCGTATACCAGTAGGCCGCGTCTCCCACTGTGTCGTGGTCGGTTGGGAGGGGGTGTGACCTTAGCCGCCTGAGTGAGGGGACAATATTTAGGTTGAGTTTGACCAGCTTGAGGAATGGGTCCACTATCGACGAGCTGGACCCGATATTAGCAGGCGGATAGTGAGGTTTCTTCACTTACCCAGTTGTGCGCTCAGATAGGGATGGCAAGCTAGCGTAGAGTGTAATAGACCTCGGTGACGATCCCAGAAAGGAACCGTACTGATATGTGGACTTATTGAGCAGGAGTTGCGTACTCATTCATTCATTCACTATTCACTCGAGCTGCTGGTGTGCAACTATTTGTTACGTGTACCTTCGCAATGGCCAGGATTTCGGTTGGGGCGCGCGACTAACCTGAGATCAAGAGTTTACCACATTGAGTCTGACTATCCAAATTTAGGTATGAGACTGGTTTGGATAGAAGTCCCTTGTGGTGGACCCCGTAGCCTGTGATACTACGTACTATCATCCCGACCTCACACTCCAGCTTGACCATTTCATTCACATCGCATATTACATCACATCCGCGACATATGGTATTTTGGGTGCTATGTTTCTGCACTTATATGACCTAGATGGACTTAGCAAGATTTGCATATTGCATTGCATCCATCGATATATGATATTTAGTTTACTATGTCTTCACATTGCATAGTTGATCTACATTTTATATTCTGATATTGAATGATTTATAGACTTGCAGTATTTTTGGTTACTCTGATATCGTACGATTCATGATCTTGACAACATTCCCAACATTGTATAATTATGGCATGATATTGAATACTTGACACTTACCTTGTGCACACACTTTCACCACCCTTTAAGCTTTCTATAAGCTTATGCACGATAGATGTGTGCAGGTGGCGTTAGGTCGCAGTAGCGTTGAGCTTGGAGCATGCAGAAGACTCTTGGAGCTTTAATTTTAACATATGTATTTCCCTTTCAGCATTGTATTCAAATGTTTATATTAGTGGATATGTGATGATGATGTTGCCTTTGTGATTTGGGTAAACTTGTGGTTATGCTTACTACGAGTTAAATGTACATTGGAAAATCCTCCTTGTAGGATCCTAAGATCGAAATTTAGCGTATGGACGCTGGGAGCCGAGAATGGGGTACTACGGAGGCTGTCGACACCGGATTCAGTGATCAGGAATTTTATGAGCTCGGTTTTTGAGTTTGGGGCGTGATAATGTTGGCGAGCCATTTTGGGTAGTTAGATACTACTAAGAAGCCTATGTTGTATTGCTTGATCACTTCTTCTAATATCTCCAGGATCCATTCTGGTTGCATTCTTCTCAACTTCTGCTTGACCGGCTTGATTCTAGGCTTCGTAGGAAAATGATGTACAGTCAGGTCTTCATTGAGCCCCGACATATTTTCATAAGAGAAGGAAAGTTTGATAATCATGGTTTTAGGAACTCGATCATCATCTACTTATCATCGGAGGACATGTTCTTTCTAATGTGTACTTCCTAAAGATTCTTGGAGGTTCCGAGATTGATCATCTCAAAGTTGATAAGTGTAAGGTTAGCTTTGGAATTGAACTTTTTGAGGAGAAACTCGATTTTGAAAGTCAAATCATCATTTCCCTCATCCTTGATCTTTTTCAAACTCATGAGTTCAATGTTTAGTTCTATGTCAAAATCATAGATATCGACTTCAAACCCCATGCGGCTCGTCAAACAAGTTTGACACCTTATTGCTTATATTTTGAACTGATTTTTGAAGATTTTTTTATTATTGGGTTTTTATTTTATTATTATTATTTTTTAAATTTTTTGAATTTGTTGGTCCTTGAGTAGGATGAAACTTCGAATCAGGAGCTGCCTTGATTTGGCTCGAGGTGCCGATGGCTACTTACATGGACGTTGTTAGACATTTGGACGATCGATCAACCGTCATGGGGATCGTGAACCAATTGATGCCTTGCACTCCCTCCCCTTGGAAGGCATGGCCTGAGAAGGCAATGGGTGGATTTGATCCATCGCGCCTAATCATCATGATGAAGCGGGGGCTAAGTTCTAACTTAATGTTAGACAAGAAAGAATCTTCTTCATTTCTGAGGTCTAAGCATTCGGGTTATTGTAGTTCTGACGGCACCATGATGGAGGTCCAATCAAGGTGGGGTAACTCTTGTCCCTTGCCCACATGTTCCTTGGGCAACTCTGTGAGGGTGAGACTATGATTACGATTTGGCGAGACGGGATCGGGATTCTTGTCTGGGTGGATGAACCCAACATTGGTGAACTTGACTGGTGTGAAAGAAAGAGGGTGACCTATCTCCTGGCCTTGCCATCTCCTTTTGAGATTTGGCTCTTCTAGCTCGTCTTTTGAGGAAGACTCATACCCAAGTCCTGTCTTGGCTATCTTTTTTCGTACCTCAATTATCTTATCGGTATCTTGGTGTTCGAGTCAATAATTTTAGATTTGACGCTCAACTAGAGTGAAGACGTAGTTTGATCCGAGAGGACATGCCGCTGATACGTGATTTACCACCTTAAATTGTGAACATTGGTACATGTTATCTCTCTCTAGGTACCATGCGTTAATAATTGGGATGTTAGGTTCCCCTGGATGGACTGTTTCCATGGAAACAGAGTTGTTCAAGTTTAGCAAAGATGGAGAACACTTTATCCCCTAGGACATACTTAAGTCTATGGTAGAGAGTCGAAGGGATGACTCCAACCTTGTGTAACTAGGGTTAATTGAGGAGAAGATTGGATGATGAATGGATGTCCAGGACTTGGAATGTGATTGTAGATGTGTTTGGACCGATTTGCAATTCAATGTCAATCATCCTTTGGACTTCTCTTTGGAAATTGGTAAATACTCTAATATGCATATTGCTCGTCTTGAACATGTAGTTCGAAGTGGCATACGTTCAGGCTCAAAACTTTGTCAATAAATACGAGTGGGATGCTATAATCACTGTGAAAAACTATTCTAAATTTAGAATTTTGGTGTAGTACTCTATTAAAGAAAAGAGAGCGCTGCCAGTTATATATGCAAGGAAACTTTCGGCTCATGGTGGCCACCGGACACTTATTAAGAAATTTTCACGCAGGTTTATACTTGTCAAGCCACGCAGGGACGTGGATTAGATACTGACAGGTTGAGTCGGCCACTGAAGTGACGTCACTAAGTTCTGTAGGTCCAAGTTCTGTGGGTCCCACTATAATGTATGTGTTATATCCACACAGTCCATCCATTTTTAGATATCAATTTAGGGTATGAACCAAAGAATGAGGCAAATAAAAATCTGTAGTGGACCCCATCTATTAGATTATAAATCTCTCCAGCTATGTACCTTTTAAGAGTACCATCTGAACGAAACTTGATTTTATACACCCATTTACAACCAATTGGAGCTTTGCCAGGAGGCAATGAAGTGAGAGTCCACGTCATGTTGTGCTCAAGGGCTTTTATTTCAGCAGCCATAACTTTACGCCAATTTGGGTCTTTCACAGCCTGAGAATAGCTAGTAGGTTTGACAAGAGAAGAAATACTAGCAAGGAAAGATTTATGGGAGGAAGAAAAATTAGTGTAAGAAAGAAAATTAGATAAGGGGAAGGGACGGACCTTCGTGAACATAGACGAGGCCTAGGAAAGAAGCAATTAACTGTTTCTTGTTCTTCTGCAGAGGCCAAGTATCGCTCCATGGCCTTTACGAGTTGTGAACTCACTTGGCTCTTTTATTTACTTCACGATCTTAATGTTCGCAATGTCGGCCCAGCCTTATTATTTTCGATAATCAGGTTGCTCTTCATATAGCTGCTAATTCTGTCTTTCATGAATGCACAAAACACATTGAGCTTGATTGTCATCTCGTTCATGACAAGATTCAATCAGGGATTACTTCGGACATCCTATGTTCCATCACGTCTTCAAATTGCTGATTTATTCACCAAACCTTTGTGAAAAGAACTATTCCACCGTTTGAGCTCCAAGTTGGGAGTCTTTAATGCTCACTATCCAACTTGAGAGGGAGTATTAGATTATAAATCTCTCCAGCTATGTAATATCCTATATTTAGCACCTAGGACTATATTTAGCACCTAGGATCTTTCTTCTAGTTTTGCATATTGCCTATCAATAGGTTGTAATCATATTATAAAGTGAGTGTTTTTCTTCCAATACAATACACACAAGGAAATTCCAAACGTATTACCATCAAAGAAAACAGTGGGGGAGAGTGATTCCCACCATTGAAACTATCCTAAGGCCCATCATAATGTTTATTTGAAATCCAACCCGTTTAAAAGTTAAAAAAGACATGAAATAAGGGAAAACACAAATATCAGCTTGATCTAAAACTTTTGCGGGCTTTAGAAGTTTTTAATGGTGGGCGTCATTGTCCCACTGTTTTCTGTGTTGGGGTCCACTCAAGCTTTGGATTTAACTCGTTCTTTGGATATTGCCCTAAAATGATCTCTCCGAATGGATGGAAGGTGTGGATGCAAAACATACATCATGGTGGCCCACGGAATTTGCTGACGTCACTTCAGTATCTAGTCTCGCTACTCAACCTGTCAGTAGCAATCTGCGCTCCCACGCAGGGTGTAGGAGGTCACCGTCTCCAAGATGGGGTGTCTACAAGTAGCAAAAAATGGGCAATCGGACTCCGATACGGCGAATGGATGGTTGGACTTTTAGCCAATGGTGTAGATTCAACAAGTAGAACTCACAGTTGATGAAGTGATTGTCCAATCAGTGAAAATTTTGGGTAATGGCCAATCGATGCGGTGGCCCTCACCCGTTGAATGGACCAACCTGACCATGGGTCTAGGGCCTGTTCCCACCAGCGGAGTGGTTGCATCTAGCACACGTGTGCCTCACCTCTTCAATTTGGACGCCGATTCAGCGAGGCCAGAGAAACACCAACATCGGTGAGGCAGTGACCACAGAGCCCACCTTTATTTATTTATTTATTATTATTTATTATTATTTTTAGGTTAGCGTGTTAGTACACACCCTGACACCCATGTCAGTACACACACTCCATGTTAGCCACCCCCACTAGGGATCGATACCAAGACCTCAAGTGTTGAAACGAGGTATCTCCACTGCCAGTTGAGCTATGGATCTGGGTGTAAGAGAGCCCACCTTGGTGTAAGAGAGCCCACCTTGATGTATGTGTTGTATATCCACGCAGCTTATCCTTTTTTTTCAAATCATTTAAAGGCAGAAGCCCAAAAATGAAGCCTCGATGTATGTTGTATGCATCCACACGATTTATCCATTTTTCTGGATCATTTTAGGGCATGAGCTTAAAAATGAAGCCAATACAAATCTCAAGTCTAGGGGTGTACATCGAGTCGAATCGAGTCGAGCTGGCCTCAGCTCGACTCGGCTCAAACACTGGCTGACCTCAGCTCGAACTCGGCTCAGCTCGGTCCTCGAGCCTGACTGGTTAGCTCGGCTTGGTTCGATCAGCAGCTCGGGCCAGCTTGGGCCGAGTTCGAGCTAAGATCGAGTCGAGTTCGCCATTGAGGCATTTCCACAAACACCTGAACAACTTCAAAAACTCACTGTTTTACAAACAGAGGCAATGGTTTTACAGGTGTTTTATCAAACACCTTCTAAGTAACATAAAAACCAAAAAAAAAAAGAAAAAGAAAAAAAAAAGTATTTGTTTAATGTACATACCTTGCTTGCTACCGGCCAAACTTCCTTGCCACCAGCCACATCTCGTTGAGTCATTTTATCAAACAGTTGGTGAGCAACATCAATGGCAAAGTAACCGAGTCATCAAACTGGTTCGATCCGAGTTCGATTCGAGCTGGATTCGATCTGAGTCGAATCGAGCCGAGGCCTGCTCAAACTCATTTTCAAGCTAAAAAAATCAGTTCGACTATGCTTCAACTCAGCTCCGAACCGAGTCGAATGGAGCTTTTTCGAGTCGAGTCGACGAGGTTCGTGTACAACCCTACTCAGGTCTACATACCACAAGAAACTGTGGTGATTAAATGGCCACCGTTCAAAACTTCTCGTGACAGCCTGTTGATAAGGTCCATGAGGTCAACAGACCTTGATGAAGGGAAAATACAAATATCATCTTGATCTAAAAGTTTTCTGCACCACAGGAAGTTTTTAATGGTCGGCATTCAATCACTATTGTTTCTTTTAGTGTGGTCTACTTAAGATTCAGATATCCTTCAATTTTTGATATCACCCCCAAATGAGCTGGAAAAACTGATGGACGGCGTGGATGTACAACACATGCTTCAAGATAGCTCCCACAGTCACAGCCTCATTGAATGCGTGTTCAATCTCTACGCGCGGGGATTGCTGGTGCACTCTCAGCTCCGAGTAGCATGGACGCGGCCTCAGTGGATCCATGACTGTGGGCCCAAAGTGATACATGTACCTTACATCCACGCCGTCCATCCGTTTTTACAGCTCATTTTAAGTCATGATCCCAAAATGCAAATCTCAGGTGGACTACATCACGGGAAACCATCGTGATTGAATGCCCATCATTAAAAACTCCTTGGGACCTTTGGGATGTTTATTTGCCATCCAACTTGTTGATAAGGTCACAAAGACATGGATGAGGGGACCGCTCAAAGATCAGCTTGATCCAATGTTTTTGTGGCACACAAGAAATTTTTAATGGTCGATCATCACTGTTTACGTGTCATTGGCACAGTTGCAGCAGGTGAGTCTCTTGTTGGCCTCATCTCCACCGTCCATGTGGCTGGTGGTAAGGTGGATCTGGCCGTCCACCCTAAGGGTCCAATGGGCCAGGCTGGGCCATCAGGTTTCAGTTCACGGGGTTGGAATTATTATGGATCGGAGATGGGCCTGATGTGGATCCTTAGCCAGACCATGCACCAGACTAGGCCACATTCATGATATTAATTAGAGCTCTACATGAGTTGAATCGAGTCAATCTTGGCACAACTTAGCTCAGCTCAGCCAGTAGCTAACCCTAACTTGAACTCAACTTGGTTTAGTCCTTAAGCTTGTTTGGCTAGCTCGGCTTAGTTTGGTCGGCAACTTAGTCCGTCCAAGCAAGTCCAAGTTTGTTCGGCATTTTTTTCAAATAAGTAGAATGAATATTCAATTTCTGGCATAATATAAAATGGTAATAATATTTTATAAGTATTTCATCAAACACATAGAGAGTAACATGAAAATCAAATGCCTAGACAAGCAACATCAAAATCAAATAGCCAATGTATCCGCTCCTTCCTCGCCAACATTTCGTTGAGTCGTTTCATTAAATATACGGTGAGCAATATTTATATAAAAATTTCTGAGTTACTGAGCTGATTCAATCCGAGTCGGTTCGAGTTGAGTCGAGCTTAGGCAAGTTTGAAAATTTTTTAATCTTTAAAAACCAGTTCAACTCTATCCAAATTCAATTCCAAGCGGAGATGAGTCGAACTTTTCCAAATGAGAAATTTACGACTATGGACCCCACCTTTTATCCAGCGGTTTTTTTTGAAGCAATACAAACTTAGAATACGCACTTGGACCTCCTCGTACGGACTCAACATTTCAGGACGAAAATACCCCTCCTTTCATGGCTGAGGCTTTTCCTCTCCCATTTTCACTGCTTGCTTTTCCCCTCCCTTTCCACTGTTGCTTTTACAGCCGTTGCTTTCACGGCCGTTGCTTTCACCCCCTTTCCTCATTGTTTTCCGGCAGAAAGACCTCTAAAAACCCTTTTTGTGGGGCCCCCTCAATCGCATTTTGTCTTCTTCTCAAAATGGTCGTTCCAGAGAAGAAAGCACGCAGCAAAGGTATATTTTAAACTCGGTTGTCCCCACATGGAATGTATGCAGTTCCTTTTATATTTTTTAATTAGAGGAAAAGGTTATATACGATCGAGCTCATGGGATCTCCCCATGAGGTCGAGCTGTGTGGGCCCCACCATGATGTATGTCGAACATCAACACCGTGAACTTGATGGGTCCCCTCTAAATTATGCGATAGCCGAAAAATCAGCCGTATACGGAACTCAGGTGGGCCATACCATCTAAAATCATGTGAAGACATGGATAAAACATATAAAATTACTTGGTGGGGCCCACCTGAAATTTGGATGTGTCTAAAACTTGTCTGACCCCTCATCCAAGTGGGACACACATTGTGGATGGGCTGGATTTGTGAAACACATTTCGGTGGGCCCAAACGGCAAATATGAATGTTTTAATGGAAGGTAACCCCTCTCAAGTTTTGTACGTGGTGTAGCCTACAAAAGTCACGAATTAACTTGATTTTTCTGCTCTAGGCCCACCATGGAATGGTGCATATAACTGATGGGGTAGATGTTTGACATACCTCATGATAGGGCCCACACAGCTCGACCTCATTGGTAGTTCACATGAGCTTGACCATATAGAACCTTTTCCCACACAGACGTATATATACACGCATGCCCGCTGATCTTGTAGTTTGCCCCACTGATTTCCTTTGAATGTAATTGCGGGCATGTGCCAAGGTATGTTTATGTCTCCTTGTATATAACATGATGTGGGGTCCAACACTGTAAAAGCTACAAACTTGAACAGATACATGCCTTGACTCCCTGTCATACGGCCATGTGCCTATGCTTGCCGAATAAAGGCAAGTGTTCCTTATCTTTTGTGCTGACAAAGCTACGCAACCTTGTGACGCACTACGTTGACTAAGCTACGCAACCTTGTAATAACGAGGAAAGTCATATATGACTCATGAACACCTCATTGAGTTATCCTTGCGAGCATTGCTCAATGCTAGTTGCCTAAGCGGCGAGCTTATTTTAGCCGGTTGAAGCTAATTGATCCTTCAATATCTTTGGCTCATGTGTATCATGCATATTACAACTTTCTTGAGCTGTACCTTAGAATCAACGGTATTTTCCTTTGAATATAATTAAGGGCAAGTGGCAAGGTATGTCTATGTTGTGATGTAGAAATTGGTATACCTTGATGAGAATTAGCGGGGCAAACATGAAATCAGCGGGCCAATCAGTGGGCCCAACAGTGATGTATGTTTGTTTGTTATCAAACCTAGACATAAGATCATACTGACATGGATCAATAGAATAAACAATTATAAGCTTGATCCAAAACTTCTGTGGCCTAGATGAAATGATCAACATTAGAAGTTCAATTCCAAATTTAATTTGGTGTGTTCCATTTGAACATTGGATACGTTTATAGGAATTGGCTCAAGCCATGAAATTATTTGTTAAGTTTGCCCCGCTGATTGCCTAGTTTGCCCCGCTCATTTTCATGTTTTTCCCCTCTGACTTTCTAGCTTGGTTCGCTGATTTTCTAGTTTGCCCTGCTAACTTTCTAGTATGCCCCGTTGATATTCTAGTTTGCTCTGCTGAATTTGTAGCATGCCCGTCTGATTTTATAGACAATGTTTTATCTTGTTAATTTTATGTTTGATATGTTTTTAAATCCATCTCTGCAGGCAATGAAAATTCTGTTGTCATCTCCAAGCCAACATGTAGGTGTACACTGACTTGGTGGTTTGACAAGGTGAAGGATGGAGTGGAGAAGCACGATAGTCGCCTAAATCTGTTCAGGCAATCCCCTTTCGCGTTTTTATTGCATGTTACATCCTTTAACTTTATAGGGGTTATATTTCAGCTACTTTTAGAAAGATACAAAGGTGATTCAGTATTTAAGATCAAGGGGAGGCGATTGCAGTTTTCTGAGATGGACTTCGCCCTCATTACCGGTCTTAAGACTGGAGATCTTACTGTACCCAAGAATCGTTGCACTACGAGTATACTAAGAGACAAATACTTCAAAGAACATCTAGTGTTAAAGAAGCACCTAATGGACGTGTTTGAGAGATTAGTTGACACCAATAAGCATGAGGACGTCGTGAAGGTTGCCCTACTTCTAGTTGCAGAGTGCTTTCTTAGGGAAACTGATCCGAAAACTATGTGCAACATGGATTATATTCACCTGGTGGACTCGTTAGATGATTTCTATGTGTATCCTTGGGGTAGTTTGGGATACATTACAATGTTGCAAGGAATCAAAATTGCCGTTGCCGCATCAAGTTCCCCTCGGTACACTGTATGTGGTTGCATCCTTCCTCTACAAGTAAGAACATCTTTTATTTTTTGTATGTTTTCCCTCTATAGTCATCTTTGAATTTTTAACCTGGTGCAATTTCATTCTAACAGGTATGGGCAGTAGAGATATTACCGGCCCTACAAGAGTGTGTTGTTTCGTATGTTCCTCATGAAATTCCACGCTTCATTCAATATCGAGGCTGGAAGTGTTGGAGGTACAAAAGAATACATGCTATTTTCCAGAGTAAAGTTGTAAGTTTATATATGTCCAGCATTTACTTTGCTTAACTTGACAACCTTATCAATTTTTTATTTAACATTACCTTAACTTGTTCTTTTGCAGGCATCGATAGTAATGAAATTAGAACCAATGCTACGAGAATGGGAAACGGATGCTGTTCGCTCGGTGCGTGACAGTTTCCAGGTGAGATGTTATGAAAAATGAACTATATTTTTTCTACATGTGTAAAGTTATCCTTACTCTTACATATCCATCTATACATTTTGTAAGTCACTGAAACCCAAGAAGATGATGAGGAGGGTAATGAGATTGATCATGATGAGGATGATGAGTCAGATGATAACGATGAGAAAGGCGTGAGGGAGAGGGACCGAGGAGGGTTTACCAATGGGGGGTGTTATGATGAAGAATGTTATTTTTATGAGAATTTCGGATTTAGGGTAGGAAGAGGAGAGGGAGGAGTTGAAGAGGAGGAGAGGGACGAATTGAGAAAAGAGAGGGAAGTGATGAGACGGAAAGAAGCAATGATTGATGAGAAGGAAAATATGTTACTGAAAGAGAAAGAGCAATTCAGGATAGAGAAGGAATTATTTTTTGAGGACAGAGAAAAGTTAGCTAATGAGAGGGAGGAGTTTAATAAGGAGAAGAAAGGTAGAAGTATACAGAGGGGATGTTTTGTAATGGAGGAGGAGGGTGAGGAGTTGAGGAAGAGAGGGGAAGTAAATGATGGCCCACATACAGAACCTAGACATGGGGTTCTGGATGGGCTGTCGTATAGTAATGTATTGAATGTATCCACTTCTCATCCCGTTTATGAAAGGAGAAACAAAAGGATACCGAAGCCGTCATATTATAAGATGTCTCCGTACTTGTCCTTGTCTGCATTCGATACAACCCGTGGGCCGTTTCTCGAACCCGAGCAAGTAACAGCTTTTGCAACTTCGATACCATTTCCCCTACAAATGGATCCTTTCAGGATACTATCCGCACAAGAGGTGAAAGAGGCAGAGGACTGGTATGAAGCAAACAAGGCTAAGGCAGCGGGAAAATGGTTCAGTACGATATGGCTGAAGGATGCATGGGTTGATAGCGAGGTAAGCATTACTAATTTATTCTCTATATGCATTGACTGACATATAATTATGTGTTATATGAATCTATGACTAACATTCTACTATCCTATTGATTAGGCTATCGACACATACATCGACTTCCTTGAGAAAAGGCATAACGACCGTTCAATAGCATATCCTCAGGATTGCAAGTTTTGTCCTACGTATTTTACGGTAACTGTTTATTGCGTTAATCTGTAATCTGTTAGAAAATTTTATTTTCTTATATGTATTGAACTTTCATCATCTTTGTAACAGCAAAGCCTTAAGGGGTGTTTGCCTGTTTTGATTGCATACCGGGCCTCCAAATCGGCGTCTGAACGTGCCGAGCTATTAGGTCAGATGAGTACGGCTTATGCAATTGCCAAGTACCGAGATCAACCATATGCCAAGGCAATGTGGTGTTATAAACGGGTAATGCACTTGTCATAGAGCATCATCTCTTACTGTTATGTCTTTTATCATGTTTAACTAATATATTATTTTGTGAATCATGAATAGGTCTATGCACCCATTAATCACGAAAATTCACATTGGTTTCTGCTAGTCATCTATCCTAGATCAAGAGAAATTGTTGTTGTGGATAGCTTGTGCACAAATTTATTGTCGAAGTACAAGCAAAAGATGAAGAAGATGACTGATGCACTCCCCATTCTCTTCTATGCCACTGGAGACGGCACTGCGCTTGAAGGGAAGAAGTGGACCGTCAGAGTCGATGAATCTGCGCCGAAGCAGAACAATGGTTATGACTGTGGTATATTCGTAATGAAATACATCGACATTTTGTGTAGCGGTCTCACGTTGGCGGGAATAGACATGCAAAAATTGACCGCCAATTAGAGGAAGTCAATAGCTTATGATTGTCTGTCTCTAGTTTGTAGATGATATTTGTGTGGGGCATGGGCTGAATTTTGGAAAGATGTTGTATATATTGTATTATCTACATCGTTGAATATACATTGTAAGTTATGATGTATAACATACTTTGTAAGTTGGAAATATATAACATACTTTGTAAGTTTGGTGGATAGCATACTTAGAAAATTTTCCGTGTATTCGTCGGAATTGTAAGTTATGATGTATAGCATACTTTGTAATTTTTGGTGGATGATGAAATGAACTTTATACTTTGTCCCACTATATTTTCCGTTTGCCTCACTATGCTCGTCGATCAAGTTCAATGCACATGGAACTCAATGCGCATCATTGGCCCACTCATTTTCATGTATCCCTCGCTGTTTTTCTAGTTTGCCTCGCTGATATTTCAGTTTGCCTCGCTGTTTTTCCTAGTTTGCCCCGCTGTTTTTCCTAGTTTGCCTCGCTGTTTTCCTAGTTTGCCCCGCCGATATTTCAGTTTGCCTCGCTGTTTTTCCTAGTTTGGCCCGCTACTTTTCCTAGTTTGCCTCGCTGCTTTTCCTAGTTTGCCTCGCTGCTTTTCATAGTTTGCCTCGCTCCTTTTCCTAATTTGCCCCGCTGATATTCCTAGTTTGCCTCGCTGGTTTTCTTAGTTTGCCCCGCTGTTTTTCCTAGTTTGCCTCGCTGCTTTTCCTAGTTTGCCCCGCTGCTTTCCTAGTTCGCCTCGCTGCTTTTCCTAGTTCGCCTCGCTGCTTTTCCTAGTTTGCCTCGCTGTTTTTCCTAGTTTGCCACGCTGCTTTTCCTAGTTTGCCTCGCTGTTTTTCCTACTTTGTCTCGCTGCTTTTCGTAGTTTGCCTCGCCGTTTTTATCATTCTGAAGACTATCTATTCTATTGTTGAACTTGGGCATATTATCTTCATAACTATTTTCCAGAGGCACTCTTACTCGTATGATCACATCAAATAAACGGTTGGATTCATCAAATTTTTGAATCGCCGCTACGACAGCCTGTCTCATGAGCCTTGACCTCCCCACTCCCTTCCATCCCCGTATCAGTACGGAGAACACTGAAATACTGTCATCTCTCAAGTAATCCCATATTTGTTGCCTCATGCCTCCGTAGGATCTCTATTCTGCAAAATCTAAATTACTTATCTTGTTAGGTTTTTTGGGCATGCAATACTAATACTATGGTCATTAACCTAGGGGATGATGGTTCTATCGTTCCGTCGATGGATCTTCCAATTTGGATTGATTTTCTTCCTTGGTTATTATAAGTTAGAGGATGGAAGAAATATTTGTAAAATATAGAAATGTTTTGGCTTGAAAAATAACTTTGTACGTAAATTACATGAATACCCTTTTACTTTTGTACAAAAACTATTCATGTTCTTTTTTTTTTTTTTGTTATAGAATCAATTCCTCTTCAACTATTGTGGATGATAATAATCTATAACTAGTTGCATGGGCCCACCACGCATAAAACGCATATAAAATTGACATCTTATAATGAAAATATAACATAATCCAATCATTAGGTAGGATACACCATAGAAATCATTGGACAACCACCTAAAAACCTCCGGATTCATATGTTGGGGAACACTTCTAGATGAGTTGGGTGCCACACACACATTAAGGAGGTCCACCTAGTAATAGAGATTTTTTATCTATAAATTCTGCAGAGTCACTGGGCTTTATATTACACGGTTTAGTAGTTTTGAGTGACTAATTGTGGGTATATTTTTCCTAGTTTGCCCCGCTGTATGTTTTTTAAGGGAAATTTCTTGAAAGACAATAAAAATAAAGGAAAAAGAACCCTTTAACACTTTCTTGACGATTTGCGATTGTATAATCATTTTGACAACATTGGTCACATGACTCACATCACTCGCATTTGACCGTAATGATGATTTTGCTGCATTGTTTGTTTCACCCACAATATACGAGCCACAATTTATGTTTAAACAAATACTTGAAAATGGTAATGATGGCTCCTTTGCATTTCATATAAAATTGGAAAATCAAACACGCATTATGGAGAAAATATTTTCTTGAAGAGGGAGAGTTTGAACAAAAATCTGTTTTCCTAGTTTGTCCCACGCTGCTTTTCCTAGTTTGCCTCGCTGCTTTTCCTAGTTTGCCCCGCTGATATTCGTAGTTTGTCTCGCTGTTTTTCCTAGTTTGGCCCGCTGCTTTTCCTAGTTTGCCTCGCTGTTTTTCCTACTTTACCTCGCTGCTTTTTCCTAGTTTGCCTCGCTGCTTTTCCTAGTTTGCCTCGCTGCTTTTCCTAGTTTGCCTCACTGTTTTTCCTAGTTTGCCTCGCTGTTTTTCCTACTTTTCCTCGCTGCTTTTCCTAGTTTGCCTCGCTGCTTTTCCTAGTTTGCCCCGCTGATATTTCTAGTTTGCCTTGCTGCTTTTCCTAGTTTGCCTCGCTGCTTTTCCTAGTTTACCTCGCTCCTTTTCCTAGTTTGCCCCACTGATATTCCTAGTTTGCCTCGCTGTTTTTCCTAGTTTGCCAAACCTGTTTTTCCTAGTTTGCCTCGCTGCTTTTCCTAGTTTGCCTCGCTGCTTTTCCTAGTTTGCCTTGCTCCTTTTCCTAATTTGCCTCGCTGCTTTTCCTAGTTTGCCTCGCTGTTTTTCCTACTTTTCCTCGCTGCTTTTCCTAGTTTGCCTCGCTGCTTTTCCTACTTTGCCTCGCTGCTTTTCTCCTAGTTTGCCTCGCTGCTTTTCCTAGTTTGCCTCGCTGCTTTTTCTAGTCTATAACCTATGACCTAAATATATTCTCAAATCCCTAAACCTACACCTACACCTAATCCTAATCGCAACTCCCTAACCTAAACCTAAACCTAAACTTGAAAATCCAAACCTAAACCCAATCCCGAACTCGAACACGATTTCCTAAACCTAAACCTTAACCTATTCTCAAATCTCTAAACCTAAACCTAATCCTAATCTAAACTCCCTAACCTAAACCTAAACCTAAACCTTAACTTCAAAACCCAAACCTAAACCCAATCCTAAATTCTTAAACCTAAACCTTAACCTATTCTCAAATCCCTAAACCTACACCTACACCTAATCCTAATCTCAACTCCCTAACCTAAACCTAAACCTAAACTTGAAAACCCAAACCTGAACCCGATCCCGAACCCGAACCCGAACCCGATTTCCTAAACCTAAACCTTAACCTATTCTCAATTCCCTAAACCTATAGCTTATAACCTAACCTAAACCTAAACTTTTATATGTATTATGCGTGGATGAATGTAATGTGAATAAGATTGTTTGTGTTTGGATGGATGTAGTTTATGTTTGGATGGATTTACGTAGTTTGTGTTTAGATGGATGTGAATGTGATGAAATGTGGATAAGATTGTTTTTTTTTACTTATGAAGTTAAACTTATATGTATTATGCGTGGATGAATGTAATGTGGATAAGATTGTGTTTGGATGGATTTACGTAGTTTGGGTTTAGATGGATGTGAATGTGAATGTGATGAAATATATTGTATAACATGTGTATATCAGGAAGATTGTGTGTTTGGATAGATTTACGTAGTTTTGGTTTAGATGGATGTGAATGTGAATGTGATGAATGGATATGAATGTGAATGTGAATGTGAATGTGAATGGATGTGAATATGAAAGTGAACGCAAACTCAATTAGTGCAGCGGCTACACTTCTATGTGGGTTTGCAATTCACGGACAATCCCCTTCACGTCACGGTAAATTCCACTCATTTCACGGACAATTCCCTTCAATTCAATGCATTTCACGGTCAATCCCCTTCAATTCACTATCATGTACCCAAAAATGATGTACATCTAAAGCTCAATGGACCACATGATAGAAAACAGTGGAGAAAACAATAGAAATCATTCGAGGTCGACCGGGTACAACCCGGTCGACCCCAACTCGCTGGAGAGTTAACCGATTGACCGGGTAGTTACCCGGTCGACCCCATTTATGTGAAATCTAACTAAATGGGGTCGACCGGGTTGGGCCCGGTCGACCCCAACTCGCTGACCCAATATGGTTCCCTGGAGCGGGTTACCTATGGCTACGGTTATGTATATCTACAGCTATGGTTATAATTTGTAGCAATAGAGACTACAACTCCATAGCCATAGGCCCTTTTTTTTTTCCGGCGTTTAGTTTTTTTTTTTTCCCTTTTTTTTTTCTAGTAGTGGGTTACCTATGGCCCTTTTTTTTCCCGGCGTTTAGTTTTTTTCTTTTTTCCTGTTATAATCCCCACCTATTGGTCATTTTCAGTTACAAAACCCAACCATGCATTGCTACTAGAAAGTGGCTGGTCCAATATCTTTCAGTTTCAGCATGGCTTTGAATCGGTTGGTCCATGATATCAACCATAATGATATTAGTGTATTTAAACAATGGGATTAAACTTGGAAATTTAAGGAACATGGAGGAAGAGTGAATTTGAAGAAAGGGATGAGGGTATCCAATCAGTCTTAAAAATGAATTTAACTAGTTTCATAAAACTGGATTGAAGATTTGAGGGGATTGATGGATGCTTGATTTTAACAATATATGTTTGCTCAATTTTGACAAAAAACTTACTTCAATAATGGATTTCGGGTTTCCGCTGATTTTTTAATTTTTTTAGTACTTGAAAAGCCTTAATGCACTCACAAAGGCTTGGGTGGACCATAGGACAGGAAACAGTGGTGATAATGACCCCATTGTTGAAACCTTAGTAGGGACCCGTGTGATGTTTATTTTACTTCCAACTTGTTAATAAGGTCACGTAAAATGGATGATGGGAAAACATAAATATCAATTTGATCCAAAACTTCTGTGGCCCCAAGAGATTTTCTGATTTAGGCATTCAATCCCCAATATTTCCTAACCATTCATTTTATGCTATTTGTTTTTTCTTGTCAGCCTATTAGTACACTTCAGTGTCCGCCACCTCAGTAGGGATCGATACAGGACAGCCTACTGCTGACTTTTCTATCGCATACACACAAACTCACAAGCACACAAACAAATAAAAGGAAAGATAAAACCCATTTTGTTCACCAAACATGATTTTAACAATACAAAAATTAGCAGTCAGGCAAATCCTCAAAACCAAACAAACCGAAAAAAAACTAGTGTTCCACAATTGCTAACACTGCTCCAAACACACAAAACAAAAACAAATGTTGATGGATCTGTATGCGCTTTAGCTCCCGCTTCTTCTTCAAGGATCTGAAGAAGTGGTCTACTGGATCACGGATATCAATCATCCAGTTTGTGAATCAGTTCGGTGTGGTGCTGCTTCATCCTTTTGAACACAGCATAACAGATCCTTCAGGATGCGAAAGATCTTCTCATTCCATTGCTCCTGTTCGGTCCTTTGGGTCTTCATTTCAGCTCTCATATCAGTTATTTCTGACCGAACAGAGGCCAGTTCCTCTTCCACCCAGCTAAAGCGCTCATGTATACATGGGGGGGCCATAAAATCTTCATCAATGTCTTCGTCATTATCTTCTTCCTCCTCCTCCTCTTCTTCCTCCTCCTCTTCTTCTTCTCCTTCCTTTGACTCTTCTCCTCTTTCAACATCTTCTTGCTGAATCAATTTCATTCTTTTAATAGTATTCTCGTCGATAAAATTTTACGACTCTAAAGGCGCAGTGAGGATGAAACCAAACCCACAATCTTTGGCCATCTTACAAATCAACCGACCGAAGGGTAAGGATAGATTGGTTTTGGTGGTGGCGGCATTCAAGATGTGACGCATTACAATAGACGAGTAGCAAACTTTCACGCCCGTACCTACTAAATACAAAACCTCCAACATATACTGTGTTACTTGTGTATGATTTCTCGATCTAGGATACAGATTGTACGTGAAGACAAGGTGAAGGAACTTGTAAACCGGAAGCATCCTTGCTGACTCCAAACAGTTATCACTTATGACCCAATGCTTAAGTTCGCCACAAACAAAAACAGTCTTCTCGTCCCTATACCTAGACCTCTTCGCATCCTTATATGGAACAATCACTCTCCCACATGGCACCCCACTAATCCTCTCAATGTCAGACACTTTAAATGTTATCAAGGAATTACCGATTGCTACGTCGAAGGTCATTGACTGTAGATTTGGATTCTGAATTGAAGCATAGAAATGGCGCACCGTCTCGGCGTCGGCATTGTTGTAGGGTGTGAAGATGGGATTCCACCCCATCTTTGCAAGCTACTTGAGCTCTGTTGTATCGACGAACAAGTCTTTCTCTACATACCTCTCAAAGGTTACCTTGCGTTCGGCGAATCTGCTTAAATCAATGGCTAGTTGTGCATCTACTCCCTTGCTGCGTCTTGTTGACGGTCCGGCCCGAGACGTGGAAGGACCTGAGCGAGGTCTCAATCTCGTAGCCAGCGTAGCCGCTCCCGCCGCAATTAAGCATTCAACGTCTTCCCTTCTCTTGGAGCGACGATTAAACTGTTGTTCCGCCCCATCCTGTGCGTCACGCTTCTTGGCCATGGGGTGTTGCTAATCTTCCACAATGGAGGGATGGAAAGATTCCGTTTCCGGAATGGTGGAAGAAGAGAAAATAGACGGTTTTGGCCGGAAGAGGAAACGAAAATGGGGAGCAATGGAATAGAATAAAAGAAAATGGTTTTTTGGGGAACGAGACAGCCGGACCCGGTCGACCGGGTATTACCTGGTCGACCCCAACTCTCTGGACAGTTACTCGGTCGACCGAGTAGTTACCCGGTCGACCCCATTTAAGTAAATTTTACATAAATGGGGTCGACCGGGTCACAACCCGGTCGACCGGGTAACTGTCCAGAGAGTTCGGGTCGACCGGGTAAGACCCGGTCTACTCTGACTGTTTTCCATTTTCACAACTTCTGTGAATTGAAGGGAATTGTCTTGCAATGCATAGAATCGACCGTTAAATGAGAGGAATTATCCGTGAAATGCATGGAATTGCCCCACGGTTTTTCTAATTTTAAGTCAGTTCACGGTCATTTTAACTCAGTTCACGGTCACTTGAGGTCAGTTCACGGTCTTCATCAATAACTCGGTGGGGTCTGTAATCTCGATCGGACAAAGGGGAAATAAAAAGTTAAGAAAAGAGTGTTTTTCTGTTTAGGTGGACAGTCACAGAGGGGAAGAAGTAATCGGAGAATAAGATCTGGTCGGATAGGATGAAGGAGCAAGGAAAGGAGATAAGAAGTCATCAGATTTTCAGTGGAGATGGGTATGACAGCATTGAAAGGGACGTCTGTTTTAGAACCGGGACATTTTCGTCATGGACAAGGGCGTCCGTACGCCTGGGGAGTATTCTTGGCAACAAAAAAGAAATGGGCTTAAAAAGGTTGTGGGCCATATACAGGTCGTACAGTTGTCAATTTCTCTTTATGTTTTTCACTTGGTTAGGTATGTATGAGAACAATGTACTAACTTAGATTATCAGTGAAAGTGTTTCCGCTTTGGTTTATGATGTGCAGTACTGTATGGATGTTCTCATTTTATCACTCTCAGTCTCCTTCATCATGCATCTCAGATTGATTCCGTCATTCCTCATCCCAAGCATGAAAATGGGTTAGGCAACCATGAAAAGAAAATGACAAACTAGAAAAACAGCGGGGCAAACTATAAGAAAAACAGCGGGGCAAACTAGAAAAACAGCGAGGCAAACTGAAATATCAGCGGGGCAAACTAGAAAAACAGCGAGGCAAACTGAAATATCAGCGGAGCAAACTAGAAAAACAGCGAGGCAAACTGAAATATCAGCGGAGCAAACTAGAAAAACAGCAAGGGGTTTTGAAATATGGGCGGGGCAAACTAGAAAAACAGCGGGGCAAACTAGGAAAAACAGCGAGGGCAAACTAGAAAAACAGCGAGGTCAAACTAGAAAAACAGCGGGACAAATTGAAATATGAGTGGGGCAAACTGATGGTGGTGTCAGTGGATTTGTTTAAGTACCATGGGATCTTTTGTCTTTCCAGTCCTTGTTATCATTGTCAGTGTACAATAGAGTTGCTATTTGGCATACTGAAGGTTATTTCCTTTTTCAGCAAACGTAGAAGTTGAGCGAGGCAAACATGAAAAAGAGTGAGTCGAGTTTCCCTTTTATGCCGCTGAAGTTCTTGTCTATAAGGCATATTTGAACTTTTGCTCATTATAGTATTAATGCAATTGCCTTGCATTGATTTCCATTTGCATTTTTCTAATCGGCATCCTATAGCGGGACAAGCAGAAAATACAGTGGGACAAGATAGAAAGTTCATTAATCATCCACGAAGATTACAAAGTATGCTATACATCAAAACACTAAACAAATTACAAAGCTATTTTTCAGGAATGAAAAACTTGCACTTCCGGCAATTATGCCCAGTTTGTTTGCATCGCCCACACTTTATTGTTTTCGATTCCTCTCCACGCGATGGAATTCTAAGCTTTTTGGGTCTTCCAGCAGACCTCCTTTGTCCTGGAGGTTTAATTTGCGCACAATACTCCTTGAAGCCCACTGAAATTTCTTCCCACTCACTCTTGTCACGTACTGGGTACACCGGTTTGTTATACGTAGCTATGTAATTTTGCACCGTGTAGAATGGGGAACAGTATGAGTAATGAGGGAGATTGTATTTTATACATGCTGACAGGACATGCATACAAGGGTACCCCTTCATGCCAAACTCGCGACATGTACACGAACACTCACTGAGCTTGACGATATCATTATAATCTCCCACAACATAGTACTCATCTCGAGAAATAGGATAACAGCGAACATCTCGCGCCTTCTGCACAAGATCCTTTAACTGTTGCTCCGCTCATGATGTTAATGGCCCTACAAACGATGCCGCAGATTCTCTCCTCTTATAAAATAATTCTTGTATCTTCAATCTAACCCCTTCAATCAATTTCGTAACTGGGTATTCGCGTGCTTCTTTGAAGAGGGCATTAACACACTCGGAAATATTTGTAGTAACCAAGTTGAATCTTTTTCCTGGAAAGTACGAAGATGCCCATCTCTCGTATCCGATTTCTGTTAGCCATGCATGTACTGCGGGGTTGGACATTTCGATATCATGCATTAATTTTCAAATTCAGCCACCCTACATGTCTTCATTGCCCGCCAGAAGTACATCTCCAATGACTTGTCTTTAAAGGTGTCCACCAAGTTTCTGTAGATATGATACGCGCAGTAGCCATTAATTGCACGTGGGAAGACTTGGGGAACCTCTTTCAGTAAACCTTTATGTCGATCAGATATAATAACAAGATCCTCTAAAGACCCTATCGCATCGCTAAGGTAAGTAAGGAACCAATTCCAACTGCTACCGTTCTCCGATTCTCCGATGCCAAATGCAACTGGAAATATATGGTTGTCCCCATCTAAGGCCGTGGCGATGAATAGAACACCCTTGTATTTGCCCTTTAAGTGTGTCCCGTCAATGGCTAATACCCTCCGCAATGATTTCTAAAAACTTCTAATGCATTGTCCGAGCGCAACAAAACATCTTTCAAACCTGAAAGTCTCTTTGTTAACACGCAGGGCAGTCACTGTCCCTGGGTTGACCGTCCTCAACTTATGCAAATACAAGGGGAGTTGATTGTAGGAGTCTACATAAGACCCCATCACCTGATTGATTGCAAACTCCCTGGCTGCCCATGCCTTCCTATAACTGATAACAATATTATACTTCTCTTGCATGACGAAGATAATATCACGTGGCCTCAACCCCAGGCGTTGCTCGATGCGGCTAACAACTAATCACATGCTAACTTACTGCTTGCTTGTCGGTGATCGCTCTTCATCCATGACATGCCACACGTGTGATTTCTCGTATAAGTCCGTATCTTGAAAACCCCCGAATCACCAACGCGTGATGCATGAAACCTCCATTTACATCTATCATCGAAGCATACGACCGTAAATCTCCGGGAATTTGAGTACAGTATCTTGTACTGGAATTTATTTTGAAGGGCAAATAGGCTCAAAACATGTTGACACCGACTCTTGTCCTTGAATGTTTGCCCTTCGCCTATCTCGATCGATTCACTTAACGAATCCGTATATTCCAGCATTGCTGCATTGGTGAATGCAGCATCATCAAACGGCACGGGAACTTGATGGGTGTCGAAGTTTGATGTTTCAGGAATGTCTGGATGCAGGATGTTGTTTTCAGGATTGATGTATCTTCGGACTGTGGATGATGACGGCAGATCTGCTATTGTTGCTAGAGGCGGTGCCATGTAATCACAAATGAGGTCAAGGTCACGTGCATCGCTGACTTGGGCACTCACAAATCTTGATGTTTGGGGCGGTCGGGGAGTCGATCATTTGTTCCTTTTCCTCTTGATTTCTTTTGAAATTGGATTCTTATATTGAATTCCACGCCATGCTCTTCTGCCACACTGTCAACGTGTGTTGTCATATTTATGTGTTGGATTGTCTCGATGACCAAAGGGATGAACTTTTTCGAATGCTCCAATTTTGTTGCCAGGAACTCTTTCACGTCATCGTCGTCCTCGAGTACGGTTGGAGGGATTGATTTATTGGAGCAGGGATACAAAACTTTCATCCGAACATCACAATCTGTTGGTGTACTCTTAATAATCCTGTACATTCTGGATAGAAGTTCCTCGTACGTAGTATCAACATCTAGCGAAATAGTTTTTGTACTTCCACTCTTGTACATCCATTGCTTGTTTTCCCATTCTAACTCCCCGCCATAGCAACAGATGATTCTCGTAGCCATAATCTGGAAATCAATACAATGACAAATTATCAATAAAACGTTAAACAACGGAAGTTTGCCATAATTCCAAACTCAATTAACTAATAGAAGACCGAAAACTCGTTTTCCCTTATAGATGAGAATGATACAAATCTTAAGGAAATAAGGAGTAAGCTGGAAAAATGCGCGAGACAACATACAAATTGAGCAGGGTAAATATGAAATTCAGCAAGGGGGGGGGGGGGGGTTTTAAGCATGACATTCAGTAGGGCAAACATTAAATTGAGCAAGCCAAACATGAAATTCAGCGACCATAGCATGAAATCGAGTAGGGAAAACTATAAATTAAGTTATGCAAGCAAACATTTAATCGAGTGCATGTAATCCCCATCAACGCATAAAATTCAATAAGCCTGACGCATGAAATTGATTAAGCCTAACACATGCGCATCGACTTGCATTAAATTGACCTTAGCTACCATCAAATAAGTCCATCAGTAAATTCACTGAGCTACTATGAAATAAACAACTAGAGCTCATACGGATTAGGCATTCAACGAAGCGAATGATTTCATATGGTGCTCATTTAATTTTGTGACATTAACTATCATTACATTGAGCAAGGAACGCATGGAATTTGATCAACGCAAACTACGAATTGATCGAGGGAAGTATGAAATTTTAGCGCGGGGGAAACATGTAATACAGCAGGGCAAACTAGAAATTCAGCTGGGTAAACATGAAATTCAGCGGGGCAAATTAGAATATCAGCGGGGCAAGCATGAAAATCAGCAGGGCAAACAATATTTCAAGCGAGCATAGCATGCTATTGAGCTGGGCAAACATTAAATCGAGCAAGCGTAGTATGATATTCAGCAGGACAAATATTAAATCGAGCAAACATAGCATGATATTCAGCGGGGCAAACATTAAATCGAGCAGACATAGCATGATATTGAGCGAGGCGAAAATTAAATCGAGCGAGCATAGCATGATATCGAGCTAGGAAAATATTAAATTATGCTATCCTAGCATGATATTGAGCTAGGCAAACATTAAATTATGCTATCCTAGCATGAAATTTATCGAGACAAACATTAAATTGACTTAATTTACCATGAAATTGAGCCATCATACTGTGAAATTGATTGAGGCAAACATTAAATTGTCTATCATGAAATTAAGTTGGGCAAACATTAAATTGACATTATCTTATCTACCATAAAATTAAGCTGGGCAAACATTAAATTGAGTGATCGCATGAAATTTATCAAGGCAAATATTAAATTGACCTTATCTTATCTACCATGAAATTAAGCCGGGCAAACATTAGATTGAGTGATCCTAGCACGAAATTTATCAAGGCAAATATTAAATTGACTTTATCTTATCTACCATGAAATTAAGTTGGGCAAACATTAAATTGAGCGGTCCTAGCATAAAATTGCGCAGCGTAAACATAAAATTCAGCGAGCATAGCATAAGATCAAGTGAGCCCTAACATGGAATTGAGTGAGCTTCAAATGGAATTGAGTGAGTTTCACATGGATTTGACCGATCAACGCATAAAATTAACTAAGCCTAACGCATGAATTTGAGTAAGCCTAACACATAGAATTGACCAAACTTCGCATGCAATGCAATTGTACGAGCTGAACATTTTTCTTAAAAATATCTGTACCACCAACTACCGTAGTATAAGTCAAATGTAGGTTGAAGAGAGGTGCTTTGGAGTGAGGGAATATTTTGAACCTTTTCAAGGATTGCAAGTCCAGCCACTTCATGGGATTTCACGTAACCCTAGCCAAGACGAAAAATGACAAATGTAGAATGATGATATCAACATGATTCACGGAGAATTCGATGAGAAAAATGAAAAAAATAACCTCCGTACGTCGATTTATGGTTGAAAGGGAGTGAAATGTTGTTATTTTGAGGAGGTTTTTTTTCGTTAAGGGACTGAAAGCAATGTATGAAGGCCGAGCAACAACATGTTAAACCGAAACGGATTGGTTACTCACCCTGCGACCATCCAATGGCTGTGGTCGGTGTTCCGTGAGCCCCACCATGATGTATGTGTTTCATCCATTCCGTTCATCCATTTTTACAGTTCATTTTAGAGTTGAGAGGGATATAAATCTCAGGTGGACCACACCACAAGAAGATAATATTGATTGGATATTGACAATTAAAATTCTCCTAATGCCCAATGAACTGTTTATTTCACATCTAATCTGTTGATTAGTTCATACAGGCTTAGATGAAGGTAAAAACCAAAAATCGGCTTCATCCGAAACTTTTATGGCCTCCTAATGGTTTCTAATAGTAGACGTTCATTCAACGATTTTTCCTGTGATGTAGTCCAGTTGAGATTGGAATATACCTCATTTTCGGTCTCATAACATAAAATCATCTGTTAAAATATATGGACGGCATGGATGAAAAGCATACATCATGGTGTGGCCCACAGTCCACCGACCATCCGCCGTTAGTTGGTGGCAGGGGGAGTACCGATTCAGTTTCCGTGAGAATGAGGGGTATTTTCGTCCTAAAATCCCAACTCCGTACGATGAGATCTAACTGGGTACTCTAAGTTTGTATTGCCTCAAAAAACTGCTAGATAAAAGGTGGCGTCAACGGTCGTAAATTTCTCTTTCCAAATCGAATCAAGCGAGCTGACCGAGCTCACTCGACTCGTGTACTCCACGGATGGGCTGGCAAGGGCTTGATTCCCTTTACATCTCAACCGTTTCTTTTGAAGGCCACCAATCAGATGGGTAAGATGATTGTTTCGTTTGAGTGAATTTTAATTCATAGGCCATTGACGGTGCGGTCTACCAGGTGTAAGGTCCCTGTCCACCGTTTACCACGCCACGTGGATGGTGCCATAAGGCTCTATCTTATGAGATCTGTTAATCCCATACCGAAAGCACACATGCCAACATGGCACACGTGTGCAATACACAGGCCTTCCATCAGGCCGTGAAAGCCATTTTTTTCACTTCTTTAGGACACGATGGCCCATCTGAGGAATCAAAGAGCCTAATTATCCGGGCAGGATTTCTAGGAAGTGTGGCGCAGCTGAAGCTACGATCTTTCACACGTGGGGTCAAATTGGCACATGTGCTTGCTTAGAGACTCGTGTGAGCTTAGCTCATGTCCGTTCTTCCCTATATAAAAGAGACAACGCTTGTCTCTTCCTCTCGTTTCCTTCTGAGATCTGATCAGATCTCTCTTTCTCTCTCAAAATCTCGGCTCTGATTCGAGAGATACGATGGGGCTGACATTCACGAAGCTTTTCAGCCGTCTGTTCGCGAAGAAGGAGATGAGAATCCTGATGGTGGGCCTCGACGCCGCTGGTAAAACCACCATTCTCTACAAGCTCAAGCTTGGAGAGATCGTCACCACCATCCCCACCATCGGTACCCCCCCCTCCTCTCTCTCTCTCTCTCTCTCTCTCTCTCTCTCTCATGATCTCCATCTGACCGTTGGATTTTTAGGTTCTCGCTGCAATTATTTTGTGATTCTCGGCCCGAGGATAGACGCAGTATCCTTGGGCCTTGAGTTTGTACGAGTGGGATCCCTTGTCTAGTGATCCAGGCCGTTGATCTGACGGGTACTATCCAGGTTGGAAGATCCTAGCGCTTGGATCCGTGTATTTTGAATGGAGGGTTAAGAGTATGCTTGTAATGATCTGGATTCAAAGGAAAGAGGGCTGAAGATTGGATGGTGAAGATATTCCATTCTGGCAGATTTTTGGGCGTGATCCATCTGCATTGGGGCCCATCAGATCAACCGTGTGGATCGTGGGACTATAGGCCTTCTTTCAGGAATTCATGGCCTTGGGAAACTATTCATAACCTCAGGCGAGGAACTTATAATTCATCCTTTTTGGGATCTCATTTCTGAACAATATCAGCCTTTTTGCAAGAGCTATGCATTCTCTGTGCTTTCTGGATGAGAAATTTGTGTTTAGATTTCCATATTAGTTTTTAATTGCTTCGGATTGGCGCATTTGGTGTCTGAGAACAAAAATTGGACATCAACGGCATGTTTGGATATCCAATTGAATCATGATCCAAACAGATCCAGCATGCCGAATTACAATCTGGAAAAGGCTACTTGAGTGGCACATGTTTTTATATATATATATATATATATATATATATATATTGAAAATTTTAATTTGAAGAAAAGCATGTTTATCATGGTCGAGGCAGAAGACATTGGTGTCACCTGGACATGTGTGGGTGGGGGTCAGGCTCGACCTAACCCATTTACTAAATGGGTTAATTTTTTTAGCCCAAACCTGACCCACGACCCATTACCCTCTGACTGGAACCGACTCAGATTTAAGAATGGAATATGAGGCTAAGGTTATGCACAACCTAGCCCAATCAGTGGATACATCATCATTTTGGAGAAACACAATTTTTATTTTTATTTTTATTTTTGGAGAAACATACATCATCATCGTCATCTAATTGTTATCCCTACCAATTGGGGTCTTCTATACATTATGAAGTTATGACTGCCAACTTGATGCAACCTCCTTTATCCAGGCTTGGAACTGACAATGAGAGCACAAAACTCCCACAGGCGCTATTTAATAGGCTATTACATAGGTTGATTACAATCAAGTGCTATCAAATAGTCTATTTACAAAGGTTGATTACAATCAATGAATTTAGTGGATACATACACATAAAAAAAATAATTCATCTATACTTTTCCTTTTTATTTTGTTTTAGGTGTTGGGTCGGATCGGGCTGGGTCATCTGCCCTGACCGATTGATAACCTATATGGCTGGGTTGGGTTGGGTTGGGTTGGGTTGGGTTGGGTAGGGTTCAACCCAAGCATGACCCATTTACTTAAATGGATCTCATTTCTAGCTTGAGCCAGACCTGCTACCCATTAAGCATTTTTTGGCCTGAATCTGACTCAAAAGCTGGTCAAGTCAGTTGACCTGCAGGCTGACCTGACAGTTGCCACCCCTATGTGGCATGGATGCCTAGTGTCAAAGTGTCTTAACGTGCCCGGCGCAACAAATAGGCATGGGGAAACCTCCGTATACACAAAATGATCTCTTGATAAAATAAATTTGTTAAAAATGCGTTGGCTCTTGAAATTGCATTGACGGGTGAGTTTCCCATCCATATTGAGCGCAAAAGCATTGGCTCTTGAAGCATTCTCTGAAGTGCTGGGATGCTTTTCAGGGAGATTTTATGGAGGTCTTCAACAAGTTTTTTGCTAGAGCCTCTTTTATTTGCCTGATCCCTAAGAAGTCTAGGGTATATCTGCACGAAGCATGAAGTGAAGCAGCTTACGGACTTAGTTGTGGGAGCGATGGAAGCATCTGTTTCAGAATGTAAATAAGTATGAATAGGTAGGAAAGCAGGAGCGGGAGCGGGAGTACAAATCGGGATTCGAAGTGGTAGTGACACCTAGTTGGATGGATCTTGCAACTAAGCTTAGAGGCAGAATCGCTAGTAGAAAACAGGCTGATCAGCTGGGAGTTTGTATAAAATTATTGCAAAGGTCCTTGCAGAGCGGTTGGAGAGACTCATGTTGAGGATAAGATCTCCTTTCCAAGGAGCTTTTGTTTCTAAAAGATAGATCCTAGATGCTATTCTAGTTGCAAACGAATGTATCCAAAAAGGAGAATGTTAAGGGAGGACGGAATTGTTTTCCATATTGACATGGAAAAAGCATATGATCTGTGGATTGGGGTTTCATCATTTACGTGTTTGAGTGAATGGGGTTTGGTGATAGAGGGCATAGATGGATTAGAGAATGTCTCTCTTCGACCTCATTCTCAATTCTCATCATTGGATCTCCAAGTGGTTTCGTTGTTAGCTTTAGAGGACTCAGGCAGGGGATCCTTTGTCCCCCTTCCTATTCTCGATTGTTGCTGAGGGTTTGAGTGGAATGCTTAGCAGAGCAGATGAGTTTGCCTTATCTGCTGATTCCAAGTCAGTTCCTGTATCTCCATATTGCATCTGTAGTTTGCCAACAACACATAAATCCTATGCGACACTCATGTGGTGCAGATCCCAAACCTCAAAGGTATTCTCAGAAGTAATGAAGCACTATTGGGGTTGACGTGATCTTGAGATAGAGCATGGTGGTCAGGGTTGAAACTGATGATTGATGTCAATCAGGTTGAGTTGTAGTCTCCTTGTTAGGTTGCAAGCGTGGGAAATTTTTCGTATATATTTTTTTTTACCTTGGCCTCTCCCTGGGAGTTAAGAGTGGCAGTAACCTCGACCTCGTCCCCTGCCATTGGCAAATTTGAGAAAAGGCTAGCCTCCTAGAAAGGCTACCTGTCCCTTGGTGGTCATATCGATCTGATGAAGTTAGTGTTGACAAATTTGCCTGCCCTTCTTCAGAATGTCTTCAACAGCTGGAAAGAGGCCCGAGAAAATCCAGTGGATTTCCTTTGGCAAGCTGCAATGAGCATAAGAAACTTTACTTGGTAAGGTGGGTATATGTAGAAGATGTTGGGTGAAGGTGGGTTGTGGCTGGGTAGAATCAGGGACAAAAATTGGAGCCTTCTCCGCAAGTGGGGTCGAGATTTGATACTGAGAGAGGCGCAATGGAGAAGAGTTCATGTGAAAAATTACAGTATGGAAAACAGAGTGGGATCCAAATTTTGATTAGGTGTAAATAATCCAAGGTGTGGTCAGCAATAACAAAATGGGGGACCACAATCAAGTGTGGGGTGAGTTTGCGATAAGGTTCGATTTTGGTGAGATGAATGGATATGCAATGGTAAGTTGGCTATTGGTTTTCCAGATCTATTCAGAGTTGCTATTCGTCTCGAGGCTCTTGTGAAAGATTGTGTTGAGGTTATTGGCTGGAAAATGGTGTGGAACATGGTGTGCCGTAAAGGCCGTTACGTAAAGGTAACAGTGACAACTGTTACACGTTACGGGGTTGTAACGGTCGTAACAACCGTTATGAAAAAAAAATGACCCGTAATTGCCGTTCGCCACATTACATCCCCTGTAAAGGCATAATAGCCCTGTAATGGTCTATGACGGGACCTATACATGTTTTTCTTACTTTTTGATCAACCGTACGGGGCAGATACAGGTTTTTTGGTTTTTTTTTTTCAATAAATAAAAAAATAAAAAAGAGAGACTGTAACGACCGTTACGGGGCCGTAACAGCCGTTATGCCCCGTATCGTAAAGATAACAGTGGTGGCTGTTACGGCCACCGTTACCGTTACGGAACACCTTGGCATGGAATATTACCTTTAGGAGAAACCTCAAAGATGTAGAGATTATCAGCTTCATGGATCTTCTGCACCTTCTCAAGCCAATGCACTTGATTCCAAGTTTTGGAGATGGGCTGAATCAGGCAAATTCATAGCCAAGTCCTACTTTCATAAGTGTTGAAATCAGGCCTCTGGCTGCAGGATTTGAACATTTTGTTTGCCCAGGTTGGGAATGCAGTCACTTAGCTTGTATGAACATTACTTGCTCTCTTAAAAAGCTTCGGAGAACCCAACAAAAGAACAAAAAGCAAAAAAATAGCAAGACTTGTGATTCTTTTCTTTTTTATGTGGGTCATGTACTTGTAATAAAAGCATAACGCAAACATAGTGTTAGAGTGAGTCCATATGAATTATTTTGACAGCAAGAGAATGGAGGCATGCTTGAAGGCAAGGTGTGAGAACCTTAGGCTTGACAAAGGAAATTTATGAAACAAAAAATTAGAAAATAGATGCAAGAAACTTTATGGAGGATGTCTATACACCTCACTTAAAGTGTATAACACATGGCACTTTTTGTTGACATCACCAGGACCATTTGTGCCTATATAGTTTGAAATGTCATGCCGTGTTGAGGAGTGTCTGAGTGCCTGACATGTCAAAAAACCTAGAAGTAAAAGTGTCTACATAAAACCTAAACACCAAGAAACGTCTATCATACTACATATGGTTGCATGAAGTGTGAAGTGGGAAGTGAACAGATTCAGGTGCTGGAGCAGGGAAGCTTCTGTTTCAAAAGTATAAATTGCTAGAAGCGGGAGTGGGATTGCGAGTCTGAAGCACGAGTAGAAGTGGGAGCAGCACCTAGGTAGAAGGTTTTTGCAACTAGCCTCAACAATTATGCTTACTTTTTCAAGCAAAACTTGGACTGGATATCAGTCCACTTTTTTGGGTGGTTTGGTGCAAATAGGTCCGACCCGTGATGTCTGTGTAATGTCATGGATGAATGAAGCCAAAATAATAAAAGTTTGATCAGTTGACCAGGACGGTTGGACCGCAGGACTGCCTTACCTGGACTGTTGTACCAGTTGACCAGGATCATTCAAATAGTTCCTTTACCAAAATGGTTTTTCAGTGATCTGACCTGTTTTGGTTTCCAGGTCCAGTCTGAAACACTGCGACTGTCTGGTCCTGTCCATGTTTTATCCCCCCCCCCCCCCCCCCCCCCCTAGGTGGATGAAGAATTGATATTGATACCAAAAAAATAAAACAATTTTTTTTTTTCCCCAGTCTTTGGGGTTCGGCATGCAGCATGGGAACCTGTTTATAGCTCACTTCAATTAAACAAGCTAGTTTACTGCTCATATCATTATAAAGCAATTTATGGTCTCTTAATTTCTTCTTCATTGTCCCTAGTGTTATTGAATACCCTACAAATTTTTAACGACCACTCATAACTTGGTCAGCTGCATGTTTTATTAAATGCATATATACTTTTTTCTTCTAAAATTTCACCCTATTTAGTAAGATAATTTCAGCCCCCTGCTGATCTGTTTCTGTTGGACCCATCTATGTCCAGATGAAAAGATATGGATGTATCACTTTTCTTCTGGGAACCAACATAGTCTTGTCCTCTCCAACAGTGCAGACAATGCTTTCACTCATAAAACTTGGTTAACTACCCATTTCATTTGGAAGTACCCAGGCCCTTCTAGGGTGGCAGCGTTTGGTTGGCTGGCTGGCAAAAATGAGATCCTAAGAAAGAGAGATGATCCTTCCTAACAGATGCATTCTGTGCTTGCAAGATGAGGAAAATGTGGACCATCTTTTCTTGCATTGCTCTTTTTCTAGAGAAGTGTGGTGTACGGTTTTTTGAGCTGCTGGAGATCCATTGGAAAGCACTACATTAAGGGATAGCTTTCGGCAACATAATCCTTTCTGCCCCTGACGACACTGCTGCAAAGACAGCACCTACCAAGCATCCTCTGACTGTGAGCTGAGGTAACAAATTGCACATAGGTGGCACCACATGAACACTTCCAAGTGTTCGATTTGTGAAATGAGTGAACCCTTAAGTGAAATGACGAGTCAATATCTAATACTTAAGTGTGTTAAAAGCATGGTATTGAAATGACGAGTCAATATCTCAGCAGTTTGTTTCCCTTTGTTTTTTTCTTTTGTTTCTTTGTTTTGTTTCTCTTTTCTTCTTTTTACGAAGTTATCTTTTAAAAAAAAAAAAAGCATGGTACTAGAAAAATGGTTTTGCTATGGTTGTATTGGCCGTTATGTAAAGGGAATGATCACCTCCGCTATGTGATACAGGATGAATCGGTCCATAATTAAAAAAAGGGCTGTATCAGCTTGTATCGGACGATACAGGTGCATCAGCACTGTTATGGGGCTGATACTGGTAGGATCGTTACAGGCCAATATGACCACAAAGCCCATTATGAAAGTTCTTATTTTCAAAATTTTCTCTCGTTTTTATACTTTATTCATCGAACCATGAAGGAAGCTTAGAAACTAATTTTAAATAGATCTAGGCTTATTCTGAGGATCAAAACACAAAATTTGAGTAGAATTCGATGGACCGAAGCAGAGCAGCCCATTTTGGGAAATATTGGAAGAAGGGGTAAGCATCACTTTTTTTTTTTTGTTTTGTTTTTCATTTTCCATCTTTCTGTGTTGTTGTATTTATATGTAACGGGCTCTAATCTGCCAGATCATGCTTGATTTATGTTCGATTAGGGCCCTTTAGGTCGACTTTCAGTAGGTCAAGCTGACATTGCCTGACAATGGCATCGTTACCAAATAACAATTAGTTACACTATCAAATACATGCCCCAAAACAAAACAGAATACAGATTTGGGATCTTCATATTTTTTACTAATAATTTTTGAGATTTTCCCCAAGGAAGAAAATTTTAGCCGTTGCAGGGCCGTATTATATCGGTCAGCAAGCTGGCCAATACTGTAATGTAATGCCTTGGTTAAAGGGAGGCGTATAATTGAGGTCTTCCGTAATGCAGGGGCATTTTCACACTGGGCTCGAGTGGGGTCGCCTGTTGGATGCAGGGGCACACTCGGGGTGGGTGACCCATGCGATTTGGGGCCCACGAGGAGGTCTCGTGTTCGAGACTCCTTACCAGGGGTAAGTAATGCGCATTTCACACCGGGCTAGAGTGGGGTAGCCCGTGGGATGCGGGGACACACTCGGGGTGGGCGGCCCATGTGATTTGGTGACGCAGGGATGAACGTGATGAGGATAAATACTCCGAATCCACGGAGCTTCTCTGGACTCCTCACTGAGACTTCTCAAATCCACGAGGAAAGAAAGCAGAAAATAGAAATAATTTCTAATAAATTCGAAACTGATTAATTTTTCCATAAAAACGAGTTCACAGCCCTTTAAATAGGGGTACCAAGCAATGGGAAAGAAATCAGAATCAAACTACAACTACAACTCCTAGAATTCGTGACTTACTATAAATAGTAAACTTACTATTTATAGACGGTCGTGATGTCTACTAGTGCGCAAGGTTTTTGGCCAAAAATAGTAAGTGTCCTATTTGGCTTCACCAAACCGTTCTCCTAATTATTCTAAGCTCTTTTCACGTTGGGCGCAACTCCTAAAGCCCAACGGATGAAGAGTTATAATCAAACTAAAACTTACTATTTATAGTAAAATTGAAATTAAAACAGGGAAACGACCGTCAATCCAGGGGTTTTTCGCAATTCCGGGTGTCGCAACCCGGCGTAGCTGGGTTGGTTGGCTAAAGTAGCTCGTTCTACCCCAAAATCATATATTTTTCGTCGGCTAACTCATCCCGGATTGCGAGATATGCCTGATTGAAGGTCTGATGGTCCAGATCACTTCTGTCGTCGACCGGGCCTTTTCTGATCCATCTTGGCCATGTAACTGTTCGTGACCTGCTCTACATCATTTGGGGCCCACGAAGGGGGTTCGGCCGAGGTCCTAACCCATGAGATGTGGGCCCTGGGCTATGAGATAAAAGGATTAATTCGCCATACTCTAACAGTTCGAGCTTTTAGAGCAAGTGGTTAATTGTCCTGCATCATTCCGCCTTTAACCATACAAGTGCATTCTCTACTAATGACATTTCTTTTTAGGTACAATACCTGGAAGTCACATTTCAGCAGTTGTAACTTTGTTTAATGCAGGAAATATATGTAGAAATACTGTTTATTGTTTATTTCCGTTCTCATGGTTCTTATTTTGCTTATTTATTTATGCTTCTCCTATATATATATTTTTTAGCTCATGTATCATTTTATATGTTTCTAATCTGTATAGATATATTTTTGGAATGAATAGTTGAACTAAATTGCAGGCTTGTCGAAGCATCCAACTATGTTATTGATTGTCTGTATTGTACTTCTTGAATGCAGGTTTCAATGTAGAAACTGTGGAATATAAGAATATCAGCTTCACTGTTTGGGATGTTGGGGGTCAAGATAAGGTAAATCTATGTACATATACTAACAGTTTGTGATTGTACTGTTAAGATATTTTATTTTGGACACTATCTGCTGCTGTTTCTCTGGGCCAGATGCTTGCATAGTTTTGTGACTGTCAAATCATGTATAGTTGCTTTCAATTATATAATTTATATCAATATACAAAAAACAGAACCTCTTTTTGAATGTAAGGGTCACTGATATAGTAGGGAATAGATATCGGGTGGATTGTGTACTTTTGACCTTAACCTTTTTTTTTTTTGGAATGGCACTTGTCGCCATTTAATTCTCACGTTATCCGTCCATGCTGCTCAACTTCTTATAACCATCACAATCATGGTCATTAAATAGATATCTTCCTAGTTCCTACCATTATCTTAATGGTAAGATGGTTCTTTGACTAATTCTCTGGACAAGAAGCGGATGTATGCCAGTGTCACTTATCCGTTATCTTAACAGATGGTGTCTCCTGCCTTTCTTAATAAAATTCTGTTGCTTACATTTAAAAAAAAAACCATCTTACCCTCTCCCGTACTTTTTTCTTGCTGTTGTTTTTTGTGCCATTAGTAGCATCTGTGAATGTATCACCTGCAAATAGCTGAGATAATGGTGTGAGTTGCATCTGCTGATGTATTATTACTCGTTGTAGGTTTGCTCTCTCTTCTATGTTTGGTTTCCTGATATGGCTGCGAGCAATATCTATTATCTTTCTTTTCATTTTGTCTGCTGATATGCATTCATATATTTTCATGCTATTTGACTGTTCTATGGTGCTATCTTTCTGAAAACAGATCAGACCACTATGGAGGCACTATTTCCAAAACACACAGGGCCTTATTTTTGTTGTTGACAGCAATGACAGAGACCGTGTAGTTGAGGCAAGGGATGAGCTCCACAGGATGCTTAATGAGGTAAATGTTCCCTTCAAAAGTAGTGAATGGGGATGGGAAAGGTCATATTTGTTTGGATAGTTTGCTGGGATCCTATTCCTATAGAAATTTTACCCGTCCAAAACTGTTCTTTTTGGAGACTGATGTCTGATCTTACAAACATTGAATTTGGTTGGGGTGGTTGCAGGATGAATTACGAGAGGCCGTGTTGCTTGTTTTTGCTAACAAGCAGGACCTTCCTAATGCAATGAATGCTGCTGAAATCACTGATAAGCTTGGCTTGCATTCCCTACGCCAGCGACACTGGTAAAGTGCTCTTTCTTTCCACAAAAATGAGCACTATCTGAGTCTTTATCAGGATGAAATACATGGACATATCAGTATCGTATCGGCTGATACGGCCGTATCGTATCCGTATCAGCACGAGACGATACACGATATGGGGTCGTATTGTCCTGATACAAAAAAAAAAAAAATCTGTGGTGTATCGGCACCGATGCAAGGCCGATACAGCCAATACAGGCCCATACGCCTTTAAAAGCTCAATTTTGATTTTTTTCTTTTTCAAAATTTCATTCATGTCTTCTCTCTCTCTCTCTCTCTCTCTCTCTCTCTCTCTCTCTCTCTCTCTCTTTCTCTCTTCCATGTAAACCATGAAAGAAGCTTTAAAACTCATTTTAGGCTAGATCTAGACTTGTCTTAGGACCAAAACAAATGATTTGAATGGAAATTGACAAATTGAAGTGAAGTAGAACATTATGGGAAAAATCGGAAAGAAGGGTAAACTTTCACTTTCTTTTTTATATTTTCATCTTCTTTTTGTTGTATTTCAATGTAATGGGCCCAGTTCACCAACTCATGCTTGATTTGTGTTCAATTATGACCCATTTAGTTGATCTTTAGCAAGTCAAATTGACAGACAACATTCTCATTAAAGAATGGTCCGATATACCATTGAATATATTGTCAAAACACAAGAAAGATAGACTCTTGGATATCTCATTTTTTTTTTTCCCTAATATTTTCCTTTTTTTTTTTTGGTTTAAAAAAAATCTGACCGATATAGGCCGATATGACCCCGATACCGATACGCGACGTTGTATCGTATCATTTTTTCCGTTGGGCTGATACACCAACTGATACCAACATCCAGAACCATGATCTTAGACTAATAACTCATTGGGTCAACTTGGAACTTGACTGGTTCATTAAAAATTGAGTCAACTTGACATAGAACTCAATTTTAATGACTCTATTGAAACTTGTAAAAAGTTTGTAAGGTTGAAACCAAGGGATTAACAAACAGTTACGTAATGGCTGTTACGCAATGGTAATGGTGGGAACCGTTACACATTATGGGGCCGTAATGGCCGTTATAGAAACAATGGCCCATAACGGCCCGTAATAGGGTTGATACAGTTAAAAAATAGCCATAATAGGGCCGTAATGGCTGTTACTGCTCCTATCATAATGGTAATTATGGTGGCTGTTATGCCCACCGTTACCATTATTGAATACCTTGGTTGAGGCATAAATCCAACCGAATCAAGTCCCGAGACCCAATTGAGTTTTGACATTTTGGGTAATTGAGTCTAGAGTGGAAACTCGACAGTTCACCTACTTTTATCTGTGCTTCTATGTTTTTGTTTTTGGCCCTTGATCTTACTCTCAAGAGGAATATATGATCCTTGGCCTGAGGATATGTATCATATATTCTAGACCGAGTTCTTGTAATTGTGTCCCATGAATTGGTGTTCCAGATTGTTCTTCTGATCGCCCCCACCATGATGGACTGTGGCCTCAAAAAGTCCCCTAGATTGTATGATCCTAGCCATCCAAATGCTAGTGTTCTTTCCTTCAAATGGGGGGACCATGCCTTGCAGGTCGCCTTCGAATGGTTAACATTGCCCCATTGGAGTTCTGGGGCATGGCCTTGCAAGTCGCCATCGAGTGGGGGACCATGTCTTGCAGGTTGCATTAAATGGTTAACATTGCCCCATTGGAGTTCTGGGGCGATGTGGGACTGATCAGATCAACTGTTTGGATAAATTAACCACAGGCACCATTACAAAATCAGGGCCTGATGTTGCCATACATCTCTTAATAATTTGTTAATGGTAGTAAAAGTTCCTTGCTATTTTGCTCATCCTGTGGATTTCGTAGTATCATATCTAGTACACTTGCCAGGAGAATTGACCATCCTTGACTGGTCATATGTTAACTTAGCATATGGCCTGTTTTGACAAGCATTTTGCCCTTGGAAAATATCTGATAATTTCAAGGGTAAAAGTAAGCATTTCAACCTTGCAAATATCTGATATTTTCAAGGGCAAGTCTAGAAACAAAAATCCAGAAGAGACTGGGTTGTAGCTTACGAGACCGGTCTTAGGTGATCAGTTCTCATGTAATGGTATTGTGTCTGAATAGCTAGGGCTGTTCACAACTATATGCAAGAATATGTTGGGTCCGATTCATTGGTGAATAAAGATTGAATTTTGTTCCATAATAACTAGGGATCTTTTAGTTGACATCATTCAGGAATCATGGTTTTTTTTTTTTTTTTTTCTCAGGTACATCCAAAGTGCATGCGCTACAACTGGTGAGGGATTGTATGAAGGGCTTGATTGGCTCTCCAACAACATTGCGAACAAGGTATTTTCTCAAACCCACAAAGCTCATAAGAGAACATGATGGTTATCCTCAAAAGTACAAAACACCTAAATTACACATCATGAACGATAGGGTCCGCTCCATCCATGTGGAAGGATGTGGTTTGGTGATCCAGACTTGCACTGATGGCCCCACTGCTGATGGGATGCCTCAAAATCATCCCATTTTTTGTATGTCCTAACCTCTGGCTTTTTTTAAAAATCCTTCTTCCCAGCTGATTGAAGGGCAAGCATCTTATAACATTGGATTTTTTGGGGCATCCACCATCCAAGGTGGGGGTGTATCTGCTAGGCCCAAAAATGATACAATGCAAGGTGTATTGGACAGTATCAGATGATACAGGCCCATATTGGCCTCTTTTTTTTTTTAAATTTTTTTTTTTTTTGTAGGGTACTGAAATTTTTATTCAAAAAAGAAAAAGGAAAAAGAAAAGAAGAATCTATACAAAGGATGATGAGAGATCATCCAAATACAAAAGGGGAAGGAAAGCCCCACAACCCCCTTACAAAACCTTCACAGTCCCAAAGATCTCGGACGCATAGGCCTGCCCACTCAATTGCCATCTGCTCAGCTTTGAGGAATACCACTTCATGGGGCACAAAGAATTCCTTAAAACCTAATTGTTTTACTCATTCCATACTACCCAAAGCACAACAATAAAGGATATCATCCAAAGCATTATCCTTCTCTTACATCACTTCCTTCCACCATGCCAGGCCAATATGAGATCCCTCAAGAGTATTGCACCACCTCAAGAAATCTAAGGAGTCTCCGCCAAATTTGATGCATCAATTTGCAATGAATGGACAAACGATTCATTGTTTCCTCATCCTTTAAGCACAAGATGCACCCATTCGGAATATCATTTTCTTTTCTTTAAATTGTCAATGTTGACTACTTTGTTCTTCCCTACTAAACAGACAAACACAAGAACCCGACGTGGACATCCAGATTTCCAAATGAGGCAAATAGAATCTGACCTCTACTGAAGCACTTGCACAGAAGTGATCTCCACACTGCCATCTAGCCAAGACCAAACATTAGAATTGACTCCTAATATAAAGGATATCTCCCTTTTGAATGAAGGATCCTCAGCCCCGCCTTCCAAACCCCGTGGCCCCATACTTAACTGAAGATCCAGGGAACCCACTGCCTTCCTTGGAACCATATTCATTAGATATGGTACGATTCTAAAGACCACCCATCTCTTCTCCGAATTTCCATGGCTATTTCACCAAAAGTGCTGAATTCATAGAGATTTCAAGCATCTTATCCCAAAACCTTCCTTCTTAGATTTACACACTTCTTTCTAGTTGACTAAGTGGAACTTTTTCTTGCTCTCCGTGCCTTGTCAAAGATGCTTGGTGGACTAGCGACATATGATGGAGGGGCATACTGCCACAGGCGGCCTTGATTAGCATAATTCATTCCCCCCCCCCCCCCCCCCCCCCCCCCCCCCCAAAGAATAGGTAAGTCTATTTCCCCCCAGTAGCTCTATTCTTTGCACCACAACGCTCCAAAGATGCTTGGTGGGCTTTCCAGTGCAAAGAAGAAGACCCATATAAGATGACGGAAGATTTCTAAGTTTGAATCCTGTGAACCTAGAAAGCTTCCAGTTGCAGCGAAATTCCTGGGCAAAGGCCTCTACCTTCCTTTCGTTGAGCTGTAGTTCCAATGATTCACTTTTTTGGATGTTGATTCTTATACCTGAGATACTCAAAGCACCTCAGAATTTAAAAAAGAAAAAGAAAAAAGGTTGTGGTCTGGCTGGAGGGTATTCTCTTGAAGTCTTCACTGAGCTGGCTCAGGCTTACGACTATAAGCAACAGGGGGGGTGCGCCTTCCATTGATTGAATTTCAGTGAGGGTCACAGGTGAGGGTTGTGGGGTAAGGGAGGCTGAATCTCCTCTCAAAACAAAAGAGAATCACTGGTGAACTGTGTTGAGAGATGTACATTCGCCTGCTTGACCTCAGAGCCTTGAACGAGGCCCACATTGCTTGCCGTGTCTAAATATTTTGTGGAGTATCTCTGCTGCCTTCATAAAAATGAAGGGGGAAGGGGGTTCACCTCGGCACAGCTCTCTGGGGCTTTTGAAAAAGCCCTTTGGAGAGCCATTCATGAGTATAGAGGAATGTGCCGTGCTAATACACACCCTATCCAAATTCTTCATTTAGAACCAAACCTCAGCTTGCCAGGCATGTGTTGCAGGAATTTCCACTCCACATAGTTAGAGGCTTTCTCTGAACCCAACTTGCATATAATCTGTGCCTTCCTGACTTGAACTAGGAATCAGTGCATTCATGGGCATAGGCTCCACAAAATTTGTCTTCCAAAGACAAATGCTCCTTGAGTTTCTAAGATAATGCCCCCAAAACCTTGCGGATTCTCAAGGTAAGAACTTAGGTGTGGTTTTCTATAGGGCCTCCAATGAGGTTGATAAGCTGGAAATCTTTCAAACACTCAACGCCCTCCCTTTTGGGGATATTGAGGTGATAAAAGATGCCCCACTTTCTGTTGACAGTCTCCCCTTCGCATGAAATCCTGAAACAAAAGCCATGACCTCCCTTTTGATGTCCTCCAAAAAAACTTGGAAGAAGGCGATTGGGAAGCCATACAGACAGGGGTCTTGTCTCTACCAAGGCTTCTAATCGTTTCAAGCACCTCTTCCTCCTCAAAAGGTCTTTACAACTTGGGTTGATTTGGTTGGAAGGGAAATTGTCTAGCCAAGGTCTGCTACATCCTTCATCTGAAAACAAATTCAAATAGAAGTTTAGAATTGTGTCACACATTTTATCAAGCTGTGAATGTGGTTCATTCTTTTAGCATAGGCAATTCTTTAGAAGAATTTGGTGTTTTTGTCACCCTCTTTTAACCATATGCTCTATAGCATTTCCTCCAACAGATTTTGAAGGAGATGCTTTGCAAGCTCAACTTTCAACTTCTGCATCTCCAAGATGTTGTATACCCCTAGGGGACCTCACCATCAATACACTGGATAGCTTCTAATGTCATTTTCTTCCCCTCAATTGAGGCCCTTATGCTTTTAACGGTTTCACCCACTCTTTAAATTTCTCTTTTAACCATCTGAGCTTGAGCACAACTTTGTGATCTGCCCAACCTTCCACTTGAAACCCGACTCATCAATCTTTGACTCAAGGGTTGTGATGCAGGACGTGTGATTTAACTACTTGAATGCGGGAGATTATTAACAGATTAACCACAATCACAGTAAATCAAATCTAATAACATTCTATCTAACCATGATCTAAAGAGTACCAAAGAGGCAATAAAATTCAGATTTATGATAAAATCACAATCTGACATGAGTATGAATCATATCAACATGAAAACCTTAGGTTCTTTTTGAGATTGGAACTCTCACACTTAGCATAAAGTTCAAAGGGCAGATTTGTTGCAATTCAAGGGTTAGGAAATTGGGGAAATAAGTTTAGGTTTTCAGATTTGGGGATTTATAGTTGGGGATTTAAGATTAGGGATTCGGGGATTTAGGAATTAGGGTTTGTGGGGAAGTAGGGTTTTGAGAACTGGGAAATTAGGTTAGGGTTGGGGATCTTAAAGGGGAAAAGGAGCAAGGATTAAGACGGAAAGAGAGAGAGGGAGGGCTGGCTGCATGGACGGACGTGCGGTCACACCTGTACGGATATATGGTCTAGGGTTTGGTCCATACAATCGTATGGTATGAATAGGTTAGGTTTATGTGGGTTTTGGATGTGATGGGGATGGGTTTTGGTTGAGAACAAAAGAAAGAAGAAGAGGTAGAGAGAAGTAAAGAGGGATTGAGAGAGATGAAGAAGGAGAAAGTATAAGAAAATACCTCGATTGTAGAGAACGAGAGAAAAGAATAAGATAATGGGCTTCACACCCTTAGATTCACAAAAAAAAAAAAAAAAAAAAAAAAAAAAACCCTCTTTTCATTAGAGGATCTGATCTCACTTCACATGAGAGAAGATTCTTTTTCTAAGCAAAAGAGAGCTTTTCATTCAATTTCTAAGGGCTAAGGCTGGACGTCCTACTTTATAGTCTTAAAAAGTTTTTTTTTTTTTTTCCAAAAAGACGCTCTTAGGAAAGATTTCTTAAAAAAAAACACTCAGTTAAATAAAAATGTCTCACTTGTCCTATAACACCATAAAACATAAACTTGCTAATCCTAAGTTATGAATAATCAACAAAAACATAAAACATGCTAATCTAAACACTCATGATCACAACGATCCAACTGTCCGATCGAAGGATCCACACAATCCAATAGTCTGATCATCGTATCCTCGTGATCTGACAGTCAAGACTCCTCAACTAAGCAACCCACATGCATCTTCCTAGTGTAGGGTCTTTGAAGATGCACGGACATGCATGTGGGGTCTTTAAGGCCTCATTACGGCCCACCTGGGCCCATGTACAAGTCATCGAGCCAAAGTGAATGCCGGGCTGATCTCCTCCTCCTTTGGTATATTCTAAATGGTCGGTGTCCTCATTAGCTTGAAGGTGGCATCTTCCAGCTAGGCAAGATCTCAAAGTTGAATGGTTTTGGCCCTCGTGAATTTCACTAGATTCCAGAACTATTGGGCGGTGATCTGAAACTGCAGGCCATAGCATATCGAATGATTCCTGTAAAGCGTTCTTGCTAATCAGGAGAGATAGGGAAACCTATCCATTCTAGACATTGTGAGTCTGTCTTGGAGGTTGGATTAAGTGAACTTCGAACCAACAAAGTAGAAAGTCGATAAGCTAATGGGCTTCACACCCTTAGATTCACAAAAAAAAAAAAAAAAAAAAAAACCCTCTTTTCATTAGAGGATCTGATCTCACTTCACATGAGAGAAGATTCTTTTTCTAAGCAAAAGAGAGCTTTTCATTCAATTTCTAAGGGCTAGGGCTGGACGTCCTACTTTATAGTCTTAAAAAGTTTTTTTTTTCCCAAAAAGACGCTCTTAGGAAAGATTTCTTAAAAAAAAACACTCAGTTAAATAAAAATGTCTCACTTGTCCTATAACACCATAAAACATAAACTTGCTAATCCTAAGTTATGAATAATCAACAAAAACATAAAACATGCTAATCTAAACACTCATGATCACAACGATCCAACTGTCCGATCGAAGGATCCACACAATCCAATAGTCTGATCATCGTATCCTCGTGATCTGACGGTCAAGACTCCTCAACTAAGCAACCCACATGCATCTTCCTAGTGTAGGGTCTTTGAAGATGCACGGACATGCATGTGGGGTCTTTAAGGCCTCAGTACGGCCCACCTGGGCCCATTTACAAGTCATCGAGCCAAAGTGAATGCTGGGCTGATCTCCTCCTCCTTTGGTATATTCTAAATGGTCGGTGTCCTCATTAGCTTGAAGGTGGCATCTTCCAGCTAGGCAAAATCTCAAAGTTGAATGGTTTTGGCCCTCGTGAATTTCACTAGATTCCAGAACTATTGGGCGGTGATCTGAAACTGCAGGCCATAGCATATCGAATGATTCCTGTAAAGCGTTCTTGCTAATCAGGAGAGATAGGGAAACCTATCCATTCTAGACATTGTGAGTCTGTCTTGGAGGTTGGATTAAGTGAACTTCGAACCAACAAAGTAGAAAGTCGATAAGCTAACGATCCTCTATCCAATCAGAAAACTCACACTTTTCGTAGACAAATTGTTGTTCTTCTCATGCTCCCAAAGCAATTGCCTTCTGTTTGGATTGTTTGAGCCTTACACAACATAAAGAACCCACCTAATGCCAATATTCAAAATTTTGAAAAGGATTAATACTAAGAATTCCCCGACTTGGCAGTCTAACTTGACTAGCGCATCTGTGTCTGGATGCTCGATCACGGGCAGATTGCGCTTATGGGTGCCTTTTCGTAGGCTTTTGTTTGTATTTGTGGCTTGGGATATTGTATATATGACTTGAAGTCGGCACAAGCCAATTACTCAGATTTCCATAATCAACTAAACCCTGTAGAAATCTTAAGATAAGGAATCACAGGAATCATAGGATTTTGTCTTAAAATGACTCCTAATTTGCATCCTCTCTGCCCGTACAAGCATACAGTCTTTACTTCGCAAGACAAGGCGAAATATCAGGGACTAAGTTAGCTCTTGTGCACGGATGATGCAATTGTGTGTGGAATGCAGTGTGGCAATGCGGTGCCTACTGCAAACGATGGACTGAGTCAGACAAGTCTACCCGAACTCCCCCACTTGGAGAAGTGGTCGAAGCCTAGTCGATCCGAGTTTTTAATGAGCAAGATCCAGTATACCGGCGAGCTGCAGAGCATATACTTGGACTTACTAGACGAGTAGGTGGGTTTGGAGTGGAAATGATGATGCACAATGCTAATGCAAGTATGAATTAAGTTAATTGGAGTATAGCAAATGGGTGAATGGGTTTGTCACAAGGATTGATTTGAGTGGATCGGATCGGTCCCTTGGGTGGCTCAGGTGGCTAAGGTTTAGGCTTGGTTGGGCTCGATTGGGCTAACGTGGGCTAGAAGCTCCTCTCCTTTTACTCTCTCTCCTTCGTGGATGGATGGGCTTGTGTATGTGGTGAAGGGTGAGAGATGGGAAGTCAGAAATATGGAAGATATGAGATGCTTTAGAAATGGAAAGGAATGAGGGTATTTATATGGTCTTTGGGTGGTTTTTCAGTAATTCATAGGAAGTCTAGTGGTCAAAAGGGCTTCAAGGGTTGGGATTGGTTGTTGGAATGGGATTGCCATGTGGCGCGATGTGTATTGTTGGATCGGGTGGCAAAGAGTGTTATTTTGGGCAAAAGTGAGTGTAGAGGGGTCATTCCAACTATGGCGAGTTGCCCGATGCATGCTTGCTTTGTCATCACCCAACTAACCCTGCAATAAAATATTGCGGGGTTCCATGTGTGGATGGGACACATTTTCTGCAGGACCCCTTGTGGGGTGGTATTTCTCCTCTGATCCACTTTAGTTTTGCCTTATTGTGGTCTTAAATACTAATGGCTTTACCCAATACATGTGGTTGTGGGTGATTGTGTGTATCCGCAGGGATTAGTCTCAGTTCAAAAATGAGGTGGGGACACCCTGTGTCTTCAAAAAAAAAAAAAAAACCTAATGGGCCTGGGCTTGGACTTGAGCTTATGTTTTGGTTGGGATTTAGGGTTCTACGGAGGTTCCTACAGTGCTCTGATCAGTCTGTCAGCCCTAGGTGGGGTGTCTACACCATGTCCCAGACCACCAAGATACCACCCGAAGCACTTTGCATCTTTAGCTAACCAATCACCATTGGATCTTCCCAAAATTGTATTAAAAGATTACTGTCTGTATTGCTCTTTCTCGTCTCTTGGAATGCAGTGAGCTGAACTTTTTGCCAGAAAAATCTTGACAAATTATTGGGAAAATCAGAAAAGATGTAAAACACTGGAATCTATCCTTTTTTTTTTTTTTGGCCCATTTACCTTTTACTTTATGTATTTTTTTTTAACATGTATTAAATGGCAGCCTTTGATAAGAATGTTGATTCTCCTTTGACCTGCTGAAAGTCAAATCTATTAGGCCTTGATTGAACCCAAATCAAGCATAATTTGATGGATTATGGTGCATTTCATTGAATTACAGTGAAAGGAATATGTAAAGACTATATGTTGATGGTTTACCTGTTCTTCAGATTTTTGCCAAAATATTTCATTTTGCTTTGAGTAGTTAAATCCCACTCAAATCTTGTGTTTCAATTCCCAAAAAATAAACCTAGATCCAGTATAGAATAAGTTTCTAAGCTTCTTCCCGGTTCAAACAAAGAAAAATGGGGACAGCTTCTATTGGCTGACATGGCCCCTTTTTTTCCAGTTGATTCTGTATCATCGGTGGGGACTGATACAGTTACAATATGGCCGCGTATTATAATTGTTTTTTAAAACCATGATCTGGATTGATGAACCATGGTTCCGCATTTGCAACACCTTGTGCCAGAGTCGACTGTACATTTGCTGATGCTCAGGACCTATAATGTTTCATCAGATATCAGTATGTTGTAGCATATGTATGGTAGTTCCTGCTTCCCAAGGTCCACTTTTGATTTGGGGCAGATAAAGCAGAAAATGGAAACCCACTTATTGCAGGTTCAATATTCTGTGTCATGTCAAACACAACTTGCGTCTTGTTGGCTCAGATATGTATCAGGAACAGATTTGCTCCTCCTGTCATTGCGAATTTGCATAATCTCGTGCTCTTGACATGCAAGTAACATGATGTTCTCTCTCTGTTTCCAGGCTTGAAACAGTCACTGTGCTTTGTTCAGTCAGGGATTACATTGCAGGCATTCGTCTTTTTACAGATGGGCGAACACAGCATTGCAGACTTCGAAAACCATCTAATTTTTTTAGTATTATTTCTATGAACTCCGTATTCCTTTTTGCGTTTGTGGATGTGCGATTTCTTCTCAATATGAAATCTTGTTATCGGTTTATAGGACTGTAAAATCCTTTTTGTTATGGGTTTGTTTGGATATTGTTCGTATACAAATTGTATTTTTGTTTGTCTCGCTGCTTTTGATATGTTCATTGCCTTCTGGCTATTGAGAGAGAGGATGTGTTCGAAATGTCTCCAAGGAACAGTTGGCTAAGGTTGAGATAAGAATGAAACTTTCCCATTCTCATCCTGCTTGTGATTTGGCTCGGTGGAAAGCAATACCACCAGAAATGTTGTTCTAAAACTTGCTGACTCAACTCAAAACTTGGCTGAGATTTTTGAGCTGTGTCACTGGGAAACTGGTTTGTTTCTGTTTCTCAAACCTCACTCAGGATGACTCGTCGACTTTGGTGAATCATGGTGTTATTATTAGTAAAAGGAGGTGGAACAAGGGATTGGAAGTTTGGAACCATGGCCCCTGCTGCTGTTAGATTGTTTTTATTTTTTATTTTTTTTATCCCTATACTGTGTACATATCAACTTTGTCTATGCTTTGAATCAAGCAGACCCGGCTGAAAATCAAGTCGAGTGAGTTTTGGAACAGTTTTTGGCACTAGACTCGAACCATATAAAAGATCTGTTTTTCAAACTACTATTTTCATAAAAGTTCCTGTATTTCAGGAGATGAGCCATGCTGCCTTGCTGTGCACACATATGTGCAGTATAGGCCGAGTGCATACCACTTGAATGATTGATGGGCCTACTTTTTGAGTGGCCCTGCCTGAATTTTTGTATGTCATATAATGGTTAGAGGGGATTTCATAAAACCATCATGGTGAGCCTTGTAAAAATCAATGGTGGACGTCTCTCTCGCAATTATTTTCGTGGTGTGGCCTGCCAAAATCACAAGTCAACAGGATTTTGTTCCCATATTGGATTTTACATACATCATGGTGGGCTTGCCAAAAAATAAGGGTGCCTTCCTCTTCTAATGGTTTAGAACAACATAGAGATTTATATTAAAAGAAGGGAATTTGATGGAGGCCCACCCTTGATTTGTCATGGCGCCAACGGTGATGTGCATGTGAGATCCGCTTCAGCCATTAGATATGCAATCCCACCCCACGTTAGGCTCATACAAGCCTATAGCCCACGGTGATTTTATGAAATTCATTACAACCATTAGATGCCACATAAAAATTTAGGCATGGCCCAAAAATAGGCCCATCTATTATTCCAGCGGGCCACACTAAGGAAAACATTTTGGAGGGTTAGTGTTACTCTGTACACTTGCCAATCTTGTGGCCTACCTGAATGAGTTTTAGCTTAAAATGAGATGAAGAACCTGATGGTCAGGGTGGATTTCACATGAACATCATAGTAGGTCCTACCAGAGCCAACAACTTATTTGGTCGCGCAACCCTTGACAAATTAATTGGAAATATAAAGGTGCCCGTGGGGGTGATAATTGCATAGATTAATGGGGTACTTTATCAAAAACGATTTTAATAAAAATGGAGTTTCCTGTATAGCCTCCTGCCTTTTTGGCTATGGACCGTAAAACTCTTGCTTTTAAACTATTTTCCAAAATCAAACTATGTCGTGCAACTACTTATGCCATGGGCGTGTTTGGATGCACGGTTTGCATCGTATTATAATGTAATGTCCCATGGAAATTTGTGTCAGTATTGGATTGAAGTAGGTAGGGGTGAGGTCCTCTGCAGACAATTGTTTGGGAAGTTGGAATTGGGTGGGGCTTGCTCATTTATATCCATAGGCAACCGTTTGGATCAAACTTTTTGCTGGTGGACTGCACAAGCACAATGAGTGGAGTGGTTCTACCATAATCCATCCCATGCATAATCCACTTGGGTGCGACTTGGCTACCACCTTGGAACTAATGATGTGGTTGTAACCCTGTCTATGGGGCCCACCTCGATGTATGCACTGCATATCCACGACATCCGGCTAAGGAATGAAAGGCTACGTCCTGGGGGAAGGGGTGAATATGACTAATTAAAAATTCTTCAATTAAAAGATTACCTACTTAAACTCAATGTTTTAAATATCAATGATATTGGCTGATATATCCTGCGATATATCTTGTATCCCACCTGTGTGATATGAAACTCACAAATACTACAATTTATCTCACATGTTCGATCTGGTGAGTATTTTCGATTTTTAATCCCCCCCCTCTTTTTTTTTTTTTTTTTTTTTTCTTCTGTAGATCATATTAAATCAGTTTCAAATTATTACAAATCCATGATTTTTCATGTTAACATGAAAAATCATGGATTTGGAGCTTCAATCTGAGATTTGGGGGAGATGGGTCGAGTTGTGAAAATTTGAAAAAAAGAAAAAAATTTCCCTCACAATCAGTCGCAATCCTTTTGTCCAACCATAAAATCAAACATGTATGTAACCTGATCTAGTTATTCTTCTTTTGATTTTGAATGTATTGCTTGTATTTCCACACATCTTCTTATATTTATAAATTATATGAATAGACTTTGAATATACTTGCATCAATTAAGTTAGACAATGCATAGATTAGGACCCTATACAAAGAAAACCTATTATGTGAACTTATTTTTTGTAATATTTTAATTTATAAGTGTGTGTTGATTTCTTTTTTAATAATCATTGAAGTTTGATTGAAAAAATCGACCAATTTCCCCATGTTTCCAACAACAACGATACAGTACGTGATATAACCGATATATCCCATGCGATAACCGATACGTATTCGTATCCCAAAGGTGCGATACGTAACGCGATATTGAAATTTCGAACACTGTTTAAACTAATATACCAATTTAAACTAAGAAGGCAATTAACACTAAGACTTCCAAGCCAAAGTGGGTCTAATCACATAAACTATAAGAGATATGCCAATGAAGCAACTAGCCTATAAATGTAATGAGCTTATGTATGCATTACAAGTTAAGTGCCTAGCATACAATCCAATTCATGCATTCAAATGATTTAACTAATCAAACATATAAGCATGAATTAAATATATATGCAATTCACAATTACAAATACAAGCATGTATAGTAGTTCAAGTTTTCTACTCCACTTCCGACGGACACACTCTCCTTAAGTGTATCGATATTCATTATTAGAGGTTTTCAACAAGTTCGCATTTAAACTTTACAACCCTACACAAGAACTTAGGTCCTATATAAGAATCTAACGCACACTCCCACTGGAGGCTCCCTCGAAGACTTAGTTGGTTTTCTATAAGCAACCTTAGCCTTAGTCCAAGGACCTACTTTTACTCTCGTCGGATTATCTCACAGAGACTAACACGTATGTACCCGTGTCTGATAAATTTATCCTACACAAGAGCCTAAGTTTTATACAAGAACCTATTCGAGTTTAAGTCACAAACTCTTACCCTCAATCCTATACAAGAAAAGAGAGTATGGACTCACAAATTGACAACTCACTCGTCGGATTGAACCCATTTGATGCGATGTGCTTAAGTCACTTCTTTAAAGCTCTCTCATATTTGAATTCACTTCTCAATTGCTCCCACGTCTGTTGATGCCAATGGTTTAAATCCACAAACAAATACCTTGCATGCGATGCTTCATTTGAGGTAACAAAGGTAATGAGAAGGTGGTAGAATCTCTTACAACTAATGAGATAGTTGAAATCCTATGGGATTCACCTAAAAGGATCTTCTAGAGATTTTAAATAAAATATACCAATAAGATTGAGTCTAATCTCTAGAAAATAGTGAAGTTCAAGTTCATCTTCTCATTAGAGGTTGAAATCTCATTGGAATGTTAAAGCTTATAAAGATGACTTGAAACTCATGGGATTAGAGGTTTAGGATATGTGATATCAATGTAAAATTATATAGTCTTCTATTGCACCAAAAACCCTTACAAATGTCCAAAATTCGAATTCCATTTATAAAAAGTTTCAAGCTCCAATGGTAAAAAAATGGGCTAAAAACGGCTCATTCGATGGGATCGAGTTGGTCGTCGATAAGATCAAGGGCCCTTCGATATCATCGAATGGTATCTCAATGCCATCGAAAAACTCAAATCAAATTATCAAACCTTTCTGGACAGATTTGAGTTTACTACTCGATGCCATCTAGGGAATCTTCGATGTCATCAACTAACTACCGATGAGATCGAGAACCACTTGAAAATTGTTGTTTTGAGTAGTATAGTTTATGCCAATGAGATCAAGAATCACTTGAAAACTGCTGTTTTGAGTAGTATAGTTTACAACAACTTTGTATCTCTTATAACCTTCTTACTATGTTCCAATTTGGCTCCCAAGGCTATGGATGATCAAATAAGGTTTACCTATAAATGTTAGGATAATCTAGATGTTTGGGTTGTTTTGGGTCTAAGGTTTAGTGTACGACTCGTACCCACAATACATGATATTGTTTGCTTTGCCGAAGCTCACGGATTTAAAACACGTCATGCTTATTAAAGAAGGAACCTAATTTATAGCCACCACAATTTCAGACGATGCTTTTGATGTGGGGACAAATTTTCACCTTCATTGTGTGTATAGTAGCCTGATAGCACAGTAAACTGCCAGCCACCTTGGGGCCCGCTCACGTGTGCCCGCCCACATGTGACCACACAGTGAAGGGGTGTCACAATATCTCCCACCGAGGACAAAGCCGTCCTCGGATCTGATACCACTTTTTAAGGTCCGTCTCCACAGCGCATGATATTTCCGTTTTATCGAAGCTCATAGATTTAAAATGCGTCATGCCTTTTAAAAAAGGAACCCAATTTATAGCCACCATAATTTCAGATGATACTTTCGATGTGGGGACAGTTCCACCTTCACTGTGTGCATAGTAGCCTGCGAGCCACCTTGGGGCCTGCTCACATGTGCACCCGCCCGCATATCACCACAGTGACGAAGCGTCACAATATCTCCCATTCAAGGGCAGAGTCGTCCTCAGCTCCGATACCACTTGTAAGGCCTGTCCCCATAACACATGATATTGTCCGCTTTACCAAAGCTCACGGATTTAAAACGCTTCATACCTATTAAGGAAGAAACCCAACTTATAGTCACCACAACTTCGGACGACGCTTCTGATGTGGGATAGAGTTCCACTTTCATTGTGTGCACAATATCCTGCTAGCCACCTTGGGGCTCGTCCACATGTGTGCCCGCTAGGGGTGCACACGGTTCGGTTTCGGTTTTGAAACTAGAACCGAATGGCCAAGGTGATAGTTGAATTGGTCCTACCAGCTGTCAATATGGACCGTTCCTGTGAAGGGGGCCACCTTTAGTTCTTATCCCTTTTGAAACCGGATCCGAACCGTGTGCACCCCTAGCGCCCGCCCACATGTGACCACAATGACGGGGTGTCACAATATCCCCCATCGAGGGCAAAGCCGTCCTCAACTTTGATACCACTTCTAAGGCCTATCCTCACAACACATGATATTGTTCGCTTTATCGAAGCTCACGGATTTAAAACGTTTCATGTCTATTAAGGAATGAACCCAACTTATAGCTACCACAACTTCGTACGACGCTTTTGATGCGGGACAAAGTTCCACCTCTACTATATGCACAATAGCCTGCCAGCCATCTTGGGGCCCGCTTACGTGTGCTCGCCCACATGTGACCACATAGTGACGGGGCATCACATTTAAGGTCACTAATGGTCCTCGTATACTTGTTCTTCGCTCATTGATGCACATGTTTGCTTGTATCTTCAATCTTCAGCTTCCAAGGGCTCAACAGACTCCTTAACACATGGATTCACGAAATTGACAAACAAAGTGCATAGATAAGTGCACTAATACCATCTAGTTTGTCATTTTATTTTAACGCATAGTCTTTAAATTGAAGCATATAAAAATCTCCAATGGACCACAACTCAGGAAAAAGTGGTTACCACATAAGTTTTGGATCAGGTCGGTATATGTTTTTTTTTTTTTTTTTTTTTTTTTTTTTTTAAGTTTCATTTAGTTATGTCTAACGTTATCAGCATGTTATTGTTGGAAGTCCAAACCAAAACCAGTGCATCTTCCCACTATTCGCTGGATTCTCAAGGACCATAAATGATGGAGGAAGCTTCCAGCGTCTAGGACGTTTTCCCTATGCGGCTGTTCAGCTTCTCCAAGCAGCTATTTAATATTTACTTTGATATTTGTAATAGCAGTTAATTCTATGCCCTTTTAGTGTATTTTAAATGGGTATTTGTGTCTTTTCACCTTGATGGAAAAGTCTATATAAGGGAGCTCATGTAATCCGTTTGTAATTAAGTCAAGTCAGCAAGCTTGTAAGCTACATTAAAAATACAAAGTTTCTCTTCTCTTCTACGTGTCCAGTGAGCTCAAACCCAAGGCTTTGTAAAGCCAAGTAAACTCTGGCTAATATAGCCAACAAACTGGTATCAGAGCTTGGTTCTTCTCCTACAAGAAGTTTTCCAGCAGTTTTTCAGTTAAGAAAAAAAATCAGATTGCAGTAGTTTTTCAGTCGAGAAAAATTCAGATTGCAGAGCCTAGTTGTTTTTCCAGAAGAAGTTTCCAGCAGTTCTTTTTTTTAGCCAAGTACAGATTTTTTTTTTTTCTGAAGAAAAAAAATCTGTTCAAAAATCAGACTGCAAAGCCAAGTCTTTTGCTGCGAGAAGTTGCCAGCGGTTTATTGTTTTTTCCCAGTCGAAGAAACAAAAAGCTATTTCAGCAGTTAGATTTTTTTTTCAGCCAAATTTTTTTTTAAAAAAAAGCTTGTTTAAGAAAAGTTTCTGTTTCCTGGTTGGAGATTGTCAGCAGTTTTTTTTTTTTTCAAGAAAAAAATTCATATTGGAGGGCCGAAGCTTTTGCTGTTTGAAGCTGCCGGCAAATTGTTCCCAGCGAAAAAAATCCGTTAAAAAATCTGTTTTCTTCCAAGCCAAAATTTGAAAAATCTGTTTTCTATTTCATCTCTCTTTCTCTTCATTTAAAAAAAAATCAGTTCATCCTTCCTTAAAAATAAAATGGCCAGCTCAATCCAGCCACAGGTTCCTACATTGTCTAAGGACAATTATGAAAGATGGTGCATCCAATTGAAGGCGTTGTTCGGGTCGCAAGAATTATGGGAGATCGTCACTGATGGGTATGTGGAACCCACTATGGAGGAAGAAGCCGCCTTCACCAACGAAGAAAAGACGGCTCTAAAAAATCAAAGGAAGAAAGATAACAAGGCGTTGTTCCTCCTCTATCAAGGGTTGGATGAATCAACCTTTGAAAAGATTGCCGAAGCAACATCAAGCAAGCAAGCTTGGGATACTCTTGGCACCATCTTCAAGGGTGTTGATCGAGTGAAGCGGGTTCGCCTTCAAACACTAAAAGCCGACTTTGAAGCAGCGCACATGAAGGAAGGTGAGAGTATCTCTGACTACTTCTCACGTCTAATTGTTATTATTAATAATTTAAAAAGAAATGGTGAAAAAGTTGAAGACATACGTGTCATTGAAAAGGCACTGCGATCTCTCACAACCAAGTTTGAGCATGTGGTTGTGGCGATCGAAGAATCAAAGGACCTTGAAAAACTGTCCATTGAAGAACTGATGGGATCATTGCAAGTGCATGAGCAACGAATGCAAAAGAATGCTGGTTCAACGCTTGAACATGCCTTAGAGTCTAAGTTGACTCTAAATGAACAAAAGAATGGCCATACACAACGAGGCGGTCGTGGCACTAGCAATCGTGCAAGAGGCAGAGGGCGTGGATATCATCCAAGCCATCAACAAAATCAACAAAAGTTTACCAATTTCCGTGAAAGAGGAAATGGTAGAGGCCGATTCACACGTGGTCGTGGAAACACAAAGAATATTCAATGCCACAATTGCAAGAAATTCGGTCATTATGCCTCTGAGTGTTGGAGCAAAGTGGATCAAGATGAACGATCCAACTTTGCTGAAACATCACACCATGAACAAGAAGTCTCTACACTCCTCGCACAAGAAAAGACATGTGAACGGCCAGATGTGTGGTATCTCAACACAGGTGCAAGCAACCACATGAGTGGTAACAAAGAACTGTTCGTGGAACTCACAGAAGGAGTTCGTGGCGACGTGAGTTTTGGCGACTCATCAAAGGTACCCGTGATAGGCAAAGGAAAAGTTAAAATCTATCAGAAGAACGGTGAGCCAAATTACATCTCTAATGTGTATTACGTACCAAACATAAAAAATAACATCCTCAGTATCGGCCAACTCCTTGAGAAGGGGTATGTCATACACATGGAGAACTGCTCACTCTCTATAAGAGATGCTCACAAGAGACTTGTGGCTCAAGTCCAAATGGCAAAGAATCGCATGTTTCCACTCCATATTAACACAAAGGCTGAGAAGTGTTTTTATGGACTCGTGAAGAATGATTCATGGAGATGGCATCTTCGCTTTGGGCATCTCCATTTCAGTGGCCTGAAACTTTTATCCTCATCAAGCATGGTGCATGGCTTGCCGGCTATTGAAGCTCCAGAACGTGTGTGTGAGGCGTGCACACTCGGCAAGCAACAAAGGAACTCTTTCCCAAGTGGAGTGTCCAGAAGAGCAAAGGAACCACTTCAGTTGGTTCACACTGATATTTGCGGACCACTTGAAACACCCTCTCTTGGAGGTAATAAATATTTTATTACCTTCATTGATGATTACAGCAGAAGAATTTGGGTGTATTGCATCAAAGAAAAATCTTCCGCTTTCACTATCTTTAAAATGTTCAAAGCTCGTGTTGAAGTTGAAAGTGGTCACAAAATTAAAGTACTCAGATCTGACAGAGGTGGAGAGTACACCTCAAATGCATTTCGAGATTTTTGTAGGGAACATGGCATTAAGCAACAACACACTGCAGCCTACACGCCACAGCAGAATGGCATTGCAGAACGAAAGAACCGCACCATCCTCGACATGACGAGGACCATGCTGAAGGAGAAAGGCCTGCCAAAGAGCTTCTGGGCAGAGGCAGTTGCATGTACTGCCTACCTGCTCAATCGGTGTCCAACCAAGAGCGTCAGAAACTTGACACCACAGGAGGCATGGAGCGGCTACAAACCGAGCATGGCGCACCTAAGGATCTTTGGGTGTGTCGCCTACGCTCAAGTTCCAGAAGCAAGAAGAAGGAAACTTGATGATCGTGGCGAAAAATGCATCTTCATCGGCTACAGTGAAGCATCTAAAGCCTACAAACTCTACAATCCACTAACCAACAAAGTAGTGGTGAGTAGAGATGTGGTCTTTAGTGAAGAAGAAGCTTGGAAATGGAACGATAAAGAATCGACCAAAGATATTCTAGTCGAAACAGAAGAATATGAAGAAAGGCATGACCGTTAAGAGCAAACGCCCATAACACCTTCTTCGGCCGCATCATCAGTTCACAGAAGTCCAGGAGTACATTCCATCACTCCTGAAAGCACTCCATCAAGTTAAAATTCGGCCAGCTCGTCCTCACCCATGGCACCCATAAAAATGAAAAGCTTGAGCGACATCTATGAGCAAACTGAAGAAGTCAATCTTTTCTGCCTGTATGCAGATCATGAGCCTCTAACATTTCAGGAGGCCATAAAAGAAGAATGTTGGAGAATTGCTATGAAAGAAGAAATTCATGCCATTGAGAAAAATGACACATGAGAGCTGACTATGCTTCCTAATGGCCAAAAAACTATTGGTGTCAAATGGGTCTACAAGATCAAGAGAAATGCTGATGGTGAGATCGATCGCTACAAGGCAAGGCTCGTAGCGAAGGGCTATAAACAGAAGTACGGGGTGGACTATGAAGAAGTCTTCGCTCCTGTTGCTCGCCTTGACACTGTGAGGATGATTATCTCCCTTGCAGCCCATCACAGTTGGATGATCTACCAACTGGATGTGAAATCTGCATTCCTGAATGGAATTCTTGAAGAAGAGGTCTATGTTGACCAACCTGAAGGCTTTGTTATGTAAGGGGAGGAACGCAAGGTGTATCGACTGAAGAAAGCCCTCTATGGGTTGAAGCAAGCTCCACGTGCTTGGAATGCGCGCATCGACAACTATCTTCAAGAGAACGGCTTCGCCCAATGTCCATATGAGCATGCAGTTTACATCAAGAAGAATGCTCATGGCGATATGCTTATAGCATGCCTATATGTTGATGATTTGTTGTTTACAGGAAACAGTCGACCGATGTTTAATGAATTCAAGAAGGCTATGTGTAAGGAGTTCGAGATGACTGACGGAGGTCTCATGTTCTTTTTTCTGGGCATTGAAGTGAAGCAACAACATGGTGGCATCTATATATCTCAGAAGAAGTATGCCAAGGAATTACTTAAAAAGTTCAAGATGGCCAATTGCAATGCCGTAAACACGCCTATAGCAACGGGCTTAAAACTAACAAAGGACGGAGAAGGAAGAAGCGTCGACTCGACTATGTTCAAGAGTCTGATGGGAAGCCTAAGGTACCTCACAATCACAAGGCCGGATATCGTCTACAGTGTTGGGCTTCTAAGTAGGCACATAGAAGCACCAAAAGAATCACATTGGCTAGCCGCAAAAAGAATCCTTAGGTACGTCAAAGGAACAATGGAATTCGGTCTTTTCTATCCATACAATGATGAAGCAATGCTATATGGATACTCAGACAGTGATTGGGGAGGTGACCAAGATGAAAGAAAAACCACCACTGGCTATGTATTTTATCTCGGAACAACTGCTTTCACATGAAATTCGAAGAAGCAGAGTGTGGTCGCCCTGTCCACATGTGAAGCAGAGTACGTAGCAGCATCGTCCACTGTTTGTGAAGGAATCTGGTTGAGAAACCTACTAAAGGAGCTGAAACATCCGCAGGAAGGATCCACAGTCATATATGTGGATAACAAGTCGGCAATCGAGCTAGCCAAAAATTCAGTGCAGCATGGAAGAAGCAAACACATTGATACCTGTTACCATTTTCTGAGAGATCATGTGAAGCAGAAAACGATAAAATTAGAGTATTGTCATACTACGGAACAGGTGGCAGATATTTTCACGAAGGCATTACCGACAGATGCATTCAAACGACTAAGAACAATGCTCGGAATGAAGCCGGTTTTGGTTTGAAGGGGACCGTTGGAAGTCCAAACCAAAACTAGTGCATCTTCCCACTGTTCGCTGGATTCTCAAGGACCATAAATGTTGGAGGAAGCTTCCAGCGTCCAGGACGTTTTCCCCATGCGGCTGTTCAGCTTCTCCAAGCAGCTATTTAATATTTACTTTGATATTTGTAATAACAGTTAATTCTATGCCCTTTTAGTGTATTTTAAATGGGTATTTGTGTCTTTTCACCTTGATGGAAAAGTCTATATAAGGGAGCTCATGTAATCCGTTTGTAATCAAGTCAAGTCAGCAAGCTTGTAAGCTACATTAAAAATACAAAGTTTCTCTTCTCTTCTACGTGTCCAGTGAGCTCAAACCCAAGGCTTTGTAAAGCCAAGTAAACTCTGGCTAATATAGCCAACAGTTATCTAAGGTAAAAATATTTTATGATCAAGCTAATGAATGTTTTTAATGGTGGGCGTACAATGTCTATTGTATCCCTTGGTGAGGTCCACATAAAATTTGTATATGCTTCATTTATTAGACCATGTGCTAATATAAGTTGGCGGGTAGATGAACAATATGGATCTACACAACATGTTGAGAAGTGGGCCTATTCATTAGGTTCACACACATATCGCTGTTTCTAGGGTCATAGCCAAGTTGCGCTCCACCCTTCATATGAGCGTATATAGTGTGATCATGGCTTCATCAAAGGCCTCTTAATTTAACACCAAACATTATTTATTTATTTATTTATTATTATTATTATTATTATTATTATTATTATTATTATTTTTTTTGGGAGGGGGGTTATAATTGAATTGATGCATGAGTTTAACTTATATTCATCAGGAGAGACCTCAGCTCAAGGTCAAAGTAACATCTATGGTTTCGACTACATCCTCGTTACATAAATTGAATTAAAACCGATCATCTTAGTGGAATACCAATTCATAATATGGGTTAAATAAATATATAATAAACTCTACAATATATAACATTAAAATGTGAAATGTGACATGGTTAATTTGTGTCCACTTGACCCATATAATAATTGCTGATGTTAGCAGGATTCATCCATTAATGAGTAAAATGTTTAAAAAATTTTAAACTTCCATAGTTTAACAACATTCATCACATATTTGGTTAAAAAAAAATAACCGATGATGAAATCATAAAAAAAACATGGTAACACATTCACCAGTAGACAACATCATAAAATCTAACTCACATGACGATGACTGCAATGAAAAGACGGACAACAAAGTCCACATCACCAGCAAGTAAGGCAGTGTCATCAACTTGAGCATACGTATGTTCCACCTCTTCTTCCTCTGGATTCAAGTCAATCTCGACACCTGACGTGAGAGCATTGGGCGTCGCTACTCCGGACGTAAAGGACAACGCCTGATGTGCTACATAACCTGTTGGCGGAGCCACATTCAATGGATTAACAAATTGCACATGCATAAGAGAAAAATTTTCAAGATAGAGCCATCATGCAACATATGCATCGGAATATGAAACGAATGAGTGATATACATTCCTTAAGTAACCAAGTACTTTCTCATGACACTCGTGCTAGTTAGTGAGAACACTCATCATCATGCCCATAAAATTCATATAATACTTTCTTCATTTGGATGTTTTTAATATCAAAATATTATGTAGATCAACAACTCTTGGACAGAGGATGATAATGTAGAAAATAGTCTTGCAATACTATAACTAACAATGCACTATTAAAAGGTCAGGAATGAATATATCATACCCTATAAACATGCTATGTATACTTCAGGGAGTCCATCACTGTATGTTACTATGTGAAAATTATATATATAAAAAAAACTAATAATATCGATTATATATAATATTAATGAACATGAATAAAAGCGTCCATCCACCAAATATGAGATTTAACCACCAACATTTTATGAAGGTGGATGCCATGATCCCAACTATTATATATCTATACATCCGTCGTGCGTACTGTTGATACAGAAATTTGGTTAGCCCTCCCTGGACTAGCGAACCTGCATAAAGGGCAGCCAAGAAAGACCCTGGTTAGTGCAGGGGACCCTCCGATGCCTAAGTCAGGAAAGGAATCCGGGTCTAGTTGAATGTTGAGAGTTTAGGGCTAGAGATTGTGCATACCTTTTACCATTACCTTATTTATAGCTTTAAGAGAGGTGGTGTCGTATATGAAATCTCCCTATTTAGTAGGTGCGTATTGGGTGGATTCGGATCCCTGATTAGTAAGAGGATCTTTCGAGATCCTTGGCAAAGATTTCGGGGGTTCGAGCGTGTCGCAGATATCGTCCGAGATTCTTGGAGAAAACCTTGGACGGATCTCTCTTTGGCGAGATCCGAGACCATCAGAGATGTGCAATGGGAGGCCGAGGTGGCCTTGGCTGACCTGGCCTGGGGGTGGCATGCTGCTTCACACCGACTTGGGCTATGTCGACCTGGGTCATGCCGACCTATCTCATTAGTTGAGCAGCAGGATGGGATGTTCCCAATGAACTATGGGGATCTTGGAATTGACGGACATAATGCTCTTTCTGGTGTTTGGGCAGGTCGGTAGGTGTTCTGATTTGGTGACGAGATGCCGAGCTCGATCTTACTTCTTGCTCAGTGTTTTGAGTATGGGATCCGAGACTGCTTTCGTGTTCGACATGGGGAAGTGTGTAAGATTTCGGCCTGACCTTTAATCATTGGTTGATCTACTTGTCGAGCCCACTACGTGAACCTTGCACACTTCCCCAGGTCGGACACGACAGTGATCTTGGATCCCATACTCAAAACACCGAGAAAGAAGTAAGATCGAGCTCGGCATCTCGTCACCAGATCGGAACACTTACCGACCTGCCCAAACACCGGAAAGAGCATTACCTTTGTCGATTCCAAGATCCCTAAAGCTCATCGGGAATATCCCATCCTGCTGCTCAACTAAGGAGATAGGTTGGCATGACCCAGGTCAGCATAGCCCAAGTCGGTGTGACACAGGTCGGTATGACATAAAGAGGCATTGTCAATTTTGAAGAGAGACAAGAAAGAAGGAAAAGTAAAAGAAAAATGTGGAGAGATGACCGCCATGATGGTTAGCGATAACACTTATAATAGAATAGAGGAAAAATTGTTCAAATTTGGCAAACTTTGAGATGAATTAGGTTATTGATTTGGGAGCCTCTTATCATACTACACAATGTAAAGATTTGTTTATCTTCTTCAAGTTGAGAAAGTTTAGTGTTGTCTATATAAAAAATTAAGGAACATATCAAAGTATTGGCATGGGTAGTATATGTATAGAAACAGGCATCAGAGCTAAGTTAATGCTAAAGGAAGTGCGATATGTGCTAGATTTGCATATGAATCTCATATCCACGGAAAAGTTAGACGATGAAGGTTATACTACTATCTTTGGACAGGAAATGTAGAAGATTACTAAGGGTACGCTTGTGGTGGTGAGAGGCAACAAGTGTGACACTTTATATTATATGAAGGGGTGTTAATGAGAGGGAGAAATAAATGCTACAACTAAAAGTACCTTCATAAACCTATGTCATAAGAGACTTGGCCACATGAATGAGAATATGATAAAAGTCTTTGTAAAGAAGAACCTCATGTGATGATTGTTTAATTAGAGAGATCTTGGATAGAGTTTATTTGAATGTTTGTAGTCCCATGAAAAAAATGTTATAGCCGATGATGCCTCTTATTTTGTGACCTTTATTGATTATGCATCTAAAAAAGTATGAGCTTACTTTATGAAAAATAAGAATAATATATTTGATATCTTTAAAAAGTTTCATGTTTCAGGTGAAAGGGAACACGAAAATTTTTGAAGTGTTTGAAGACAAACGATTGGGGTGAATATACTCCAAGGCATTTGAAGAGTATTACGAGAAACATTGGATAAGGAATGAGAAGAGACCACTTCATGTACTCCTCAACCATATGATATGGCCAAGCCACTCCCTTTTAGATGGGTAGAGTACTTGAGTCATGTTTCTTATATTTGTTCATGTGTGTGTTTGTTTCAACATCTGTTGGAATCTCTTCCATAAGAAGAGAGTTGTAAAGAATAGTATGTGAGAAAAAAAAACTAGAGATATTTTTTCCTCTTATAAAAAAAAAGACTCTAGAAGGGGATCTTCACACACGTGAAGAAAAATCCCAAGTTAGACTTGAGAAAGCTTGTAATCCTCAAACATTGCATAGTTGATTCTTCTTTGATGGCCCTATGATTTTTCCTTCTTAGATTGAAAATGTTTTTCACGTAAAATCAGTGTGCATCTCTCTCTCTCTCTCTATCATTTAATTTTCTTTCCATTTTACACTTGTTATGCTCGATATGATTTTGTAAGTTGCACAAATAATGCACCATTTGTATTTATATAAATTTCCAAGTGGTTTACATAGAGGAAAAGAGTTTCACATCTTCTTAATAGGGGTCACATGACTGAGCATGGGGAGTTAGTAGATGTTGGGGGTTGAGAGTAACATCATAAAAAATTTCCACCAACAAAATATGTGGGAAGGATTTGATGTTTTAAGTCGAATTTGGAAATGCTGATTCTAGTGATGTAATTAAGAATTTACACCATTGAAATATTCTTAGGGCCACAAATTGTTTGTGACAAATCCACCCCATACACCTTTTCCAACTCATTTTAAGGCATGGCCAAAAATTGAGGTAAATCCTAAGCTCAAATGGGCCACATGATAAGAAACAGTGGGAAAGAATGCTCACCATTGAAATATATTAGGGTTATTATATGACCCACTTTGAGTTTTGTATTTGCCTCAGTTTTGGGCCCATTCTCTAAAATGATCTGATAAAACAAATGGACAATCTGGATTTCTCATAAACATCAATGTCGGGCACATGTACTGTTAGGTTAAGGTTGCATGGCAAGCCATGGGCCAAAAAATGAGTCCGATGCAATGCTCAAGGGGGCCCAAAGAACAAGATAGATTGCGGATTGAACACCCACCATTGAAACATTCGTGGGGCCACAGATTGATTGTAAAAAATCCACCTCATCCCTATGTTATTCTAGCTTATTTTAGGACATGGGTCAAAAAATGAGGCAAATCTGAAGCTTAAGTGATCCACACAACATGAAACAGTGGGACATATTAGGGCCATTGTAGGGCCCACATCGAGCTTTGGACCTTCCTTATTTTTTGGCCCATTCCCTCAAATGAGTTAGAAAAATAAATGGACATGGTGGATTTCTCACAAACATCAAGGTGGGCCCATGTACGGTCAGGGGTTAGGTTACATGACAATCAACAATCAATGTGGGTTTGGTGAATATTTAAGTCCAAGGTGAGGGTTGCCCAACTATAAGTGGGGCCCACCATGATGTTTGTGACTAATCTACTTTGTCCATCATATTTGCAATCTCATTTTAGGGCATGGGCTGAAAAAGGCCGGAAAATGAAGCCGATACAAAACTCAAGTAGGCCAAAACAAACATAAAAAAGTGGGGATTGAACCATCATTGAAACTTTTGTGCGCCATAGGATGTTTATGATAGATCCACCCCATCCATCTGTTTTTCCAGCTAATTTTATGGCATGGGAAAAAAAATGAGGACCATACAAGTTCCAGTAGAATATATGACAAGAAACAGTGGGATTGAACGGCCACCATTAAAACATATAGGAATAATTGAGTGGCCCACTTTTAGCTTTGGATCTGCCTCATTTTTTAGGCCCATGCCCTGAAATTAGGGCTAAAAAATAGACGAATGAAGTGGATTTCTCACAAACATCAAGGTGGCCCCACGTACAAACGAGGTTAGGTTGGCACGACAATGAATCCACTATTGAGTGTAGATGAGAGGCCAGTTTCGTCAATACAAAATATATTCATACAGGTAATTTACAGGCAGACAGTTTACAGCAGACGGTTTAATATCTAACAATGAAAACTATGGGCAGATTTTGAGAAATAGTTTAAAAGTGGAAATGTTTTCAATCCATAGTAAAAACATGTAGGCCGCCATATCAAAAAATGCCTTCAAAAAAATACCCAAGGGTTTGTTTCTTTGGCCAGCTTTCATGGAAATATAATGTAAATAGATTATTATTAATATTATTTCACAACATGGATTCAATATTCAACATTGAAGTAGTGTAAAAGTATCATTATAAAACATAGTAAAATACAGCTGACGCATATGACATGTAATTTATAATAACTTATAATCATTATAATTGTTTTCCATTTCCTTTATTTACTATCGTAATTGAAATAAACTCATCCAAAATGTAAAATTTATACTAATTAAGTTTTTTTTTTTGGTCTTATTCTTTCTTCCATAGGGATTGTTTAAGGGCAATCAATGATCCAAGGGCAATCAATGATCCGTGAGTACCAATTACATCGTGTGTTGAAACTTGAAACTCTTGTAAATCTACAACTGAGGCATGAGTAAGGACCCATCCTTGAGTACTCCTTAAGTGTGTAAAAGTGGGACCAACGGTTTGGTGATCCAAACCATTGATTCAATGGACTACACCATGGATCATCGCTTCCTAAAACTTTCTGGTGAAATCCTAACCCTTCAAACAGTGGCCTGCAGGTCAATGGTTTGGTAGGAAAGACATCAATCGCCTACGTTCAAAGAAGAGAAAAAGATGGAATAGCTTCTTCGGATTTCGGGATTCTTGGGGAATCTCCCTAACACAATTGTGACCACCTGGCCAACCGTCTGGATCACCCATCCATTGGCCCTACTTCTACAAATTCAAATACTCGAGGATACCTTCCATTCCCCGAATCGAGGATTATACGATAGTCGTCCGTCCGAATCGTGTTTTGGGAATGGGGCCGTCTCTGGATTCCCGCCCGACGTGATAGAAACTCAAACGCTAAGAAATGTTTCACACATGCAAAAGAACAAATACCAATCACGTCCAACTTTTTGAAATCCGGAAAATGTCCCGAATCCCAGGACGTGGATACATATGGCTAATCATCAAACGAAAAAATACCCTCCAATTTCGAACATGGGTCGTGCAGCTCCTGCGCCTGGATTCTCACCCATATAAGGGTATTAAAATCCATGGGGGTTTCATTTAATACTTGCAGCCACAGCCGTCAGATCTTCACAATCTCAGGCCCTTTGGGGATTGGATTTAAACAGTTGGCTGACTACCATTCCCATTGTTGGATGCCGGCACGCTCCACTTGTTCACACGTGCAAGAGCATTGGCTACCTGCAAAAATGGGCCATGAAAAATGTTTAGGATGTTAAAAACTAGACCCCATTTCTTCTTAAGATTTTCGGTGGGCCTGGGCCCGGACTGGACCATGATCTGGCTTTAAAGTCATGATGGCCCACTTTTGAATGGTCAGATTGGCCATCAAACCGAGCAGAAAAGATGAGTTGGGTCCTACAGCCAACGGGTACCGTACCAACACCCATATGGACGGTCAAAAATACACACGAGTCCATTTTTCTACACGTGGGGCTCATGTTTCAGCAATCCATACCATTAGTCCGTGCTCCACCATCCTGTATGAACTATTCGTCCAAATACTCCTTCAGAAGATAATCTTAACCCTTCGTTTCGTGGTCGAATGATAGGTGGTGAAGGAGAGACAACATACAACGAAGATCCATATTGATCTGGGAGATTTTTGGAGCATTGTCTATCCACAAGGGGATGTAAGGAAGTGAACGGACCAGATTACCAAAAGATAGGCCTCACTCAACAGAAACTAAAACCCAAGTGTACAGTGCAAAGATACAGGAGCGAAGTATTATATAATAATTCCATCTTACGTGCACTGTGAATCCATGCACATGCATAGATATGAAAGGCAGAAATTCAAAATCGAAATGTATTTTGGATTCCTTTGCATACACATCTCCCATCGTCTAGATTCGATGGGCCAATCATATCTTGACGATGGGAGATGTGGGCCCACCGAAGCGGTCAGGTCCAATGATCCAACGTACCTGCTTATTCCAGTCAGTTCTCCAAGTAATGTACATCAGCACGAGAGTCTGAATAGCTGTGCCAATCAGCATTCCTATCCAAATTCCCTACAAAAAGAAAAAATAGAAAAATCAACTTCTTAATGCTTTCAATTATCTTTTTTTTTTATTTTCATGACACAGATAGGCCCACCTAAGCAAGGAAAAGTTTGGTATTGAACAAAATATCCCCAAAAGCCTTCATTAGGTGGGACCTATATACTTAGGTGGACCAATCTGTGAATGTTTGGACACGATTATCATCATGATCAGTTTCAATGATCTTTACGACCGCCTCGACCCACCAATAGATTCTTCTGTTATGGGCTTTGATAGGATGGGCCAATGGCAATCTGGGCCCATCATTATAGCCATTTCGAGGAATCACAGTGGGCTGTACAATAATATTCTATGTTGTAACTCATGATTTTATCATGAGAGTAGGAAACAAAAGTGATCATGCTAGACTTTGGCTGAAGATAATGGCCTATGGATGGTGCAAAGGCCCAGAAGCATAAGCAAGCCCACGCCACAGATCGATGACTCGACGAGTTGAATGCAACTCATCTGGGTCATCTCTCATTGAGTCTGATCAGGTTCAGCACCATGAATCAGTTTTCTTGAGTCAGTTACGTTCTGGCTCGACTTATGACCAAGGTATTCCATAACTATAGTTGTGTCCGTAACGGATACCACCATTACCTTACAGTACCAGTTATAACTGTTATGCTCTCTCTCTCTCTCTCTCTCTCTCTCTCTCTCTCTCTCTCTCTCTCTCTCTCCTCTCTCTCTCTCTCTCCTCTCTCTCTCTCTCTCTCTCTCTCTCTCTTTAATTGAAAGAAAATAGAAAAACCTGTATTGACCCATAATGGACTGTTACGAGGCCGTTATGGCTTTACCGGTCAACAGCCGTTACGGTTGTTATGACCCGCTAACGGCCATTACAGCACACCATGCTCCTGACCAATCGAGCCTCTCTGAGTTGCCAAGTCTTAAAACCATGGCCCATACTTAGGTAGCAGGTAGGGCTATGTTTGGGTCTAATGCTTAGCTAATAGGCTGATTTGGGCATGAACCTGGGCTGGTAATCTTGTTTGCTTATTGGGCTTGGACCGCACCACAACACGGTCCAGCTCATTCAAGTTCTAAGTTTGAATTCGGGCGCCTAACACTACAAAATTCTTACTTTAACTCGAAACCCGACCGCATATCCGAGAATAGCCCCGATCGGTATCCCAATCAAGTAATAACATGTCAGGTTCACGTATGCGACCACGCTCTGCCAACCGGCACCAACCGCAACCCCTGATGATTTTAAAAAAAAAAAAACCACAATCAACAGTCATTAACATTATAATGTAAGATGGGTCCCATCAATTTTCAAAATCAAGCTGATCCCACTACTTGATTCCTCATCTCCTCGATCATTAGATGGGCCACACGGCCTCGTACATGTTGAATTTGGACCACTGGAGAGTGGAGGCAATCTGATGAGTGGATTGGATCTTGCAAAAGTCAGGAGGAGAGTAGGGAAGAAAAACTGACCAGAGAGGACTGGTTGGACACTGTTGAGAAGGATGGAGATGGAGAGGAGAGGAGAAAGGTCTGCCACTGCCAAGGAAACCTCTTCGCTCTCTGTGAAAATATAGGAGATCTTGCCGCGGAACAGCAAGAACATTATAAAAAGCACGAACCCAATGGCTAATGACGTTGCCGTCACGACAATGACGGAGAATTTCGCAGCCTTGGCACTCCCTCTTCCCAGCTCATTTGATACCCGCACACTGCGAAATTTCAGTAAAATGAAGATGCAAATCTTGCCTGGGAAATCAAATTTTCAATAAGAATGATGAAAGCTGTAGTAATGAAAACAAATATACATGGATGCATACATACATACGATGTTACAATCTAATCAATACATTCCCATACATTCATGTGTCACCAGATGAACGTTTCTATCATAGTCTAAGAACCAAAAACTCTACTCGACAGCTAACTTGACTCAACTCAGTTCAATCTTATTTCCTCAAGACCTAAGAAAAAACTCGAGTCGATTGTGACTCAGTCAAGACTCAAGAAAAACTCAACAGAACATGGAGAGACTCAAAGCCTTGACAATGTTGGGAGAAGAATCCCTTCTCGACCACTAATGTTGTCAAAATCGTTATCGAATCACAAATCATAGTTGGGGTTGAATCATATTGAATCCCCTATAGTAAATCACAAGATTGTTTCACAAATTTCTTAATTTTTTTTAATTATGAAAAATATAAATTAATCAGATTTTTTTTAAGAAATCATCTATCTTCCATTTGTCATTAATGTGCACCAAGTAATACCATGTCGTGATAGTGCTAAGGGATTCTTATTCCTTCATTTTTTGTCTTCCATGAAATTTTCTTTAAAAAAACATACAAGGTCCTTTAATAATTTATGTTCTTGTTACCTTTTTCGAACGTAGAATCATGGTGGAAACATGACATTTTATACTGTAGACTGACGAAAAAAGATATTTTGATTTCTAAATATCATTCCATAATATATATAAGTCAGCGTGATTATAACCATTCATAAGTTATACATAAGTTTAGTGTTTCAATCAATTAAGTAAGAAATCCCAAAAAACAAAAGCTACATGATTTAACATCAAAGAGAATATGTCATTTAATCTCTTATAAAGAACAAATAAAAATAAGAATTGTACATCGAAGAGAATATATGTCATTTATACCTTTTCTGAACTATTCTTAAAGCATCCACTAATTTAAAAATACAAAATGAAAGCCAAGAGAAATAGTATATTTTGAATCCTAAATCATAGGATTCAAATCATAGAATTGTAGGATTCATAAAAAAAGGGATTCAAGGTTAGGATTCAAATCGTTTTATTTAAGATTAAACTAAAATTATATATTGTAAATTGTAGGATTTTGACAACACTGTCAACCATACACACCAATATCAAAAAAAAAAAAAAAAAAAAAAAAAAAAAAAAAAAAAAAAAACAGAAAAAAGATACAAAGCACAACATAAATTTACATGGTTCCCTTTCGGTACCATCCCCAAATTCACACGAATAGACTATGCTCAATGGCAAATAAAAAAACATATAAACAACTCTCAATACAATGATACCTCTCTTTCTCACAACAGAATATATATTATCATAAATTGAACTAGGGTTTAAATAAAACACTGTGTCAACGGTACATTTTCAATGATCAAGCCCCACCGGTCCTAACAAACAAAACCCAACTCCCACGTCTTGGCAATATATATATATATATATATATATATATATATAGAGAGAGAGAGAGAGAGAGAGAGAGAGAGAGAGATGCTCACACACAACTATAACTAGTTGGACACTTCATTTTCGTCCAACTAGCTGGGCATTTAATGAACAGTTAATGCTAGTAAATTATTTTATATAAAAGTTATTTCAATCGATGAAAAAGAGTTGCTTACTTAAGTGGCCCCATTGTAGTATTATGTGAAATCCACAGGGCCATTAGGTGAGCCACCTCAAGTTAGACCTAGTGCAAAACAATCAACCCCATCCCTGCTCACATGAACCACATAATTGAAAAATGAGTATATAGAAAGCTCATCCTCCAAACTCTTTCCCTCGGTGTGATTCACTTGAATCACTTATGTGCCAAATTTTTAGGTTCGAGGCTTAATTTTTGGTGTGGGAGCTAATGGTTGGAGTGGATTTTATATTCTCATCATGACAGGGCCTATAAAAATCAAGGGCGGAAGTCTCTCTCAATTGTTTCAATTGGTATGGCCCACTTAAATCATTGATTGGCCTGATTTTTTTGGTCCTATCCTAACATGGGATTATATACCTAATGATTGAGGTGGATTTCTAAAAAATGTCACTATGGGACCTTAAAAATTTGAAAGGTGGGCGTATCTCAAACTATTGTTGGTTCGGAGAAAATTCTTATGTTTCCCAGGTTAGCAGAAAGTGGATTAGGTATTATCCCAGTAACACCAACGGGCGAGTGTTTCCATAAACCTGGGCGCACCATGATGTATGTGTCACATATCTGTGCCGTCCGTCAGTTTTTAAAGATAATTTTAGTGCAAGATCCTAAAAATGAGGCAGATCTAAATCTCAAGTGGACCACGCCACAAAAAACAGCAAACATTGAACGGCCACCATTAAAACATTCCTAGGGCCCACCATGATGTTTATTTACCATCCAACCTGTTGACAATGTCACATGGACCTGGATGGATGAAGGGAAAATACAAATATCAGCTTGATCCAAAACTTCTACACCCCTAAAAAGTTTTCAATGGTAAGCATTCAATCCCCACTGTCTACTCCAGCATTCGATTTGCCTCAATTTTGGGCTCATACTTAAAATGATCTAAAAACTAATGATATGAAATAGTGGATGAACGGTGTGTATATGATATCATTGTGGGGCTTGCAAAATTTTTGCAACGTCAATGCATTACCGACTTATCAACGGGAGAGACACTTTATGAATTATTTTGAGAGTAGATTACATGGTGAGTCCTTGACATGGGGACGACCTAGATGCATGTATTGTATATCCATGCCGTCCATCCATTTTAACAGATACTTTGGGGCATGAATCCAAAAATCAAGTAGATAAAAATCTTAGAGTGGTCTTATAAGAGTTTCACTAGCATGTGTCATTAGCATCTCTACTTCTTGTGATGTGGTCCACTTGAGCTTTGTATTTTCCTAATTTTTGGGCTTGAACCCTAAAATAATATGAAAAGATAAATAGACAGTGTGGATAAAACTCATACACCACGACGGCCCCTCTGAGACCCAGCACATTCCCGGCTAAGGATGAGCGAGGTTAGTAGTCTATCGATGTTCTTAAGCTTTTTTAGACATTCCACCATTGGTTTCCAATCACACAGGGTAGAGGAAGAGAGAGCGTGGTAATAAAAGAGAGTACATTAAATGATTTGAGAAAGTAGAAAAAGGAGGATTGCTTCAAAAGAAAATGGTATAATTGGAGAAGTTGCACGTGTGTGATATATTCATGAGATACACTGCATATGTAACAAATTTGGTCACTTAATTAGGTACAATTCCTTAAAGCATGTGAAGGATATAAAATATTATTTTTTTTGTAATTAATAGCTAACTATTCTTTTACAAGAAAAGTGGACTGTTAGAAATCTATTCCAACAATCTAGGCTTGCATATTTATATCTAGTAATAAAGATCATTTACTAATTTTTAATAAATAAAATTAAATTAGTAAGCCGAATTTGATAAACCAACTAGATTTATGACATGTATTCCCATCACATGGACACAAGATTGGATGTCACATAAACTCTGATGAGTAGGCATTACATGTGGATAAAAAATGTATTTTTACTATTTAATGCACAGCTAGTTGGACCTATTTACATTGTCCAATTAGTTGTGTGTGAGCATTACTCATATATATATATATATGTGTGTGTGTGTGTGTGTGTTATATTTAAAACTGGATAAATTCATAAACCTAGTTTGAGTTACTTAACTTGAGGGAGCCACACGAAAGAGTTGAGTTTTCAAGTTGTTATTTGTATCATAGTCCTAAGGCCTAAAACCTGGACTCGACCTTCTTTTTTTTTTTGTTTGTTAGCTTGTTAGTACACACCCATGTCAGTACACACACTCCATGTTAGCCACCCCTGCTAGGGATCGATACCAAGACCTCGACTCGACCTGATGTCTAGCCCGGTTGGGCCAACTCGAAGGCTAGACTAAGTCTTAAATACTTAATAATATTTAAGTTACTAATAACTAAACATTTTCAATGAGAAAGGCTAACGTCACATAAGTTCTAACAACGTGCGTTAGTGATCAAAACCTGTCCAACAGGTGGTCCCACTATCATAACCTAGAGCGAAAATCAGCCCGATCTACTCATCATGTGGACCACATTACAGAAAACAATTCATAACCATTGATTCAATTTTTATTTTTTTTAAATAGAGGTGTAGCCAGCTCATGGGTGGATCAGGCTGTCTTGCATCATGGTCTTGGTGGTGGGGGCCAACCTTTTGGACAGGTTGGATTCTGCACACATGTGATAGGATGGAAATATTCACTAGTGTTTAAAAATTACTTTGAAATTGCAATGACGGCATGCAAATCAAGTTAAACCGTCCAATTTATTATTCCCAACTTAGAAGTATGATAAAACCATAAGTTACACTTGGTTGATAATTATAATTGAATTGGTGGACACTTATTTGACGGTCGAGAGAGAGAGAGAGAGAGAGAGAGAGAGAGAGAGAGATGTACCTTGCTGCAGCCAAGAAGCCTACTGATATCATCATCTCCCAGCCGTTGATGTTGAGGCTGTCCATGAGCGAATGCATCCAGTGAATATAAAACAAGAACTTGTATGGAAGATGAAAGGAACCGATGGGGTACGTGCCATTGTGGTAAGTGTGTGCAATAATCAAGCCTTCCATTAGGTGGGCCCAAAAAGTCAAGACACTCCAATCATCAGATGGGCCAGACAGTCAACATAAGTGGATCAGTCTCCCACTTCAATCATATAGGCGAGGCCTAGGGCCTGCCTAATGGATGGGTAAGAAGTTGCCACCAGCCCCATAATCAACATATAGGTGTGTGGGCCACCTGATGATGGGATCACACTGATCTTTAATCCAGATCATCCACATGGTTGGGCCCACCTCATGGACGGCTTGGATCATGCGCAACGCACGGATCCTACCCGTGGGCCCAGCAAAGCTAAAAAGAAAGGAAAGATGTGATGATTTCAAGTACCAGATGGAGAGAGCATCTATTGCAATTTCAGCATATTTCATGTGGCCTGTTAGCAGAACCAACACAGTGTTGTACCACAGCTCCAGACTGTTCCAGACAAAACAGATCACACGGTTAGAAATGTTGGTTTGGTCAAGGACCCAAAATCATAATGGGCTTGGGCTGGTTTCTATTGGGCTTTTTCTATGGGCCTTTTTTCTCTTCTGATTTTTCTATTAAATAAAGATGAGTGTGAAAGACAGTCTGGATTTGCATCCACCCATGCGCCATCGACTCGGATTTTAAACTGTTTAAGCTGGGTCATGTGGGCCGGCGCTATTCAAAATTTTGACCCAGGCCCATTGATGGCCCTACATTAGTTCTTAGAAACATACCACTGCAATATGTTAGTTTGTAGCATTTAAAAATCAACTGCGACTCTTCATCTGTACAGATGGTGTAATTGTTGGCAATCCACACCATCAAAACTGCTAACGCAACTGTGGATAGAGCATAGCTGAAATATTGCACTGAAAATATAATACTATCAATCTGATTTCTCATTTTGAATTCGGATCACTCCTTGTTTTGCTTTGAACCAGCCATTCAATAGATTAAGCAAATGGTTAGGATTGTTTATCCATGTCATTTTAGACATATGCTCCATCTACATTGGGACCCACAATTTAGATGGTCTGGACATTGCATCAGTGCCACATGTGAAGACGATGAATCACCATAATTTAAAAATGATGCAAAACTAACACAAGAGTCTTGACCATACACAAACCCATTGCTGTGAAGAACCACCTAAAAAAGCCCAAAGGGTTGCACCGAAACAGCCCAAGCTCAGAACTAATTTCAATGGACATTTAAGAAAGGCCCAGCCCATGGACCTTAATCTTAATCACGAACCGTCACCAACATGGCGGGCCCATTGATAATGGTAGACGTCGAAAATAGTAGTGGACCCAAGCTCCAGGGGCAAGCTCGGCCCATCGATGACAGATGGAAATGGGCACGGATTCATGATTAAGCTGGGCCTCTAATTAAAAATATTTTGAATTTCATGCACATATTTCTTCTCATGGAAATCAGTCCTGAGCCAAGCAATAAGTCTAAACATTAAAACCCAAGCCCAGCCCAACACAGCCCAAATCAAAATACAATGGGCCAGATCAAGAGAGTAGGATAAAGCTCACCAAAGCATTGCACCAGATGAGAGGGACAGCTTGATCACAGGGCACAGATCCTTAAAAGCCAGCATTGAGAACCCCGTCCAGGTGTCCGGGCACCCGCCCCAGATCACGAATCCCATCTGGCCAATGATCGGGATCCAACACGCCAAGATCATGGACAACATCACACCCGGGATGCCCAACTCCAGCTTTACGGCCATGAGCCACGAGAGAAAGACGTGGAGTGACAGTGTGAGGGCTGCCAGATAGGCTATGATCATGTTCTTGCTCTGGGCCTGGAGGTACATTTGCAATGTGAACGAGAAGACATAGGAGAATATGATTGGTATAAACCACAGGGAGATGGTCCCCGCCACTGATGCAATCTCTGCTTCCTGGCCCAGCAGACGGAGGAGCGGGGCTGTGAATATGAAGATCGGGAGGAGGACGATGGTGCAAACGACCTCGACGATCCACGACCGTTGAAGGTAGATCCCGAGCATGTGGTACTGCTTGGCACCAAATGACTGACCACAGAGTGTTTCGAGTGCGCTAGCCATGCCCAGCTGTTATCGAACAAGGAATCTGATATCAGATATGAAATCCAGATGGGCCTTAATGGGCCCACATGGAATTGGCCCATGATGCACACGTGCTGACATGGCATGTTTGTGCAAGATCCGAAGCACTCATCAGGTGAGGACCACCTTGAACGTATCTTGACACAAAAATCAGGCTGGTTTACTTGTTAGGTCTGACACGCTTGCATGAGATGAATGGACGGTTGGGAAAAAAAGTGACCAATGGTCCACGTTTTTCATGCGTAGTAACTTTATGGCAGGCTCCACATATGAACAGTTTAGATCTCACGTATGTAGCATGTCAGCACGTGTGTGGCATTGCCTATAGTACCCTTGTGGTTATAACTTATAAAGATTTGATCAGGGTATTTTCGACTATTTACTTATGTGGGCCCCAGACTACTTACTGTAGCAAACTACTGAAGCGTACGTGAATCGACGCTCGCAAGATAAAAATGTGAATCCTACGTGGCCCATCTGATGACCAGACCAGCTTGACGTTTCTCTCATTAGCAAGTAACGGCTGCGGCCCGCTCGTACGTGTTTTATCCATGCCCATCCATTTTGGGAAAATGAGGCAGAACCAATGTACGGGTTAGATAAAAACACGTACATCACCGTGGGCCCTACAGAGCCACTGCCACGAGACCGTGATGTGCTGTAAATGAGTAATGATTATTAGAGAGCAGCTTGGATGGATCCCTGGATCCACCGAGGTGGGTGGAACCCTGACCGTGGGCCCACCGTGATGTATGTGACTACATTCATGCCATCCATCCATATTGAAAGGTCGTATTAGGGCATGATTAAAAAAAAAATGAAGCAAATCCAAATCTCAGATGGACCATAGGACAAGAAACAGTGTTAATTGACCATTAAAAACGTCTTGTGAGCCACAAAAGCTTTGGATCAAGATAATATTTGTGTGGTTTCTTCATCTAGGTCTTTGTGACCTTATCAACAGGTCAGATGGAAAATAAACAGTCGGTGGAATCTATGAAGTTTTTAATGGTCGGGATTCAATCACGACTGTTTCTTGTGGTGTGGTCTATCTAGGATTTGGGTCAAATTCATTTTTGAGATCATACCTTGAAATGCGCTTTCAAAATGGTTGAACGGTGTGGATTTAAGGCACACACATCACTGTAAGCTCCACAGTCATCCCACCCACCTCGGTGGACCCCGTGCCCTATTATTATTGCCACTGTACTTGGAAACCATACGTACGCAATATCACTCTACCTCCGCTTCCGATCATGGATATGCATAGAAAGTACGTGCCATGGTTACATGAACGTGAATATAAATTCTTTTATATGTGTTATATCTATAATGTCCATTCATTTTGTAATTTCATTTTATGGTATGACCAAAAAAATGAGACAGATCCAAAGCTCAATTAAGCCACTCACAGAAAGTAACCGATGTTTATTTGCCTTTTAAAGGAAAAAAAAAAAAAAAAATACAAATATCAGCTTGATCTGACAGTTTTGTGGATCCTGAGGGCAGCCCGGGGATTTGGAACCCCCCTAGATTTGAAATCCTCCTATTATGTTTGGCACCTTGGATTGAGAATTAACTTTAATCCAAAAACAGCATTGCATGATATACTTATAGGGGTTTGAATTTAATTACTAAATCAACTTTAATATCTCTAATTAGTAATGTATGTAGTGTTTGACACAATATTTGTAATAAGCAAGTTGAAATACATGTTTTGCCTGAAAATGATGAAATTCCAAGTCTCAGATGGCCCACAAGCACAAGATCATGTCTGAGTGACTAACCAACGATTTTTAGCCGTTGATTTAGATGGACAATGTTTGGACTGTGCTGATCATCATATTAAAGTAATTATAGTAATGCAATTGATAATCTAATTGCTTTTGGATATCATTAGTAGGCCGTGTACACAATAGAATAATAATATGGTGACACACATATTACACATGCAAAGGATTTTAGTTGTAATCTAAGCTATGGAATTCAAACACTCTCTTTGAGGGATTTGGATTTAAAAGCGCCGGCTACTTTGTGCTACGAAACAACGAGGTGATTTGAAATCCCCCCAAATCCATAGTGCCAAACTACCTATGAGAAGTTTACAAGGGCATGGGTTCAATTGTCACTGCAAATATCAGCTTGATCAGACACTTTGATGGATCCTATGAAGTTTCCAAGGGTAGGCGTTCAATTGTCACTACTTTTTGTGGTGTGGTTCATTTACACTTTGGATCTGCCTCAATTTTTTTTTTTTTTTTTTATCTCACTTTATGATCTCGACAAAATGGATGGACAATATGGATAAACACATACATCATGGTATGGTCACATGACTATGTCATGTAAACACACCATCATATATCATGGTGGCACCGGAGAAGTTTTCAATGGTGGATATTCAATCACTACTATTTCCTGTATTGTGGTCCAGATTTGGAGCTGCTTTGTTTTTTAGATCATGCAATCTGTAAAAACGGAGGGACGGCGTCTATATAAGTAGGGCTGAAAGTTGGGTGGGTTCAACCCGACCGACCCGACATTGGGCTGGGTTTGGGCAGGATATATTAGGTTTGGTCTCAGGCTTGGGCCATACAAACACCAAACCGATAAAACTTGGGTTGGGCTCAGGTTGAGGTCTCGGGCTGCCCGACCCAATCCAAACCCAATCAATATATAAGTTCCTTATAAATTAATTATAATTGAGTGTGGATCATTTGTGTTGAAGGCACAAGAAATTCCAATGCCGTTAGATTTCATTGGTCCACATCATTTCTGATGATTCAAGCTAACAAGATGTGCCAGATTTCTCTCTCCCAAATAGATTGCGTGATACATAATACGACTTTAAAGGAGGAGTTGTCCTATATTTTAGCCTGTTTGTTTAGAAAAAATGAACTTCTTTACAATAAATAACTGCATATATAATTAATAAAATCATAGGTATAAAAAATAATACGTGTATTGAAAATATAATAGACTAATGTAATAACAAAAATATTAGCATATATCCACCCGACCGAGCCCGCTTGGGTTGGGCTTGGGTTGAGAATTCCCAACCCGAGGTTGGGTTGGGTTTGGGTTAGGGTCGAGGTATAGGAACCTTGGGTTGGGCTAGGGTTTAGCACCAACCCGACCCAACCCAACCCAACCCAACCCGCCCGACTTTCAGCCTATATATAAGGCACACAAGTATCCTAAGCCACGCCCATGCGCAAGGAGCGGATTGCATGTGACCCGGGACAGATAGCAAGAGTTGTGTGGGGCCCATAGAGATGTTCATGATAAATCCAAATCCACACCGTCCATCAGTTTTGCAAGACCGTAATAGGACAGGATTACAAAAATCAGGCAGATCCAAAACTCAGGTGAGCCCTACCACACAAACGGTAGGGATCGAACGCCTCGCGGTGACAGAAATTTTATCTGGATGATATTCGTTTCTACAATTTATCTTAGCGGTAATAATTCTATGAACGGTTTGGATGGCATATAAACATCATGGTCAACTCCAGAAAGATTTCTACCGTGTACATTATTATTCCCACTATTTTGTTGGTGTGGTCCACCTGATCTTCAGATCTGCTGTATTTGAAGGATTGGATTTGTGAACTCGGGCACAGAAATATCTCTGCAAAACGTAGCATTGCTCGGAAGCGAATTGGCTTAGAGGTGTACATGAACCGAGCTAGCTCAGTTAGCTCGCTCGACTCGACTCGAAAAAGCTCGATTCGACTCGGTTTGAAGTTGAGTTCGAGCCGAGTCGAGCTAATTTTTTGAGCTCGAAAATGAGTTCGAGCCGAGTTCGAACCGGCCCCAACTCGACTCGACTCGGATCGAACCCAGCTCGAATCCAACTCAGATCAAACTAGTTCGGTGACTCGGTTACTTTGATATTGATGTTGCTCACCAAGTGTTTGATGAAATGACTCAAAGGACTCAAAGAAGTGTGGCTGGTGGCAAGGAAGGTATGTATATGAAACCAACACCCTTTTTTCTTGATTTTTATGTTGCTTAGAAGGTATTTGATAAAATACCTGTAAAACCATTGATGTTGTCTCAAATACAGTGAGATTTTGAAGGTGCAGTCCAAGTGTTTGTGGAAAAGCTGCAATGGCGAACTCGACTCAATCTTAGCTTGAACTCAGCTCGAACTGGCTCGAGCTGCTGACTGAACCGAGCAGTCAAGCTCGAGGACCGAGTCAAACAGAGTTCGGGCTGAGGTCAGCTAGTGGCAGTCGAGCTGAGGCCAGCTCGACTCGGTTCAACTCGATGTGCCCTATGTGTGACCTTATGAACATAGATGGAAAATAAACGTTACACCGGGCCCTACAAACGTTTTAAAGGTGAGAATCATTGTCCCACTGCTGGTTGTGGTGCGGTCCATTTGAGCTTTGGATATGACTTATTTTTCTCTCATACAGACTAGATATAATAAATACATCATTGTGTGCCCCATATAACTTTGATCTCCTTTGAACCGTTCGTGCAACTCGGAGCTGGAGGAGTGTCGCGCACGACACGTACCCACACCAGCCATACTGGTGGTGTGTGGTACACCAGCCAATCCGCTTCCACAGATAGTCAGAACTTGAAATTTCCTGCCTGGCCATATATGGGACCACGACGGACTAATGATAACCACTCGATTTCTGAATAATGATAACCACTCGATTTTTGAATGCAATCAATTGCATCTGTACCCATCTTTTCATTTGATAGGGTGGTGAATACGTATCTTCACACACACGTAATCTCGCACGTGTGAAGTATTTTGGTCACTCATGCGGTCTACTCACTCCGCCTAGCCTGTGGGATTACCTAGTGGGTCCCACATTGGATCCCAACCGCAGCTTAAAGTAGGGCCCACATGGGGGAAGGATAGTGTATGCATAGTTATCAAAAGGGCACAAGAAAAATTAAACAGTCCGTTCGGAAAGTGTGTTCTTGTTAATTAAAATGTGGTTAAAAATTCAGCCGCAATAAACCAAAATTCAAAAACCATGAAAAAAAATAAGAAGTTATCAATTAACGGTTGCTAAAGAAAAAAGAGTAAAAAATTATATATGATTACATATATTATATATAAATAATGTTAAATTATAAAATTTTAATTAAAATAAATAGAATTTTTATATATGAGGCAACAAATGAAACATTAGGCCAACCAGATGTATTTCTTTGATCCACACCGTCCATCCATTGTTCAAATCATTCTATTATTTGAGCCCAAAAACAAAGTAGATCCAAAGCTCAAATGGACCCTAACAAAGGAAACGGTAGGAATTGGACACCTACCAAAGCTTTGATCAGGCTGATATTTGTATTTTCCCTTCATTGTGATCTTATTAAGAATTTTGATGGCAAATGAGCCCCACAGTTGGCCCTAGGATGGTTTGAATGGTACCCGGTTCAATCCAGACTGCTTTACGTGATGTGGTCCACTTGAGCTTTGGATGTCACTCATTTTTGAGCTCAAGCTCTAGAATGACCTGAAAATATTGATGAACAGTGTGGATCTAACCCATAAATCATAGTGAAAATCAAAGAAGTTCCATACGTTCAAACTTGCATTGTGTAGTACACAATCTCTTGGCAGATGGAAAGTCTACGGAATTCACCATACATGAGTTTCGTTTCGTGCCAAAGCCTTTGGCAGGGAGTTCTTGTGCTGGGATGCTAGGTGAGGCCCACCATGATGTTGGGGAGAAATTCACTCGTCTATCCGACTTACCATATCATTTTAGGACATGCAACAAAATATGAGTCAAATTTAAAACTCAAGTAGGCCATGCCAAAGGGAAAATGGGGGAAATAGTTTCCTTACCATCGAAATCTTTCCGGGATCTAGCTTGAAATTTATCTCCCATGAGGTTATCAAGCTTTTGCAGCCGTATGAATGCTTCAGCGGTAGTCAATAAATCCCCACTGTTTCCTATCGCATGGCACAATCGAGAAATGGATGGACCTTGTGGATTTCTCCCAAACATCACAATGGACCCCACCTAACAACGAACTTCCTGCAAAATGCTTTTGGCAGGAAACCCGCATCTCTTCAGGGCTTGTTTGGCCGGACCCATATCCCGGGATATGCATGACGAGCCTAACAGACCCGGTGAACTTGTCCCGGGATATAAGCAATCCCATGGATCTTAAAACATCGCCATCATTACTTTAAGGGCGTGTTTGGCTGGGCGCTGGATATGGGATTAGGAGGGTTATCCTGCGCCATCCCATCCCATCAGCCGTCTGGGATGGCAGGATGGGATTTCATCTGCCTCGCCCTCATAAACACCGCCCTTAGCTAATATGGATTCTGCTAATCCCCAGATGTGAAATTTCACCGCTATGTGGGGCCCACCAAGATATTGATGAGATATCCACTCCGTCCATCATTTTCACCTGCCTACATTTAGCCATGAACCTGTTTTAACGCAAATATAAAACACTGAGTGGGGCACACCACAAGAAGCAATGTAGATGCAAACCCATCCATTTGGGACGGTCCAAACAGGCTGCTGTATATCCCATGGACTATCCGAAACCCATGGGATCAAGGGACAAACACCGACACCACCATCATTACCTTAAAATCCATTCTATCCCTCCTAATCCTATGGGATTGGTCCGGCCAAACACGCCCTAAAATCGATCCCATCCCTTGGTTAGACAGATTGGAAGATAAAATCCCGGGATATGCTGGGCGTGCCAAACAGACCCAGTGAACTTGTCAGGCGATATAGCAATCCCATGGATCTTAAACCAATTCACTGACACCACCATCATTACCTTAGAATCCATCCCATCCCTCCTAATCCCATGGGATTCGCCCACCCTCGGATTATCCACATTCCAATGCCTTTATATTTGGCAGCTTCGGAAGTTTGCTAAGTGCAACAAATACAACGTATAAAACAAGCCCTTAACAAAAAGAGGGAAACGGATGGGCTACTCCCCCTGCCACCAGCCAATGGCTAGTGGTCGGTGCTTTGTGGGCTCCATCGTCATGTATATGTTTCATCCATGCCGTCCATCCATTTTTACAGGTTATTCTATGGTATGAGACAAAAAATGAGGTATACACCAATCTCAAGTGAACCACATTACAGGAAAAAGTGTTGAAAGAGGGTCGACCATTAAAAACCTTTTGGGGATATAAAAGTATTGGATCAAGCTAATATTTGTTTTTTACCTTCATCTGGGCCTGTATGACCTAATCAACGAATTGGATGTCAAATAAACAGTACAGTAGGCCTTAGGGGGATTTTAATGGTGGATATCCAATTACTATTGTTTACCTGTGGTGTGGTTCACCTGAGATTTATATCCCTCTCCTTTTAGGGATAAAGCCCTAGAATGATCTGTAAAAATGAATGAACAGAATGGATGAAACACATACATCATGGTGGGTCCTACAGACCACCGACCACCAGCCAAGGGGCTGGTGGCAGGGGGAGTAGCGTCCGTTTCCGAAAAGAGTTACGGCAGCTCTATCCTGCTGGACCACAGCGTAGGCACAGCTTAGGATCCATCCCGTGAACAACTTCTAACTTATTAGTGATTGTGACATCTTGGGGTCCACTCAGGGAATAATTTCTAATTTATTAGCTTCCGGTCCACACTCTGGAAACAAAACAATCAATTGCATCACACAAGCTGCCCATAAATGTGGACCCACCGTTTCAATTCACTTAAATATGGACGCGGATTGTTTCCTACCCCCTCTTTGGGGCCACCGTGATGTAAGTGCTTTATTCACGCCAGTTCATCATTTTTCTCATATCATTTTAATATATGATACAAAAAATGAGACTGTTGAAACTCTTAAGTGAACCACAAAGTGAGGATTGAACGTCCACCATTAAAAACTTCTTGAGAGCTGAGAAGTTTCGGATTAAGGTGATATTTGTGTTTTCACTTCATCCACGTCTACATAACCTTATAAGTAGGTTGGAGGGTAAAAAAACATCACAGTGGCCCTTAGAAAGGTTTCAATGGTATCTATCATATCACTGCAGCTTCCTTTGGTGTGGTCCACTAGAGTTGTGGACCTGAGAAAAGTGATTAAGGGCGTGGATAAAAAAACTACATCGCAGTGAGCCCCACGGAGCCCTGCCTGGACGGATTACCGTCCGAGTGGGGGTAGGACGCAATCCGCGTCCGCCCGTCCCTAGCTCCGAACGGGTAGTTCTATGGGTAGGCCCACTGTGATGTATCTGTACATCCATATACTCGGTCTCTTTTCTTAGATTATTTTAAGTCATCAAAACAAAAATGAGTCAGATCCAATGATCAATTGGACCACACCACAAATGACTTTTGCATTTAATGCAACTGACATTTAATGCTTTGCACATTTTAATGTGACCAAGCTTATTATTTGGTGTGGTCCAGCTGAGCATTGGATCTGCCTCATTTTTGTGTTCATGCCTTAAAATAATTTGAGAAAAGGGATAGACGGCTTGGATGTACAGATACATCACGGTGAGCCAGCCCACAGAACTACCCGTTAGGAGCTAGGGACGGGCAGGGTAGTACGCAATCGGCGTCCCTTAAATATGTGCCACGTGTACGTGCTGATTGGACACGGAGTATCTACTAAACTCAACAGTAGCGACTCTGGCTACTGATGTGACGTCACCATGTTACTTGGGCTCCACCATGATGTATGTGTTGTATCCGCCGCGCCCGTTCATTTGGAGAGATCATTTTAAGGCATTAGCCAAACAATAAGGTAGATCCAAAGCTCAAGTGGACCCACTACAGAAAACAGTGGAGCTCAAACACCTACCATTAAAAACTTCTTTGGGCCACGAAAGTTTTCGATCAAGCTATGTATGTGCTTTCCCTTGTTCCATGTTTGTGTTAACTTATAAAAAGGTCAGATCTGAAATAAACATCATGATGCCCCAGGGAAGGTTTCAACGGTGGCGTTACTGTCCTCGCTGTTTTCTGTGGTGGGTCCACTTGAACCCCGGATCTGACTCGTTATTTGGCTCATGCTCAAATATATGCCCGCTATAATTCTGTTTGGCCATGCAGATTGGATGGGATTGGATGGTATTAGAATGGATTGCACGGATTTCAAAGTAGTGATAGTTGTGTCAGTAGATTGGTGCAAGATTTATGGGATTGCTATATCCGGTCTGTTTGGCACGCCCGGCCAATCTTGAGATTAAAATATTTGAAAATTAGATACAAAAAGAAATTTATAAATAACAGAAAAATTAATAGAAAAAACACACAACAACCAAATCCAACAAATAAATCAAATCAATCAATTTATCTTAACTCGGTCTATCGGATGAATAGTGATAATCGAGTAATGGTAATTTCTTAGTTGTAATATAAATTTATGCTCATACGTGACACTTTATCTTTATCAAATACAAGCAGTTCTTTTAGAAGAACTATTCTAGCTGTTGTTTTAAGTGACCGACTATAAGTTTTTCCTTTTGTTTGATTGTATTGTTATATTGAAAAGTTCTTTTTTTGTGAAAGGCAAAGTGCAACCTATCTTTGGAGAAAAAACTCTCACCTTCTGATGATCACTTGATTATTACAAATATTCTGCAAGTGGCTAAGTAGGTAACCGATCTCCTCATATCCAGTTATATACTGTCGAGTTTGATGTATTTGCCTATTTTGGCACTTGGGGTTAAAGTTGATCGGTTTGAATCCAACCGTTATATCGATTCTAGTATGCCTACACACACTACACATGATAGAAAACAAATCGAGTGCCAACAATTTTTGGCACACCTGGTAGAACTCTAATTATACTTACCGGTGCAAAAGTTCCATGGAATCATGGGCCAAAGAAGTAGTCAAAATGCATGTTTTTGTAACTACTAATGCTGTGGCTAATGAACCTCCTACCCAAGAGGGAGAGCTGCAGGTTTAACAGGTACAAAAGCAAGTGAATCCACTACTCAATCTAATGTATGCTCTACCAAATTTAGATAGAGCATCGACAGCTAGGGTTAAACTCCTTACGATTATGTTAACTGGAGTGGTCGATATGTAAAGGGAAATTCAACATATTGCGGAATAATCACATGTTGAAAAGTCACGAAGTCATACTAAAACCTATAATACATGTATGGGTAATCACACCGAGAGCATTAACCGGTTGATGGCTATGTTTGCCGAAAGGGCACTTGTCGCACCTTAGCAACAGTTTGACGCTAGTTTAGTTAGGAATTTGGGACTAGTACCTCTGGTACAACTAGTACAACATGCACCCCCCTTTACGATGAAATACACATCATGCCCTATTCCAGTTCAGGACATGCGAAATTCGTTAACTCGGGTAACCTTGGAATTCTAATTTGTTACCAAATTCGATCCAAACTTGGCAAGAAATTTAAAAAAAGTTTCATACCCAGTTCCTTTATAAGGACATGAAAATTTCTATGGCCATTTTTGCACAGTTTCATCAATTGCCAAGAGAATTGGTTGAAAATTATATCGCTCAGTTCAAAAAAGCAAAAAGTCGATGCAAGGTAGTCACGACTGAAGCAGAATTCGTTCAATTGGCTCAAGATGGTATAGAGTTTAAATTTCGAAAGAAGTTTATTGGAATAGAATTCACATATCTTTTAGATCTAAATAAAAATATCTCGATATGAAGCTCTGCTTCAAGAGGGTATACGATAAAAGAATTCGTCAGTAGGAATATACTACTATGATCCTAACTATGACATCGTAGTGGTCTAAATAGTGGCTAAACAACTATTTGTCTATTCAACTTTAGTTAAAACAAAGGCGATTGTATTGTCCACTCAAAAAGTTCCAAAAACGTATACATTCGATATTATTAGGGTTGACAAAATCTTTGATATCATGTTAGATAAGAAATTTATCAAAGTTCATATTAATCATAAGATATTGATACCTAAAGAATTAAAGAAAATTAGTTACTATAAATGGTACGAAATTCGATCTCATTCCACTAACAAGCGTATCATTTTCAAAAATATTATCCAAGACAATATGTCCTAAAGATTCCTAAAGTTTTCAGAAAAAAGATAAATATGCAATGTTGATTGATACCAATCGATTTCCATCTAATATGAAAATTGCCTCTCGAAACTAAGAATGCTACTTTTGGCAAATAGTTACCTACTTAGGATAGGCCATTTATAATGGTAAATATTCTCAATGTAGGTGCTTACGTTCATCACATGACATGTAGAAGAATCATTAAAATAATACTTAAAAAAAAAAAAAACAAAAACGGTCAATTTTTTAGGGCTTATCTCACACCAGTTTGTAGGAGTTGTGGAACTATGAATCCAAACCACCAACACGCCCGCACACATCGCACGTGTCAGGAGACTGGAAAGGGGCGACCGTCATAATCAAACCATGTGCCCATTTCTGTTCAGGGAATAGTCAGCAAAGCTGAAAACGTGGCATAAGGAGGAAAAGGGTGCGCCAAACGTCGACCATGGAAAACGTGTGGGATGCGTGTCGGAGAAAGGATCCCAATACCCGATGTGTGGTAATAATCGAGCTGAGGCGGAGCCTACCGGATGTGTGGCAATCATCGAGCTTAGATGGTCCCCCACATGTTAGGCCGAGATTCCAAAATCCAAAGGAAAATGGGGACCATTGGGGAGAATAGTAAGCCCACCACAGAAACTTTCAGATGGGGTGTGGGTCCCACCGTGTTGCGTACATTCCATCAAACCAGGAACCCGGATCTTCTGCTTACCACAAACAAGAGGTTTTTCGCCGCACCACTTGAATAGCTACGTGTTCGGCGTGATTGTACGTTGCTCCTAGTGGTGTATCCGTACCACACACCAGTTATATAGCCCGTGTATTGACGCCAGCAAGTTATGTGGATCCCATCATGAAGTATGTGTTATATTCAAACCGTCCATCCATTTTGCAAACTCGTCTTCATGCTTGAGCCAAAACATAAGACAGATCTAAAGATCAATTGGATCACACTCCAACAACAGTGAGGGATTGAACGTCAACCGTTGAAACCCTTTTGGGGTCACAGAAATTTCGGATCAATATGAAATTTGTTTTTCTTCTTCGTCCATATATATATTTTTTTACCTTATTAACAGATTTGATGGAAAATAAACGTTATGCTGGGACCTACAAATTTTTTAACGGTGAAAATCATTATCTTCGCTGCTATTTCTGGTGTGTTCCATAGAGTTTGGATATGATTCGTTTCTTGTCTAATGTTATAAAATGATCTCGAAAAATGGATGAACGGTATGGATATAATAAATATATCACTGTGGGGCCATGTAACTTTGATCTCATTTGAACCGTTCGTACAACTAGGAGCGTCGGCGCTCGTCTTCGCACGACACGTATCTACACCAGCTATATAGCTTATGTGTGGTACACCAGCCAATCCGCTTACGGTGTATCCCACCAGTGTTTTCGATCAGGTTGATTCTTAACCAGATGAAAGGTGTAGATTCTATACACGCATCACGGGTGGGCCCTACACAGCTCGAACGGATGGTAATTATCGTACACACGAACGCATTGATCATTTCCCGCCATTCTCAAAATCTGGACGTGGGCCATATTGGGCAGATGATCATCTCATGACGGAATCCGCACCCTTGGATTCTTCTGACGCGTTCAATAGTTATCCACAAATCAACCGTTTAAACCTATCTACAGTGGGGCCCACTAATTAGACGGCTAAGCTTTGATGGGCGTGTATGCCGTGCGCCAAAAAATATGTGTGCATGTGTATGGAGTAACAAGCTTTCAGAGTCCCCAAACAGGAAACGGAAGAGATAACGGTAACGGAGCGCTTACCAGGATTCCGTTAGCGAACCTGACAAGAACGGTGGAGACGAGAGCGAAGGCCGCGAGCTCCGTTGAGCCGATGTGGCCGATGAACGCCTGGCTGATAACGGTGACGCCGAACGTCGAAAATCTCGTGAAAATACCGGGACCCGCTACGATCCAAAGCTTCTTCGTCTCCGTCCATAGCTTTCTCCCCAAACTCTCCTCTTCTTCTGAGTTGGTTTCCAGAAGCTTCGCGTTTAAATCGCCCTCCATTTTCTCGTTTCGTTTCAAAATATCGAGATCGGATCCTGAAAAGCCAAAAGTAAAAGACTGTCTGAAATAATAGAGAGGAGAGAAAGCAGCGATACCTTTTATCTGGACGAAATGCGAACTGCGTTTCTGAAAGCAATGAGCCGAATTTCTTTGACGAAAATACCCGGACTCGACAAGTCAAATCGAGGTGTTTTCGTCTTTTTCGGCAGATATTAGGACAGGCGTTAGGAAGCGGATTGGCTGGTGCACCGCACACCACCGACCTGGCCGGTGTGTATACGTGTCGTGTAAGCTCCTCGAGCTCCGAGTTGTACGAACGGTTCAAAGGATATCAAAGTTACATGGACCACACAATTATGTGTTTATTATATCTACACCGTTAATCCATTTTTCAAAAGCATTTTAGAGAACTCATTTCCATAGCTCAAGTGTACCACACCACAGAAGCAGAGGGGACGATGATTCTCAACATTAAAACATTCGTAGGGCCCACCATAGCGTTATTTTACATCAAATTCATTCACAAGGTCATGCAGACCTGGAAAAAAAAATATAATATTGATTCAAAACTTTTGTGACCTTAAAAGTGTTTTAATGGTAGATGTTCAATTCCCACTTCTTTTTGCAGTGTGGTCCACTTAATCTTTAGATCTGTCTTATTTTTCGGCTTAAGACTTAAGATTCGCTCTTCAAATGAACGGACAGTTTAGATATAATACAAACCTAAGGAAGGGACTCACAAAATTTAGAAGCCACCTTTTATCCAACGGTCCAAAACTTATTAGGGAAACGGATTGGCTACTCCCCCCTTGCCACCAGCCCCGTGCTGATGGTCGGTGCTCTGTGGACCCTATCATGATGTATGTGTTTCATCCATTCCGTTCATCCATTTTTAAAGATCATTTTAGGGTTTGATTTAAAACATTAGAGGTATATAAATCTCATGTGGTCCACACCACATGAAAACAATAGTGATTGGATATCCACCATTAAAATCCTCCTAAGGCCCACTGTACTGTTTATTTGATATCTAATCTGTTGATTAGGTCATACAGGCCCAAATGAAGGGAAAAAGCAAAAATCAACTTGATCCAAAGCTTTTATAGCCCCCAAAATGTTTTTAATGGAAGACACTCATTCAACATTGTTTCCTGTAATGTGATCCACTTGCTATCATGATGTAACTCATTTTTGGTCTCACATTATAAAATGATCAGTAAAAATAGATGGACAACATGGATGAAACATATACATCATGCTAGGGCCCACACAGCACCGACCACCAGCCATTGGCTGGTGTCGAGGGAGTACCCAGTCCGTTTCCCAAAGTTAAACCTTTTACATACGGACAGCGCATTTGAGGACAAAAATGGAAACGGATTGGCTACTTCCCCCTGCCAGCTCCTTGGCGGGTGGTCGGTTCTCTGTGGGCTCCACCATGATGTATGTATTTCATCCATTCTGTTAATCCATTTTTACATATCATTTCATGACTTGATCTCAAAAATGAGAGGGATATAAATCTTAAGTGGACCACACCACATGAAAACAATCTTAAGTGGACCACACCATTAAAATCCTCTTAAGGCCCATTATACTGTTTATTTGACATCCAATCTGTTGATTAGGTCATATAGGCCCAGTTGAAGAGAAAAAGCAAAGATCGGCTTGATCCAAAACTTTTATGCCCCTGAAATGTTTTTAATGGTCGACCCTCATTCAACACTGTTTCTTGTAATGTGGTCCACTTGAGATTTGGATATACCTCATTTTTAAACCCACACCATAAAATGATCTGTAAAAATATATAGACGGCATGGATGAAACACATACATCATGGTGGGGCCCACGTAGCACCGACCATCAGCCATTGGCTGGTGTCAGGGGAGTAGCCAATCCGTTCCCGACAAAAATAACCTGAGCGGCGGTGAAAAGCGGAAGCGGATTAGCTTATATACCTCACACCATGGCTACTTTATGTACATGTCGAGTGCGAAGACGAGCACTGACGCTCCTCGAGCTTCCGGTTGTACTAACGGTTCAAAGGAGATCAAAGTTGCATAGCCCACAGTGATGTATTTATTGTATTTACACCGTTTATCTGTTTTTAGAGATCATTTTAGAGTATCATTCAAAAAATAAATCATATCCAAAGATCATCTGGACCACACCATAATTAGCAGCAGAGATAATGATTTTTACCATTAAAAAATTTGTAGAGCCCATCATAATATTTATTTTCCATCCAATCTGCTCATAAGGTCACAAATACCTGAATGAAGAGGATAAACAAATTTAATAATGATTCAAAGCTTATGTGACCCCAAAAGGGGTTTCAATGGTAGACATTCACTCTCCTACTGCTTTTTGAAGAGTGGTTCACTTTATAATTAGATTTGTCTTATTTTTAGTCTCAAGCCTTAAAACGAGCTCGTCAAATGGATGGACGGTTTGGATATAACAGACACCTCGTGATCAGACCCACAGAACTTGCTTACGCCAATACAGCAGCTAGGTACACCACCCAATCCGCTTCCGTGGAAAGCGGACGTGGATTTGAAGTTCCTGCGATGGAACCCAGGTGGGGCTCACTGTGATGTTTGTGAGAAATCTTACCCGTCCATCCGTTTTTTAGTTTATATTAAGACTCAATGTCAAAAATGAACCGTTTTCAAAGCTCAAATGGGCTGAAAAGTTGATAATTGAATGTCTACAGTTGAAATATTCATGGGCCAAAGAAGTTTTGAATCATTCTAATATTTGGGACTACAGCTCATCCCAGTAGTAATGAAGTTATTAACGGTACGATGGTATGTAAACATCATTGTCCAACTCAGGTAGGTTTCAACGGTAGGAATTTTTCTAACCATATTTTCCTTAAGCATAGCCCACTTGAGCTTTAGATACGGTTCATTTTTGGCATCATGCCTTGAAATGAACTCATAAAACTGATGGAAGGGGAAGATTTTTCACAAACATCACAGTGGGCCCCATCTGAATTCTCAGCGCAGTAGCTACACGAGGAAATCTGCGTCCGCGAAAAGCGGGTATTTTCGTCCTCAAATACTTTGTCCGTATGTGAAAGGTTTAAATTAGGAAGGTAAGTTTTGGGCTGTTGATAACAGAAGCCGGTTAAAAGGTAGCGTCTACAGTGATAATTTTCTCCACCAGCCATGCCGTGCTTTGTGGTACGCTAGCCGATCTGCTTCCGAAGTCACTGTCACTACGAACATGAAAATGGGAAGCGGATTTGCTGGTGTACCACAAAACACATGCTATATAGCTGATGTATTCACTTCAGTAAGTTGTGGGTCCCATCATGAGGTATGTGTTATATCCACACCGTTCATCCATTTGGCAAACTTGTCTTTAAGGCTTGAGCGGTAAAATAAGATGGATCTAAAGATCAAGTGGACCACACTGCAAAAAGCAGTTGGGGATTGAACATCTACCATTGAAACCTTTTTGGGGGTCACAAAAGTTAAAAGTTGCGGAGCAATATGAAATTTGGTTTTCCTCTTCATCTATATATTTGTGACCTTATTAGCAGATTGGATGGAAAATAAACGTTATGGTGGGCTTACAAATCTTTTAACAGTGAAAATCATTATCATTGATGTTATTTTTGGTGTGGTCCATTTGAGCTTTGGATATGATTCATTTTTTGTCTAATACTCTAAAATGATCTCGAAAAATAGATGAACGGTGTGGATATAATAAATACATCATTGTGGGACCCATGTAACTTTGATCTCCTTTGAACCGTTCGTGGAGCTCCAGGAGCGTTCGGCGCTCGTCTTCGCACGACACGTATCCACACCAGCCAACCCGCTTCCATGAAAATGGGAGGCGGATTAGCTACATATACTCACTACTGAAGCAACATCATCAAGTCATGTGAGCCTCACTTTGATGTATATGTTGTATCCACATCGTCTATTCATTTGGAGATATCATTTTAGGGCATGAGCCAAAGAGAGAGAGGCATATCTAGAGCTTTTGTGGATCCCATTATAGAAAACAATGGAGAGAGTGATGTCCACCGTTGAAACCTTCTTAAGGCTCACTATGATGTTTATTTGAAATCTAACCTATTCACAAGTTAACACAGAGATGAAATAATAGTGGTGGGCATCACTTTCCCCACTGTTTTCTGTGGTGGGGTCCATTGGATCTTTGGATTTGGCTCATTCTTTTTCTCTTGCTCTAAAATGATCTTTCCAAATGGATGAATGATGTGGATACAAAACACATATCATGGTGGGGCCCACATAACTTGGTGATGTCACTTCAGTAGTGAGGCTGCTACTCAGCTTGTCAGTAGCTAATCCGTGTCCATGAAAATGACGGGTGCACCGCAGGTGTAACAATTTCCCGACATCATGCATTAACACGAGAGATTAGAAGCGCGGCGCCCAATCAATTGTCCTACGATGGTTTCCGTGGTCGAGTGAGTTCGAACATTAACGTCAGATTTAGAAACACAAATCATATTGTAAGTGCTATATTGTATAAAGCACACCGTTGTTTGTCAAATTTCGTTTAGACAAAACAACTTTAGTTATAGTCCGTCTACTGTGGATCAAGATGAAAAGTTAAGAGTCTTAAGTCATTCAACTTCAACATCTACTATGGAGACCAAGCTTAAGTACAAGTCATAAAGTTGGAAAGTACAAGTCATGAAGTTGGAAAGTTCAAGTTCTATTACACTTATAGTAGAAGAACAAGCTCCACCTTCAATACACTTCAAGTTGAAGTCTACTATGCTCTATTGAAGATTTAAGAAGAAGAACAAGCGTTAAACTTCAATATCCAGTCTTTTCAGATATAGTCGACCCTAGAAAGACCTCAAACTTAGGTGTTTTCAAAAGATAAACTTATATGAGTTTTTATACTTTGGTTAGGCTTTAGTTCGACTAGTCCAAGCCTTGGTTCGACTAGTCTAAGCTGTGGCTCGACCAGTATAAGATAATATTCGACCAATCCAAGTTTGAAATCCAAAAATGGATATTTCTTGTGATTTCTCGACCAGTCGAGCAGACTGCTCGACCAGTTGACGAGAGACCTTCGACTAGTCGAAGGTTGCTCGACTCGAAGTCCAACAACTAAAATTTGATACCCTCAACCAGTCGAAGCTCATGCTCGACTAGTCGAGCAGGGCCTTCGATCAGTCGAAGAACAGTTTTATCCGATCGCGCCCAAATTTTAAAATTTGGTTAAATATTAGACGAGTCGAAGATGACTTTAGATGAGTCGAAGGTGACTTTAGATGAGTCGAATGTGACTTTAGATGAGTCGAAGTAACAACTTTTCAGCTTATAAATAGCTGCCTTCTCTCAATCCGAAATTAATCATCCAAGCTAAGAAAAGCTTTCACCAAGAAAGAGAGAAGTCCCCACTATCTTCAAGCTATTGCACGATATTTTAATATTTAGTTTATATAGCTTTTTGTTTTGATTCCTTGATCTCTTTTCGTGAATCTTACTTTTTAAAAGAGAGTAATCACTCTTCTTTGAGATCTTGAGGAATTCAAACAAGTAGTCTTTGATTTGAATTAATTTAAAAGCAATATAGAACCCAGAACCCTTGTTTGTGTTACTGGACATTGAACGTTCTACTTTAAGTAAAATGGTTCTACAGGCTACTTCAAGAGATTCGTCTTCAAGAAGAAGATAAGTACATTTCTATATTATGTATTTTTAGTTTATTTGAGATAGCTAGAAAATTTTTTGTGTTGGTTTTGATTGAGATAGCCAAAAAATCTCAGCGTGGGATTTTTATTTGTGATAGTTCTTCTAAAATCACAACTGTATAAGGTTTTAAGGTGAACCTGTAAAAACCTTGTTTTTTGTGAACGCCAATATCACGTGGGTTGTGATTATTGTGAGTGGAGTATGTGTGGCTGTTTGAGAACAGTTGGTATACACACCGAACCACTATAACTCCTGGTGTTTATGGTGGATGTTTAGTTTTTGTATATGTGGTGAATGATTGTAATTTATTTATGCAAATGTGGTGAATGCTTGTAATAGATAGCTCTCTTGTCACTTGTTTGGTTTGGGATCTTGATCCTAACAAACGTTCGTGAAATCAGGTTGTCCTACCTAAAACTTTGTTTTTGGTGTAAGGTTGTCATACGAACTAAGTTTGAATCAATTTTTTAATACTACTGCTATTGAGATTTCTAATTTATTTTGATTTATTTATTATTTCAGTACTTTTAAGTTTTTATTTGGCATAGTCCTATTCACCCTCTCCTTTAAGACTGTTAAACTCACAATTTTCACATACGATAGTAGTGGCTTTTTTCTTATTACATTTTTATGCAAGCTATTTTGATTTTTCATATCCATTTTAAGGATTGTGATAGGACAATTATGATTCTTATGTGTATGGTTTTCATAACGTTTGGCCAGACATGGAAGGTCCTATTTCTTGAAAGGTTATGATCATCGATACATGCTGCTATGTGGACGCGGATTTCTTGGGAAAGCCTTTAGCAAGAAGTTCTTGCACTGTGAACTTAGGTGGGGCCCACTGTGATGTTTGCCAGAAATCCACTCCATCCATCCATTTTATGAACTAATATTAAGAGATTAAACCAAAATTGATCAGGATCCAAGACTCAAGTGGGCCATACTAAAGAAAAAGGTAGTTAGGGAAATTCCTACTATTGAAACTTCCCTGAGTTCGACAGTGATGTTTACATGCCATCCATGCCGTTAATAACGTCATTCCTACTGGGATGATGAACTGAAAACATAAATATTAGCATGATTCAAAACTTGGCCCTGCGAATTTTTCAATTTCACGGTTTCAGCCCACTTGAAAATTGTATACAGCGTTGTGTCGTAAAATGAACTCACAAAACGCATGGACGGTGAGGATTTATCACAAACATTTCAGTGGGCCCACCTGCGTTCCCAGCGCAGAAACTTCCTGCAAAAGGGACGCGGATTTCCTGCGAAAGCCTTTCACAGGATGTTCCTGCGCAAGATTCTGTGTGGGGCCACTACGATGTTTGCGAGAAAGTCACTCCGTCCATCCGTTTTTTGAGTTCATTTTAGGACATGTGACCAAAAATGAGGAGGATAAAAAACTCAAGTGGGCCACACGAGAGGAAACAGTGGGGATTTATTGACCACCGTTGAAACATTTATATGGCCACAAAAGTTTTGCATCGGTTTAATTTCTTGGCTTTTTCACTTCATCTCAGTGAAAATGACCTTATAAACGGTTTGGATGGAATATAAACATCAAGGTGGATCCTGAGAAGGTTTCAACAGTAGGAATTCCTTTCCCCTCTGTTTCATCTAGTATGGCCCACTTGAGTTTTGGATCCTAATCATTTTCGGTCACATGTCCTAAAATGAGCTCAAAAAACGGATGGACGGGTTGGATTTCTAACAAACATCACAGTAGGCCCCATCCAAAATCCTTGCGCAGGAACTTCCTGCGAAAGGCTTTCGCAGGAAATCCGCGTCCCTGCAAAAGCCTTTCGCAGGAAATCTGCGTCCGTACTCTGTTATGGAAGCGCAAATTTCAAGGACGCAGATTGTGTACTGGCTGCCAGTAGTAACCTCGCTACTAGACGGTGCTCTTTAGGCTTCACGATGGTGCATGTGTTTCATCCACGCTGTGCATCCGTTTTGGATCATCATTTGAAGCCGTGAGACAAAAAATTTGCGGTGGATCCAAATCTCAGGTGGAACACACCATAGGAAAACATTGGTAATTGAACGCCCATCATTAAAAACTTTTTAAAATCTTCCGGCCAACCATAATATTTATTTGGCATCTAACCTGTTTGATTAGGTCATAGACCTAAATGAAGGGAAAACACAAATATCAGCTTCATCCAGCACTTTTGTAGCCACTAAAAAGTTTTTAACCGTACCTGTTCAATCATCACCGTTTCCTATGATGTGATCCAACTGAGATTTTGATCTACCTCGTTTTTATCTAAAATGAACCGAAAAATGGATAGACGGCGTGGATTAAACACATACATCATGGTGGGTCCCACGGAGCACCGTCTGGCGCAACAGGCGTCCCAATTTCAATCGGTGCACACAATCCACACCGTGGGAGTACTGATTCTCCAAGATTGGTTCTGCAAAGAAACCTCATCACTCGTGTGGAGACCAAGACCAAGACCAAAACTTGATAATAAAGCACTCGCACGCGCATCCGTAAAAACCACACGAAACATAGGCATGCCGACGCTAACACACGCATGGAGATTCCATACAAGTAGTCGAAGCACACGTGCTCCGCACACGTGGATTCGAGCTTTCCAAGCGCACACGTTTTGGGGCTGGCCCAGCAATCAGACCGTTTCACTCCTCAGGTGGGCCGCAGCTTACAAAATGCCTGGATGGCTAGACAAAATGGTTTTTCATGTTCGTTTGTTTCTGTACGCTGAGTAAAACCCCTCGATTCCAGGCAGATAAGATCCGAATAGTGTGGCCCAATTAAGGGAAAGCTCCGATCCTTCACACGTATCTCATATTGGCACGTGCTATTGCAAGTGGACGGACAAGACACTCGTGTGTAGGCTTAGTAAACTTCGTACACGCCAAGATGCGCGCAAGATCCCAGCTGTTCATCAGGTGGACCCAACGAGAACTGCACCTCAGTCCTCAGCTGGGCCAAACGCTGTAGGAAGAAGTGGACCGTTAGTAGGATTCAACCAACGGTGCGACCCACCTGATGAGTGGATCCGTCTAGTGTAGAGCTGATCGTTCCTCAATTCAAGTAAAATTCCTCATCATACATCATTAAAAAAAAATGTCTAACGTGCGCCTGAGGTGTACCGTTCAACGCATCGGCGTAAATCGGAAAAAAAACCCACAGCCCTTCAGATCGCATCCAACGCCTATGAATAAATAAGTAAATAAGAAAAATAAAAAGGGGTAATTTACCTAGAGGCGCAAGTTAGCGAGCGTCGAGGAACAGCAATGGCAGAAAATCCTACGTGTAAAACGGGGCGAGCGCAAGGCGTTCACCTACGCAAGCGGGAGATTTTCCCAAGCAGAGGCGGGAGATTTTCGTGCTTGCAGCGAGCAGAGGATCCGGATTCGAGATGTTTTCCTCGTACCCTTTGAAGAAGAGAGGCTGTTTACGGTGACAGACGTGTCTAGTCCGTGGCCGTAGAAGTTGCAGAGCTCCCCTCATTTATGGAAACGGATTGGCTACTCCCCCTGACACCAGCCCCGGGGCTGGTGGTCGGTGCTCTGTGGGCCCCACAATGATGTATGTATTTCATCCATTCCGTTCATACATTTTTACAGATCATTTTATGGCTTGGTCCCAAAAATGAGAGGTATATAAATCTCAGGTGGACCACACCACATGAAAGCAATAGTGGTTGGATATCTATCATTAAAATCCTTCTAAAGCCCACTGTACTGTTTATTTCACATCTAATATCTAATATGTTAATTAGGTCATAGAGGCCCAGATCAAGGGAAAAAACAAAAATCATCTTGATCTGAAACTTTTAGGGCCACATAATGTTTTTTAATGGTTGACGCTCATTCAACGCTGTTTCATGTAATGTGGTCCACTTAAGATTGGGATATAACTCATTTTTAGTATCATATTGTAAAATGATCCGTAATAATAGATGGACGGAATGGATGAAACACATACATCATAGTGGGTCCCTCGGAGCACCGACCACCTGCCATTGGCTCGTGTCGGGGGGAGTAGCCAATCCACGTCCCTCATTTATGTGGAAACGGATTGGCTACTCCCCACCAGCCAATGGCTAGTGGTCGGTGCTCTGTGGGGCCCACCATGATGTATGTGTTTCATCCATTCTGTTCATCCATTTTTAAAGATCATTTTAGGGCTTGATCCCAAAAATGAGAGATATATAAACCTAAGGTGGACCACACCACATGAAAACAATAGTGATTGGATATCCACCATTAATATCCTCCTAAGGTCCACTGTACTGTTTATTTGACATCCAATCTGTTGATTAGGTCATACAGGCCCAGATGAAGGAAAAAAACAAAAATCAGCTTGATCCAAAACTTTTATGGCCCTCAAAATGTTTTTAATGGTCGATGCTCATTAAACACTGTTTTTGTAATGTGGACCAATTGAGATTGGGATATATCTCATTTTTGGTCTCTTAACTTAAAATGATCTGTAAAAATATATAGACGGTATGGATGAAACACATACATCATGGTGGACCCCACAGAGCACCGATCACTAGCCATTGGTTGGTGTCAGGGCGAGTAGCCAATCCGTTTCCATCCGTTTCCCATTTATGTTTCGTTATACTCATGTTATTAATGATGGCCAGTGGGAGTGTGACCCACAGTAATTTTCATGGACATGTGAAAAGCGGAGCCTTCCACTGATAATGACCTGACAAAAGGTTGCACCTACCACCGCATCCGATGGACGTGGTTTGTCTAGTCATCCTAGGTAGCTAGTGTCAAAGCTCCTTGGGATCCACCATGATGTTTCTGTTTGATCCACGCTGTCCATCCATTTTTTCAGATCATTTTAGGTCTTGAGCCCAAAATTGAGACAGATCAAAATCTCATTTGGACCACACCAAAGGAAAACAGTATTGATTGAACGTCCACCATTAAAAACTTCCTAGGCCATCTGTAATTTTTTTTTGCCATCTAACCTGTTAACGAGGTGACACAGACATGGACGAAGGGAAAACACATATATCAGGTTATCAAAAACTTCTCGAGCGTCCCCAAAAATTTTCAACGGTAAGCGTCTAATCTCCACTGTTTCCTGTAGTGCGGTCCAGCTGAGATTGGGATATGCCTCAGCTCATGCCCTAAATTGATCGGTAAAAATGGATGGACGGTGTGGATGAAACACATACAACGTGGTGGGGCCCACAGAGCTTTGACCTGGCTAGTGAGGCCGCGTCCGCATCGGAGCCGATTAAGTTGGCGGCCTTTCGACGGCTAAAGAAAGCGTGTTAGGAGTTCCGGCCTTCATTGAGTGGGGCCACCAATCCGGATCATGCCATGGACCGTGTAGGGTTGTCTGCTCATCAGGTGTGCCACAGCATACGTGTGGAATTGGTGCAGGTGCAGTGGGAGTTTAGGTCTTGGTATCGATCCCTAGTGGGGGTGGCTGACAATGAAGTGTCGACTGGCAGTGGGGGTGTATTAACAAGCTAACATAAAAAGTTTTTATTTTTGCCGAGATTTGGAAAATATCGTGGAACTTATGCGAAAATATCGGAAGCCATATTTTCGCTATAACTCGCGTTATTTTCAAAATATTGGCTTGATTTAAATATTCTGATTTTACCCAAAAATGCGTAAAACCTTGTAAAAATTCACTATACGAATATATTAAATTTAAATTATTTATTACAACACAAATGCGAGAAAACTCAAAATCTAAAAAACTCAGGAGAAATTTCCTGGTCGACAAATTGGCTAGGACGAATTTTTTAACTATAGTCGGCTGCCCCCGTTGATTGGCCGAGATCCTGTACGTGCATGCGGCTTTTTCGCATTTTCTCGTAGAGGATATGCACCACGCCGAGACAAAGCAGGAAATCGGACTGCGTACTGAGTTACTCAGTACGCTCTAATCGTACTGAGTAAACTTAGTTGGGCCCACTGTAAATTTATATGGTTTATCCACACCTTCCATCGTTTTTCCATCTAAGTTTAGGCGTTGAGCCCAAAATTGAAGCTTTTAGAAATCTCAAGTGGACCATTCCACAGGAAATAGTTGAAATAATGATTTCCACCGTTGAAACATTTCTAGGCCCCACAGTGAGGTTTAGTTTTCATCCAAACTGTTCATAAGACCCAAAAAACATGGATGAAGGGATAAAACAAATATAATCTTGATCCGAAACTTCTGTGGCCCCCAAGAATTTTTCAACAGTATAAATTCAATTCACACTGTTTCCTGTGGTGTGGTCCATTTTAGCCTTGCATGTGCTTCTTTTTTGAGCTAAGGCCCTAAAATTATATTTTAAAATGGTTGGACAGACCGGATAAAATACATAAGTCACGGTGGAATCCACAGAGTTTACTCAGTACGCTTAATGTACTGAGTTACTCGGTACCCAATCCGCTTCCGACAAGCAAGGTACGTGAGTAATCCGAACTATTGATTGGATGAGGCCTCGGATAAACCTCGCCTCAGAAATTTCCTCCATAAGAGTGTTTCCTCTCGCTTTCAAATTTGATCAGGTAGTTTGTGCAGGCTTCAAGGAATTGAAGGTGCGGCTCAATTCAAACCGAGCAACTAAGAACGGAATCGTCGATACAGGCGGATATGTCCAAATAGAGAGTACGTGACCCAAATGGAATAATATCGGTTACCTATTCAATTACTTGAACAATGATGTTTAAGATTATCAGAAGATTATTAGAGTGCCAGGTTCATCTTCCCAAGATGAGTTGCAAATTAATTTATCTTTATCATAAAAGAAATAAAAGAACTTTTTTAATACAGACGAAATAAAAAGAAATTTTTATGCCAAGGAAATTCATACACTGGGCTGTGAAGAACAATGGCAAAGCACCTTTCTAAATAGATATATGGCTTGATATTCAAACTGAATACAACATTAAGCATAAACCCGAATTACAACTAAAGTACAATTACTTGGTTATTGCTACTAATTACACTAAAGAATGTAAACAACTAATAATGCTATGGATCATAAAGTAATTAAAAGCTATATTTGAATTGATTTGATTGGTATAATACGCTTCTTCTACTGAATACCCTTGCTATTTATAGCTTTAGATTTATCATACGGAGGCTTCCCACATTTTGACGGTTATTATAACCGCTCAATACTCCTAATCTTCCGAAGCTTCTTTCTAAGCTTGCCACCTATCTTGTAACTGCTCCAGGCTTACTCATTAACTCGACCTTGCTCTGCTCGGCTACTCTTGCTTTGTGGATAACATGGCATCGCTCGATAAACGCTAGTTGTATTACCGTAAAATCCTCTTCGGGTTATCTCCGCAAATCTCGAATACACCACGCAATTCTCGTAAAATTACACGTGCTCCTTTCTTATTGGCTTTTGTAGGAACAGACAAAAATAGGGTAGAACATTGCCCCCCACACCGCTTCACCTTTGGGTAAAAGGTGAAAGCAACGCTTGACTCCTCATAAATACGGCCGTCCTCTAGGTCATGTGACGACGCTTCATTTACCACGCCCGATCGAGACAATTCGAAATGATAGTTATTATTATTTTTTTTTTTTGAACATAGAGTTATTCTTGTAGCGACGCGTGTATAAGCGTCGTACCATACGGGATCATGATTATATCTTGGAAGTCGCCCCCATGAGTCCAATAATTCTGGACGTCGCCCCCAATTGATGGGCACATTTTCTGAATGGTGGGGGGACCATTACAAACTACTAATTGCTAAACTCGTTGTGCTCATCACTGCTCAACTCTACTCGTCGATGGATTTATGAGGAAAGAAGAAAGATACATCCCAATCGGTCGCGATTTCTAGCCGAAGAACAACCAGGTCAAAGAATGTATTGGCTGACACTACAACCACAACAACAGCTCAAGTGGCCGAGACTACTCCTAAATGCCAAAAAGTCACGATGAAGGGTCTTATTTTTCGAAAAAACTCCAGCCCAATCGTCTCCATCTGTTCCCACAAGGATCACTAACTTGGAATCTCCTCTAGGTTCGGCTTCCAAACCTCCTACTCTAGTCATTGTTTGAGCTGACCTAACCACAAGGCTGACATCAACGAGTCATCTAACATCAACCGTAACATGGGGGCGAGTGACATTACCGAAATCAGGTAGTTCTTCGACCAATGTTGCATCTTCTTTTGAAAAATATTTCAAAAATAAGTACTAGTAAGGGCCCTCCATTGAAGATTATGCCATAGAAATTGAAGAAGGCCTCACATGTCATAAAGGCACTCATTATAATCGGTGCTGGACCAGATGGTGGTAAGATAGGGAGGGATTGAATAACCAAAATCTTCCTTTCGATGAAAAATATCCTACCCTATTTAAACCCAATCTGCCACCATTCCCAACTTCTGCTCAACCGGTGACAACGATCATTAGAAATCTTCGGTCAGTAAAAAATCGATTCACCACCATCACTATCCATTCTGACTTAGGTGGATGTTACTTGTGTTCACAACCCTAAGTGAGACCGAGGTCGAATCCACAAGACTTATATGTGTGTCTTTCTGAAATAAACTAGAACTAGAATTATGAACTAGATTTAAGTAATAATCTAAAGAATTGAGAGATCAATGATTTAACAATCAATAATAAAAGGGAAACTTGAGCGCTAATGATCCACATGTAGCTATTAAGATGCTACTTTACTTGATTCAAAGAGCTACAATTGGAATTAGAATCCTATCCTATCCAGTTGGATGATGGAGCAGTAAAAACTCAAAAATCTGAATTTTTCATCAACATAGTTCTCTGATGGAGCATTTATATGATAATCTCAGGGAATCTAACCTTCCACCATGCCATAGACTATGATGAATCACGAATTTTATACATCACACACTTCTCAAAACAGATTAAGAAGATATTCAAAGCTATTACGTCATCTATTGTAATTTGAGTCAAAATAAACTATAGAAAACTGAAAATATTCCTTTAATCAAACTATAAATCAATAGGAATTCAACATATACTTGAATCAAAGCAAATTAAACATCAAAATAAACTATAGCTTCACCTCTTAGCCTTAGCTAAGAGATTAGCTAGTCATAGTTAACTCGAAAATAAAAGAAAAACTAAAAGATATACTATAATCCATGAAGAAATCGAAATGGAAGAACGTTGTCAGCGCTCCACCTAGGCCTTCTCTTTCTTTCCAAACCCTAAAAGATAATTTAGAATAGCCTAGTGACTCCTTTAAATATTTTTGCAACTCAAACTTTCACACTGCCTCAGAAAAGTTTGCAAACCTCCTGAAATTTATGCACTCTGCACGGCTTCGATAGCACATTCGATAACACCTTCAATGACACCTTCGATGTGTCATAAAAAATTATCCAAAAATGTCGAGTTTAGCCCAAAATTCCTGAAAGTATCGATGTCATCGAAGCCCTTTAATGTCATCGAAGTCTATTTTGGGAATTATTTTCAGACTTTCTCTTTTTATACCCGGAGTTTCGGAATATCGTTTTTCTGGCCAATTTTCAGGATTTATTTTCTTCACTTCAAATCTTCAATTCTCTTCATTCCTTATTATTAAAACCCAATCGGCTTGGGTGCGTCCCTGGGCATTTTGCGCGAGAAGGGCACAGTTCATATGTTTTGTTCAAAAAATAGGTGGGGCCCACTTTTGATGACATTCTCGGAGATCTACTCCGCTCATCATCTTCTTAGTAACTTGTAAGCCCATGGGTCAAAGTATGAAGTGGATCCGAACTCTAGGTGGGCCACGTCATCCACCTGTGATGAGGCAATACCCACCATTGAAGCAAACCTCTCTTTTCACTTACGTGCATGCATATGGAGTTCATTAAATTACAGATTTGCCATCATTCTAGCTACTGTCTTTTGAAGTGCGTTATGTTTGAATGCACCATCCGATTTTCTTAAAATTAAGCAGGTATTCCTCATTTTTCGTGCTTTTTCATCGGTCAAGTTTGGGCCCTAATTTATCAAGGATGACTAAGATGCTCTTTTAATGGTTATTGTCTGATCTTGCCCATCGGGTCACTTATACACTGATCCAAGGGCTGAATTTTGATGTGTACGGTTAATTTATGGTACTCAGGCTAGATATAAAGTTTTGAGCCTAATGGATGGTGGGAACCATGTGATCTTGCATTCTAGACGACTTTCAGGCCTGTTTAAAGTGAGTGACGTGATTTTCTCGGATCTCTAGAGTGTAAATTCTTCGATCTCGGCCCTTAAGGTCCGTCCCTTACCTTGGTGATTGTAGAACGCTAAATTCATGCTTTTAGTACCATTTTTCAGTCCAGGCTCTTAAATTCACCTTGTAGCACAAACACGATTAAAATAGGCGTTAAACAGTATCATGTTCGTAATTTCAGGTAATAACTTGGGTCTAATATGCAATATTTGACCATCAACAAAAATTTATATGTTTTTATTACAGGCGGCGATGGACACTATATGCAGTCAGCCCACTCCTGATGGTAGTCAGTGGAGTGAGCCAAATATCCTGAGCAAGGTGCTTGACACTCGTTCTGGATATGTGCGTCGGCTTGGCCATGGTGGCAAGCTCATGACACCTGCTAGACCTGCCTCCAACCAATTCGTCGCTGGCGAGAGCGCTCCACGCCTAGCTGATATCGCAGAGAGAGAGAGAGGTTCAGCAGTTATGGGTCGTCGTCGATGAGATCAGAGAGCAGCTGAGGAGTCAGAGGGAGGAGGACGAGAGGAGATGCGAGTGGAGCATGAGCGACGGATGCAGGAGATGTTTCAGGCTCTCACTACACGCTTAGCCACCGATGCCCCACCACCTTCGCCTTCATCTGATGCCCCACCACCTCCGCCTTCATCTTTGTGATTTTTTTTTTTTTTTATGATTTTTTTTAATGTTTGGATGTAGTTTGTGTTTGGAATATGATGAAAATGTATTGTAATAGGTGTATTTACAGGTGTATATCAGAAATTTTTTCTTGAATTTTGAAAAAAAAGAGACTATTACCAACGAAATATTTCGTTGGTAATAGTAAGTCAAAAACTTATACCGACAAAATATTTCGTAGGTAGAAATTAATACAAAGATTTATACCGACGAAATATTTCGTTGGTAATAGTGGGTTGTTCACTCCCCAAGTGCAGGGTTGTGATGTAGTAATAAACTCGGTAAGACCGAGGTCGAATCCCAAGGGACTGATACTTGTACGCTTTCTGAAACTGAATAGAACTAGAACCAGAGTAAGATGAATCTAATTCGGGTGTAATTTGAGGAATAATGGTGAACAAATTATCTAAAACTTAAAGAATTCAGGGAGAAAGGGAACTAGGGATTCAGAGGATCCACTTGTAGAGATCAGGGAGATCTTGTGCCTGCATCAAAACTCACCTGAACTTACTTGATATAGTTTCAAAGAGATGAAAGGTATATGAATTAGAATGGATTCCATCACCAAACCATGCCCATGAGACAAAGTAAACAACAAAATTAAACTAATTACCAACTAATCAACATGTTTATGAAGGTTAAGAAGGTTACCGTCATTCGACCATGCCCAAGAGACGATGGTGAACAACAGGGCTTCCTGACGTCATAATCATAAAAAGGAAAGGAACATGCTTAAAATCATCGCAGACCCATTGTAATTTTAGTCACAACAGACCATTAAAAACGAAAAACATTCCCTTAAATCAAACTATAATCAACGTATCTCAAATAATATAAATCAAAGCCATAAAACCCCTCCCATCACACTACAAGCTTCACCTCTTAGCCCTAGCTAAGAGGTTTAGCCCAGCAACATGGTTAGGCTAAATATCTCGAAAGGAATAAAATAAATAAATAAAAATTACTGCTCCCTCTCTCCGCTCCACGCTTCACGTCCCAAGCTTCCGATCCCCCTAGCCAAGATGATCCTCTTTCTGTCCCTTGTCTTTCTTTTATACGAACTAGCAAAGTCGGTCCCAAGTTTCCGCATAAGAGGCGGTTTATATGTATAAGTTTACGCAGCAAGGCCTTTTTAGAAACTCCTTTACGCACGCCAAACCACTCGTCTAAGTAATCTGACTTCATTCTGAAGTTGAAAGCCAATTTCTCAAGAGGTTGAACGGTCTGGATCATCAATCCGATCATCCTTGAGATCACATAAGGGTCCACCGGAGTCGGCAACGTCCGAGTGTTTCCGGACTCTATTGCTTGCATAACAGAAGTGAAAACTCTGATTTTGCGTACTGTGGGGCCCATATGCCATGGTTTTCGAAGAATCAGCGCTGTCCATTGAAATACCATCGAAAAACCAGTCAAGAATGAACGGTTTTGGATTGGATTCAATGTGGCCCACAGATTTTCCCCTCTACCATTTATCCTCCATTTGAACGACTGGTTTTAGATCCTCGCGATATTCTGTTATTTCGCAACCTAGTCAATAATAAAAGGCTCGATGGGAGATCAATGGACGGTTCGGATCATAAAAACGGACGATGTGTGGGGCCCACTATCAAAATCCAATCACATGCATGTCTGTCACTGGACGTTTTCGCACTATTTGGATGTTTTGTACAAAAATAGGTGGGGCCCACTTCTGATGCCTGTCCTAGAAATCCACTCCCTCTATCGGTCCTGTACGTAATGTTAGCCTATGGCCTCTAGTTTAAAGTAGATCCGACTTCAGGGTGGGCCACACGCTTATGGACAACGTTCACCTTTAAAAATAAAATCTGCTTCACGTAGCCATGCATGACCATATATTTACAAATTTGTCATCCTATTTTATTATAACTTCTGCCGTCCTGTAAGACCCGTATCCTAGTTCGTACTGTTCCGATGAATCCTGCGATCATTTCCATCGAAGTCCGGCAATCCACGACTGATAATCGACGTTGCGATCGAAAGTAAGTCGTATCCTTTAGATTCGAGTCTGTTTAATCCGAGACCTGTATCATTGCGACCGCACCGTCGCCGCGGTTCCAACGCCGCGACTCACGCACCGACCCGATACCCAGGCTAGAAGATGTCGGCCTGCGTTCAATTCGAATAAAACACCACACGTTGCGAACTTCGAGGGAATCTCTACGAGATGTCCCATCAATCAAATCAATCACTCATGTCAAGTACAAGTCAAGTCACACCTACCCAAGTACAACAACCCATGCCTCTCTCTTACACAAGCAAGCCCAAGTCAACTCTCTCTCTCTCATTTTCAACTCTACCCATGCCCATGACATCATCCCTCCATCCCTCCCTCTCCTTTTATTTTATTTCTTTTTCTCTCTCTCTCATTCTCCCATTTTCTCCCTCTCCCACGTCCAAACTCTTCTCTCCCTCCTAAACAACAAGTGTGGCCCACTTTACCCTACACTCTTATATCTCTCATCTCAACCGTTGGATCGTCATCAACCACCATTGAAAGTGGAGGCTAGGAGCTAAGGAGGCTAAGGGAGCAAGGAGGAGTACAAGAGGTGGGTGATCCACCGTTGATTTCCATTTAAGGGTCCACTTGTAGGTGGGACCCATTTTGATCTATGTATTGTATCAATGGAGGGCCCATAGTGGCGGGGTCCCTCCCCTCTATTACCGTCTCTCTCTCATCTCTCTCTCCTCTTTCCTCTTCCTTGAATGTAGTGGGCCCCACCGAATTTATGCTAAATCTTCTACATCCATTAGATGGTGTGGCCCCACCGTATTTTAGGAGGGATCCGCCGTTTATATAGCATATATAGTATATTATAATCAATATTTTATTATATTATATTTATATTATATTTATATATGTATATATATGTAAGGATGGTGGGCCACGTCCATGTGGAACCCACCAAGAGGGACCCACTATGATGACTGTGTTGTATACACGCCGTCCAGCGTCCCTGGGCGCTGGACATGAAGCCACTGGAGTGGCCAGTGGCTAGCATGAGATGTGTACTGGCATGGGCGTGTACTGGCAAGCTTTAAAATATATATATATATATATATTATATATATTTATATGCTTTTGGGGTGGGCCGCTCATGCGGGCCCCACCTTGATGTATGTAGGTGATCCGTACCGTCCATTCTATTCTCCAGCCTATTTCAGGCGTTGAACCAAATTTTTAAGGTGATATGATCACCGGTGGGCCATACCCTCTAAACTAGATGAATACATGCCAGAACATATAAAAGTACTTGTGGGGACCCACCTGAAGTTTGGATGAAGCTGTAACTAGGGCTGGACGGCCAGCCAAGTGGTACAAACATAATGGATGGGCTGGATTTTTAATCACATCTCGGTGGGCCCCAAATAAAAAAAAAAAAAAAATAAAAATAAAAATAAAAATCACAGCAGCTGCTGCTGCTGTGTCAGAGACGGGCGGGCGGACGCCAACGTCCCACGACCCTCAGCCGTGGGCCCCACCATGATGCATATTTTGTATCCACACCGTCCATGAGGTGGGCCACCCCCTGAAGTTGGTCCCCTCCAAATTTCAGGCCTATCCTGATCTCAGGTGGCCCACACCAGAAGAAATAGTGGAAATTGAACTCTACCGTTGAAACCCTTTCTGGGTCCACAAAAAGTTTCAGATCAAGCTGGGATTTGTTTTTCCCCTTCTTTCAGGTCTGTGTGACCTTATCAACGGTCCGGATGGCATATAAACGACATGGTGGGCCCCACATGGGACCCACAGTGATGTATGTGTTATATGCCCACCGTCCAGACGGACGGTGGGGCCTACTTGATGTATGTGTTCGTCCGTGGGACCCCCTGCAGGTGTGTGTATATGCACGTGTGTGCGTGCGTGTGTGAGTGCATGTGCTGTGTGCGTGAGTGGTGTGGTGTGGTGTGCTGTGTGCGTGCATGCGCGCTGTGTGCGTGCGTGCTTGTGGCGTGTGTGTATATATATATATATATATTATATTATCTATATATATATATCCTATATATATATATATATATATATATTATATATATAGGTTATTGTATATATTATATATTATATTATATAATATACATTGTTGGTGGGCCTTAGGAATTTTAATGGCGGGAATCATTATCACCACTTGTAATGGGTGTGGCCGATTGACGTGGCCCATTGTTGAGGCCCATTTGATGTGCATAAGGCCGATGTAATGTGGGCCCACCTTATGTCTTTGTGACCCTTTGTTAAGGCCCATTTGATGTACATAAGGCCGATGTAATGAGGGCCCATCTTATGTCTTTGTGGCCCATTGTTGAGGCCCACTTCGATATATATAAGACTCATGTTACGGGCCCATTGTGATGTATTCTAAGACCCATGGGTTATGGCCCATTGCAATGTACATAAGGTCCATTGATGCGGCCCACTTGATTTATATAAGGCCCATATGAGGCGGCCCATTTGATGTATCTGAGGACTATGAGTCGAGGCCCAATGAGATGTGTATTGGTCCATTGCAATGTGTGATTCCCTATGATTTGTGTAATGATACTTTATGGTGGGTTATGCCTTGGGAGCAATGTTGGTTTGACGTCCACATTGTAAGTACAGTGTTGGTTAAATGTCCGCATTGTGACTCTCCTTAGGGCTCATCGATAGGCCCGTACTTGTTGTGTGTAAGCCGTCTATGCCCATCTGCATTGAAAAGATAGTTCATTACTTTATAAAATGCTTAGTATAATCTCATCATTCATGATCATACGCATCATATGCATGCTTGAGATGAGGGGTGACTGATCATAGCATATGCCTTCGGGCAAACTGTTACGGGCTCCCTGATAGGCGGAGTTGCCCTGCATGAGCGCATGGTTTACACAGGACTGTTGCATGACTGGTAGTGTGACTCATGCACTTGCATTGTGTGATTGTAGTTATTATATGCCCTAGTGATACCAGGGCCATAGCCTCCACAGACACATCGTGGGTGGCTGGATTGGATACCGGAAATGTTTGGTTCTAGCATACGGGCGCCATAGATGTCCCTGGGTGAAAATCCCTAAACCCGATGGTACCAGAGGATGACTCCAACGTCGAGACCGAGTGGATGTACGAGCGCATGAGGGCCAAATACCAGTAGGTCGCGTCTCCCACTGTGTCGTGGTCGGTTGGAAAGGGGTGTGACCTTACCCGCCTGAGTGAGGGGGCAATTTCTAGGTTGAGTTTGACCAGCTTGAGGAATCGGTCCGCTATCGACGAGCCGGGCCCGATATTGGCAGGCGGATAGTGAGGTCTCTTCCACTCTCCCAGTTGTGCGTTCGGATAGGGGCGGCAAGCTGGCTTGAGTGTACTAGACCCCGGTGATTATCCAGACTGATAACTATATTGACATGAGGATTGGCATACTTGAGTTGCATTATGCATCGCATGGATATGTGTACTTATGGGTACTGGCACGCTTGCTTTGCATCTCGCATATGACATTTGGCTACATAGGCCTCGCATCGCATGGTCTTGGTATGACCGACAGCATTCATGTCTTGCATTACATAGCTTTATATAAGCTGATAGCATTCATGGACTTACCGCATATTTCCGCATTACTCTGATATTGTACACTTGACACTCGCCTTACACACACTTTCACCACCCTCTAAGCTTTTGTAAGCTTATGCACGATAGATGCGTGCAGGTGGCGTTAGGTTGCAGCAGCGTTGAGCTCGGAGCGTGCAGCAGTCTTCTGGAGCTTTTGTTATTTTCAGTATATTGTATTTCCCTTTTATACACCTTGTACTCAAAGTTTTTGCTCATAGTGGATTTTGTGATGGTGTTCTTGTGGTTATTGTTCGTGGGTTATGCTTGTGGTTATGCTCATTACAAATCAAATTGATTATTAGAAATCCTCCTTGTAGCATCCCAGGATCGGAACCTGGCGTATGGGCGCTGAGAGCCGAGAATGGGGTTCTACGGAGGCTGTCGGCGCCGGATTCGGCGATCGGAAATTTTGTGAGCCCGGTCTCCGAGTTCGGGGCGTGACACGTCCGTATCTCCTTACTGTATCGTCCAAAAGAGGTGAAATTTGACGGGTATCCACCGTTTTTCATGCTCTTTCCATCGGTTTAGTTCGGGTCCCGATCTCCCAAGGATGTCCAAGATATTTTTTTAATGGTTATTGTCTGATCTTGTCCATTGGGTCACTTACACACTGATCCAAGGGCTGAATTTTGACATGTACGGTTAATTTATGGTCCTCAAGCCATATATGAAGTTTCAAGCCGAACGGATGGTAGGAACCCTGTGATCTTTCATTTTGGACGTCTTTCGGGTTACTTGAGCTTTAGTTTCTCGATTTTCTTGGATCTTTGGCGTACAAATATGTCGATCTTGATCTCCTCGAGTCAATCTCATGCTTTGGTAAATTCGGAGTGTCAAATCTATGCATTTAGCATCCTTTTTCAGTCCAAGCTCTTAAAGTCACCTTGCATCACAAACACAATTAAAATAGGCTATTAAACAATATCATGTTCGTAAATGCAGGTAATAATTGGGGTCTGATATGTAATATTTGACTCTCAACGTAGGTTAAAAACTTATATTGATGAAATATATTGTAGGCAGAAATTAATACAAAAATTTATCCCGACGAAATATGTCGTTAGTAATAATAGGTTGAAAACTTATACCGACGAAACATTTCATAGCTAGAAATTAATACAAATATTTATATCAACGATCTATATATGAGATATACCGACGAAATATGTCGTCAGTAATAGTGGGCTTGTGCCAACGAACATACTCATTAGTAATGTCGGTATTAGCGGGCTTATGTCGATGAACATACTCGTTGGTAATAGTGGGCTTATGGTACAAGCCCGGTATTAGCGAGCTCTAGACCGCTCGGGCTCGACGTCCGATGAACATATGGTGTGTAGGCTGAGGAAGAACTTGTATGGGCTGAAACAAGCTCCACAACAGTGGTACAAGAAGTTCGACTCATTCATGTTAAAGCATGGGTATGACAGAACGGAGTCAGACCACTGTATGTTCACGCGTAAGTTCTTAAATGGTGATTTCTTAGTTATGCTGTTATATGTTGATGACATGCTCATCATGGAAAAAGACATCAAGAAGATTGACAGGCTGAAACAAGAGTTGGGCAAATCGTTCGCGATGAAAGACTTGAGCCCAACTAAGCAGATTCTAGGAATGGAGATAACTCGTGACAGAAGCAGAGGAAGCTTTGACTGTTACAAGAGCGGTATATTGAGAAAGTCATAGAGCGGTTCAATATAAATGTAGCGAAGCCGGTCAGTACTCCATTAGATGGTCACTTCGGATTGAGCGACAGACAGTGTCCCAAGACGAAGATAGAGGTGGATGAGATGTAGAAGATACCCTACGCATCAACAGTAGGAAGTTTAATGTATGCTATGGTGTGTCCGCGCCCAGACATAGCATATGCTGTTGGTGTTGCCAGCCGATATCTTGCTAATCCTGGCAAAGAGCATTGGGCAGCGGTGAAATAGATACTACGATATCTAAGAGACTCATTCAGGTTGAGCCTATGCTATAGTGATAGAAAACCTGTGTTAAAGGGCCACATAGATGCAGATATGGCAGGTGACATAGACTTCAGAAAGTCTACATCAGGGTTCATGTTCACGTTTGTAGGGGGAGCAGTCTCTTAGCAGAGTAAGCTACAGAAGGTCGTAGCATTGTCGATGACAGCGACCGAGTATATTGCAATCACAAAGGCATGTAAAGAGATGCTTTGGATGAAGATGTTCCTAAAAGAACTTAGCCTGAAGCAGTTGTACTACATGGTCTATTGTGATAGTCAAAGTGTTATACACTTGAGCAAGAATCCAAGTCAGCACTCCAAGTCGAAGCATATAGAGATTCGGTATCACTGGATCATGGATACTTTGGAATAGAAGGTGTTACAGCTTGAGAAGGTCCACACGGACGATAATGGGTCAGACATGATGACCAAGGCTTTGCTCAAGGGTAAGTTTGAGGTTTGTAGAAACCGGGTTGGCTTGAAGAAGGTGAACTCTTCCTGAGTTGGAAAGGGAGAGATTTGATGGGGTTTTCCTCCTCAGTTAAGAGGAGAGATAGTGCAGCAGGGTGAAAATGAAGTGTTTCACTGCGCTGCTTGACCAGTCGAGTGGGGCTCGACTCAAAGTCCTGCGACCAATTGAATTAATTCCTCCGAGGTGCTCGACCAGTCGAGGGAGATGCTCGACCGGTCGAGTGGGCTGCTCGACTGGTCGAGGACCCTGCTCGACCAGTCGAGGTTACGCAGATTTGAGTCCGGATCTTGTGCGGACTGCGGAAATCTGAGGCGGTTTCTAAAGAGGTGCGAAAGGGAGTTGCCTAAATTATTAATAGGGGTTCCTAGGACTTTTCTAGTCAATGCAAGAGGGTTTCTTAAAGCTTTACAAGGGTTTGCTAAAGGGTTTAGGGCTATCAAAGGTGTGAGAGAAAGAGAGAAAGAGAGAGAAGAAGCTTATGGAATGGAGGTTATGCTCGTGGAGGTGATCTACTGTGTAATCAACTCTCAGCGCTTCTAAGTCCTCGTAATCGGTAAGATCTCTCCGTTTTTCTTATTCTCTTATTGTTTATCCACTCCTGTGTGAGTGAAGAAGGTTTGATCCAAGCGGTGTGTGCTTGTGATCGGTTGTAATGTTTTACTTCATAGCGGATTATTGCTCTGGACTAGGTCCCGTGGTTTTTACCTCTTCGAGGGTTTTCCACGTAAAAATCTCGTGTCGTGTGGTTTGTGATTTGATTTATTTTATTGCTTTATTATCCCATAATTCTGATATTTTTTGAAGGCTAGATCCTAAGGTTTTGTGTAAAGGCCCCAACACTATGTACCAAATCCCCCCCCCCCCCCCCCCCCCCCCAAGGTGAAAGAATCGCCGTTAACATTCAAACGAAAGAAAGAAAAAAGGCAAATGCTATAGGCCTTGATTATTGAAATTTGGGTAATTCTGGTGGCACAGGCCATCCAGCGCATGATAACCGTCAGATCAACGGTTTAATTCAGGGACCATATGTCCCTTCTAGGAAACGTGAAAGCCCAAAAGGTTTAAATCACGGAAACATTGTATAATACCACTCCGTCCAAACCACAATGAAAAAATCTCGTTCATCAATTTCTTGGCCAGGAATTTTCTCCCGAGATTTTCGGGGTTTGTGGTTTTTACGGAATATTGTTTGGAAAATCTCTCCAAAAATAAAATATTAAAAATAGTTATTGTAAATTATTAAACGAATTTAGAATTTAAATATGGGTCTTGCACAGGTCCAAAATCTCCAAACATTAAGAATGCTTTATGAACATCAATCATCAATCGAGACCCTTCATTCAATAGTACCCTTGGGAGCAAGCCACTGTACAAGAATCATACAAATTAAATGATCCTGACCTTTCAAATGGGGTTAATTTTTTTTTTTATAGTTATATGTTATTTAAGAGCCATAAATCATACAGTCGGAATGGTGAAATCAAAGTGATAATTTGTAATCATAAACAATGAAAATTGATATTCATCAAATAGGTGTTTCCGGATGATGATTAGATCTATTTTATTTCTGTGCACAATTTTGATAGTACATTTTCCATGCTATTGATCAGATATTCAGGATCATCGAATTTGCATGATTTTCATTTAAAAAATTTATGCACATAGCAAACTTACTCACCAATGTTAGCAAAACCCTTTAAATATGTATTAAAATAACAAATTCTACAATATTTTGATTTTTTTTTATATGTTAATATTGCAATAATATTGTCATAAAAATACGTTACTTCAAAATATGCCGAAAAATTTAAAAATCTCGTGATAATATTATGATAATATCATCTGGTGTACTTCATCATCTAATATCGAAAAGAATGTCAAAATCTAAGGAGAGATTTGTTAGAGTAGACACGTTATTCAGGAGGTGGTCATGCACAGGAAAACACGCTCGGCGTTTCACATTTTAGTATTCCATAAGCAAAGGTCTATTGACTGATGGCGTACGTTCTCTAAAATATAAAAGAAAAAGTAAAGAAAAGACCCACCTATTTAAAGTTTCCAGCCGTCTGAAAATGCGGTCACTTTCAGCTTTACGCACTGCATGATTGCAGGACAGGCTGTCCACTAAATTATAGACAGGCTGTAACAAAAAATTTACACTGAAAACAACCTAAAAAAAAAACACGCAGGAAACAGGAGAATAAGGATATCTGGGTTGAAGGTGGAAATTTGTGTAGGGCTACAATAACATGTATTTGTCATCTAACCTATTTATAAGGTCATAAAAAGACATGAATGATCTATAAACACAAATATAAGTTTGATCCAGAACTCTTGTGGCCCCAATTAGGTTTTAACAGTAGATGTTCAATTCCCACTGTATAGTGTATGGCGTGGTCCACATGTACTTTGAATTTGTCTTATTTTTGGACTCATGGCCTAAAATGAGCGGATAAAATGGATGGACGGTTTAGACCAGACACACATCATGGTGGGTCCCATATATTTTAGGTTTTTCGTTCTTCTCTAGGTGGAATTTTGTAAAACTGAAGATGTCAACGTCAAAACCCCACTTCACATGAATTTCCAATGGTAATCCCATTTACCTGCAATTACCATGGCAAAGGGTAAAAGCAAGGAATCCCAATCATCTGCTTGCTGGAAACGGATTGGCTACTCCCCTTGCCACCGGTCAATGACTGATGGTTGGTGCTCTGTGGGCCCCACCATAATGTATGTGTTTCATCCATGCTGTCCATCTATTTTTTCAGATCATTTTATGATATGAGACCAAAAATGAGTTATATAAAAGTCTCAAGTGGACCACATTACAGGAAACAGTGTTGAATGAGTGTTGACCATTAAAAACCTTTTGGGGGTCATAAAAGTGTTGGATCAATCTAATTTTTGTTTCTTCCCTTCATCTGAGCCTGTATGACCTAATCAACAGATTGGATGTCAAATAAACAGTACAGTGGGCCTTAGAAAGATTTTAATGTTGGATATGCAATCACTGTTGTTTTCCTGTGGTGTGGTCCACCTGAGATTTATATCAATCTCATTTTTCGAATAAAGCCTTAAAATGATTTGTAAAAATGGATGAACGGAATGTATGAAACACATACATCATGGTGGGGCCCACAGAGTACCGACCATCAGCCACTGGGCTGTGGCAAGGGACGTAGCTGATCCGTTTTCCTGCTTGCCATACGGAGGATTTCTTGTTTTTTTTAACGTAATTAGTTAATGTCAATGATGACGTTATTTCTTGGTTTTTTTTATTGTGATTAGTCGATGTCAATGATGATGTTATCAAACTGTTTATTAAATGCAGTGTATGATAATGCGACCAATGACATTGCAAGAAACAGTTGCTGCCTGCTTGTCCCGGATTGGCTGGTGTACCTTGCACCATCTATACAACTGGTGTATTGACGGTCAGCAAGTTCTGTAGGTCTAATCAGGAGGTATTTGTTATATCCAAAACGTAAATTCACTTTGGGAGCTAGTGTTGAGGCTTGAGACGAAAATTAAGACAGATACAACTACCATCAAGTGGACCACGCTACAAAAAAGAGTGGGGCGGGATTGAACGTATACCATTGAAATCCTTTTTAGGTTACAGAAGTTTTGGATCAATGTGAAATTTGTTTTTCCTCTTGATTCAAGTCTTTGTAACCTTATGAATAGATTGGATGGAAAATAAACGTTATGGTAGGCCCTACGAATTTTTTAACGGTGAAAATCATTATCTCCGCTACTATTTGTGGTGTGGTCCAGATGACCTTTGGATATGATTCATTTTTAGGATAATGCTCTAAAATGATCTCCAAAAATAGATGAACGGTGTAGATATAATAAATACATCACTGTAGGGCCTATGTAACTTTGATCTCCTGTGAACCGTTCGTACAACTTGGAGCTCGAGGAGCGTCATTGCTCATCTTTGTAGGACACGTACCAATAACAGCTATATAGCTGGTGTGTGGTACACTAGCTAATCTGTTTCCGTTCAAAGGAGATCAAAGTTACATGGGCCCCACAATGATGTATTATTATATTTACACCATTCATCTACTTTTAGAGATCATTTTAGAGCATTATCTGAAAAACAATCATATCCAAAGATCATCTGGACCACACCACAAATAGCAGCAGAGATAATGATTTCCACCGTTAAGCAATTCGTAGGGCCCACCATAACATTTATTTTCCATCCAATCTGTTCATAAGGTCACAAAGACCTGAATGAAGAGGAAAAACAAATTTCATATTGATCCAAAACTTCTATGACTCGAAAAAGGGTTTCAATGTTAGACGTTCAATCCCTCCGTGCTTTTTGCAGTGTGGTCCACTTGATAGTTAGATCTGTCTTATTTTTCGTCCAAAATGGATGGATGGTTCAGATATAACACATACCTCATATCAGACCCACAAAACTTGCTGACGTCAATACACCAACTATATAGTTGGTGTGACCAGCCAATCCGCTTCCCCCTGTCTCCAACCACAAATGAGAAGCGGATTGGCTGGTGTACCACACACCAACTATATAGCTGGTGTAGATACATGTCTTGCGAAGACGAGCGTCGACGCTCCTCGAGTTCCAAGTTGCATGAACGGTTCAAATGAGATCAAAGTTACATGGCCCAACAATGATGTATTTATTATACTGTTCATCTATTTTTCGAGATCATTTTAGAGCATTGTACAAAAAATGAATCATATCCAATGCTTGAATGGACCACACCAAAAATAGCTGTGAGGATAATGATTTTCACCATTAAAAAATTTGTAGGGCCCACCATAACGTTTATTTTCCATCCAATCTGTTAATAAGGTCAAAAATACAAGGATGAAGAGGAAAAGCAAATTTTATATTGATCTAAAACTTCTATGACCCCAAAAGGGTTTCAATGGTAGATGTTCATTTCCCCACTATTGTTTGAAGTGTGGTCCACTTAATCTTTATATCTATCTTATTTTTCCGACTCAAGCCTTAAGATGAGCTAAAAAAATGGATGGACGGTTTGGATATAACACACCTCATGATGGGACCCACTGAACTTGCTGACATCAATATAGCAACTATATAGCTGGTGGGTGGTACACCAACCAATCCGCTACCCCACGAACGGGCAGTTCTATGGGCATGCCTAACGTGATCTATCTGCTAATCCACGTGGCCCATTCCTTCTCTTAAATCATTTTAATGTATGTGCACAAAAATGAGATAGATCCAATGCTCAAGTGGACCACACTATCTGAGCGTTGGATCTATCTCATGTTTGTGCATATATCCTAAAATGATATGAGAGAAGGGATGGACGACGTGGATTAGAAGATAGATCACAATGGGCTCGCTCGCAGAACTGCCTGTTCATGGCTAGAGACCGACAGGGGTAGGTGTTGAGGGTCAAATATTGCATATTAGACCCTAGTTATTACCTGAATTTACGAACATGATACTGTTTAATGGCCTATTTTAATCATGTTTGTGCAGCAAGGTGAATTTAGGAGCCTAAACTGAAAAAGAGTACTAAAAGCATGGATTTAACACTCATAAATCACCAAGGCAAGGAACGGACCCCAGAGGACCAAGATCGAAGAATTTATATGCCAGAGATTCGAAAAAATCACGTCACTCATGTTAAACAGGCCTGAAAATCGTCCAGAATGCAAGATCACAGGGTTCCCACAAGTCGTTCGATTCGAAACTTTATATCTGGCCTGAGAACCATAAATTAACCGTAAACGCTGAATTTCAGCCATTAGATCCTTGTGGAAGTGGCCCACAGACAGATCAGTTCCTAAAATACTGATCTGGAGCCCACCTGATATCTGGATATGCTTCAATTTTAGTCTCAACCCCTTAAATGAGGTGATAAAATGGATGAATGGAGCGGATTCTCACGAACATCATTGTGGACCCCACCCCGAGAGTGTGCGTGTGCATAACACACGTACACAAGACGTGTACCGGTCGGTCAGCCCTGTCAAAGTCGGGCTGACCCGACCTCTCTCGCACAGGCAGTCCAGCGGGCGGGCACTGGACCGTCATTTGATCATTGTGGGCACCACTCGTTGTCCAAATCAACTATCAGAGTCGTCCAATGCGTCCCTGGGGTAGGGACGACCCAGCCACGGTGGCCTTTTGGCCCCGTGCACAAGTACATACGTGGATCACCAGAAAATGCAGGATGGCCAAAAGGTTTTCTGTTATATAATAGTAGAAAATAGCTATTTTGTTACCCTTTTTCTTTGAGAAATTGGTGCTAGCATATGTGAACACACACACATGCGCCAGCAGGTGATTGTGTACATAGGTCACATATACATGTATGTATGTATATCCGTGTGTGTATGTTGTCCAAGCACATGAGTGCAAAAGGGAGACATCTTCATGGTACACCACGTGCCAAGGTGGCAGACTTGTTTGATATCTAGTCAGTCAGGGTGAGTCCCAAGTCCCAACTTTGTAGATGAACTGTCTTAAAAATTAGGTTAGTCCACCCATCAAACAGCCCCTACAAGCCAAAGGATAGCTAAGAAAAATCAGGTCATTTGTAGTTTTGTAAATGGTAGCCCAACTGATCTTGATTTTTGGTCAAGGACACTTCCATGGTGGGACCATCTGATGGATGGTCTGGATGTTGTGTACATGAGGTGGCATGTAGCTAGGTTCCATTGTACACAAGTGTGGTCTCAGCAAATCTCATACACTACATACATATATGCATAGGTGCACACATACATGCACACATGCACATGTATATATGCATGCGGTAGCATAGATTATAATGTTTCAACAACCACTATATGATCTTTTTCTTTTTTCAAAGTTGTGAGCTATTATAAATCGCACTTTGGTATACTCTAGTAAAAACTTTAGAGCAGTCGTTATCGTGAGCCATGATTTGTAGCAATAAAAATATGCTGGATCATGAATTGTCTTTTTTGATATGTGTGTGTGTGTGTGACAACAACATATGCTTGAATCTGAATTTGCAGCGATATGATGCTTTGTATCCTTTAATGTAATTGAAGTTTCAATGGTTCATTTTTTCCCTCACAGATTCTTATTTCTAATGCTAGAATTTTTGATTGCAAAAATGATTAGTTTTGAGTTGAAGTAGTTGATTAAGTAAGAACCTTCTCCAAATAGCTGATTAGTTTTGGTAAATGTTTACCTGCACATAAAAGTACAGAGAGATTTGATGTCATGATTGGGTTTCATGCCATTACATATGCCTAACTTGCTTCTATTCTATGGATCTTTCATTTATTACTATTCATGCTTTTCCTTTCTTTTTTTTATTTTTTTAGAAGGGATTTTTTGTTCCTTGTTTTATATTTCTTTTACTTATTTATTTATGTTTCAAGGTGAAGCTGATGACAAATCTCATTAATATAGTAGTAGCTAAAAGTTTTGTTGACGTGAGATCTTTCTTTGAAGATTTTTGAACCATTAGCCTTTGAGGAATGCTATGAAGCAAGAAACATTCCAGATATTACTTCTTGGGTTTGTATGGCATGTCAAACACCTTATGTCAACCAAGAGTGTTGCCTTTGTCCTGTCAAAGGAATGTTTTCTAAAAATTTTAGAAGATCACAACTTTCTGAGTCTATTAGATAATATCTGCTACAGTTTTAGATTAAGGAAATATAGGATGTCTCAGTCAATGGGAGGAAATACATACCATAATCAGTTTGGTTTAGACCTCATACTTGAAGATAAGTTTGTTTTCCTTGGGAATCAACTACAGGTTTCGTATGCTCTTCGGGAATCAACATAAACATCTTCAAGTATGAGCTCTAAACCAAACTGATTATGGTATGTATTTCCTCCCATTGACTGAGACATCCTGTGCGTAATCTCATATAATGTACAATATGTATCAAGTTTCCTTCAACTCATGGCAAGGACAATTCACCATGTCATAAGGATGCAATATGAAACAATAATGACATGCTTTAAGGCATCCATCCCAACATCTTAGTCATAATCAACTCAAAATTAACCTATTACATAGAAGGAATATAGATACACTAGTAATTCCCCTCAATATCTTCATATGAAAGTTTATTGCTTTACTTACCTATTATTTTATTTTTAAATGTATTAGCTCGAAATTGATGGAGCAGACCCGGATGTGCGTCGGAGCTAACTAGATGTTGAGCGGGGGTCCTTGGAAAGTAGGAACCGCTGTTATGACCATGATGAAGCTGTCCATTTTCTATGGACAACATTGGAGTGGCCTGGCCTTTTAGACAAGCCGTATTTATGTATTTGCTCGAAATTGATGAAGCAGACCCGGATGTGTGTCGGAGCTATTCGGATGTTGAGCGGGGGTCCCTGGAAGGTGGGAACTGCTGTTATGACCATGATGAGGCTGTCCATTTCTTATGGACATCATTGGAGTGCCCTGGCTATTTGGACAGGCCGTGTTTATGTATTAGCTCAAATTTGGAGAACAGGCCCGTGTAAATGTATTCTCAAATCCCTAAACCAAAACTAACACCTAATCCTAATCTCAACTCCCTAACCTAAACCTAAACCTAAACTTGAAAACTCAAGCCTAAACCCGATCCCGAACCTGATTTTCTAAACCTAAACCTTTACCTATTCTCAATTCCCTAAAGCTATAACCTATAACCTATAACCTAAACCTAAACCTAACCTAAACCTATAACCTTAACCTAAACCTAAACCTAAATGTATTCTCAAATCCTTAAACTTAAACAATCTCAACTGCTTAACCTAAACCTAAACTTGAAAACCCAAACCTAAACCCGATCCTAACCCGAACCCGATTTCCTAAACCTAAACCTTAACCTATTCTCAATTCCAAATCTATAACCTAAACCTAAACCTAAACCTAAAACCTAAATGTATTCTCAAATCCTTAAACCTAAACCTACACCTAATCCTAATCTCAGCTCCTTAAACTAAACTTAAACTTGAAAACCCAAACCTAAACCCGAACCTGAACTCGATTTCCTAAACTTAACCTTAACCTATTCTCAATTCCCTAAACCTTAACCTATAACCTAACTTAAACCTAAACCTCTAACCTACACTTATAACTGTAACTTTAACCTAAACGTAAAACCTAAACCTAAAACAAAAACCTAAATGTATTCTCAAATCCGTAAACCTAAACCTAAACCTATATCCTAAACCTATAACCTACAACATTAACATAAACTTATAACCTACAACATTAACCTAAACCTATACTTATAACCTAAACCTATTCTCAAATCCCAAAACCTTAACCTAAACCTAAACCTATAACATAAACCTAAACCTTAACCCATAACCTAAACCTTAACCTATAACCTATAACCTAAACCTATAACCTATAACCTAAACTCAATTCCCTAAACCTCAACCTATAACCTAACATAAACCTAAACGTACAACCTACACTTATAACCTAAACCAAAACCTAAACCTAAACCTGTAACCTTGACCTAAACGTAAGACCTAAACCTAAACCTATAACCTACAACATTAACATAAACTTATAGCCTACAAAATTAACCTAAACCTATACTTATAACCTAAACCTATTCTCAAATCCCAAAACCTATAACCTAAACCTAAACCTTAACCTATAACCTATAACATATAACCTATAACTTAAACCTATAACCTATAACCTAAACTCAATTCCCAAAACCTTAACCTATAACCTAAACTAAACCTAAACCTATAACCTACACTTATAACCTAAACCTAAACCTATAACCTAAACCTAAACCTATAACCTAAATGTATTCTCAAATTCCTAAACCTAAACCTACACCTAATCCTAATCTCAACACCTAATCCTAATCTCAACACCCTAACCTAAACCTAAACCTAAACTTGAAAACCCAAACCTAAACTTCAAAACCCAAACCTAAACTCGATCCGAAATCCAAACCCGATTTCCTAAACCTAAACCTTAACCTATTCTCAATTCCCTAAAGCTACAACCTATAACCTATAACCTAAACCTAAACCTTAACCTAAACCTATAATCTTAACCTAAACCAAAGCCTATAACCTAAACCTTAACCTATAACCTATAACCTAAACTTATAACCTATAACCTAACCTTAACTTAAACCTAAAAATCAAACCTAAACCTATAACCTACAACCTATACCTAAACCTAAAACCTAAATGTATTTTCAAATCCCTAAACCTAAACCTACACCTAATCCTAATCTCAACTCCCTAAACTAAACCTAAACCTAAACTTGAAAACCCAAACCTAATCCCGATCCCAAACCCGAACCCGATTTCCTAAACCTAAACCTTTACCTATTCTCAATTCCCTAAGGCTATAACCTATAACCTATAACCTATAACCTAAACCTAAACCTAACCTAAACCTATAAACTTAACCTAAACCTAAACCTAAACCTAAACCTAAAACCTAAATGTATTCTCAAATTCTTAAACCTAAACAATCTCAACTCCATAACCTAAACCCGATCCCAAACCCGAATACGATTTCTTAATCCTAAACCTCAACCTATTCTCAATTCCCTAAAGCTATAACCTATAACCTAAACCTAAACCTATAACCTAAACCTAAACCTAAAACCTAAATGTATTATCAAATTCCTAAACCTAAACCTACACCTAATCCTATTCTCAACTCCTTAACCTAAACCTAAACTTGAAAACCTAAACCTAAACCCGAACCCGAACCCGATTTCTTAAACCTAAATCTTAACCTATTCACAATTCCCTAAACCTTAACCTATAACCTAACTTAAACCTATAACCTAAACCTAAACCTATAACCTGAACCTGTAACCTTAACCTAAACGTAAAACCTAAACCTAAACCTAAAACATAAATGTATTCTCAAATCCCTAAACCTAAACCTAAACCTAAACATATAACCTAAACCTACAACCTACAACATTAACATAAACTTATAACCTAAACCTATAGCCTACAACATTAACCTAAACCTATACTTATAACCTAAACCTATTCTCAAATCCCAAAACCTATAACCTAAACTAAACATATAACCTAAACCTAAACCTTAACCCATAGCCTAAACCTTAACCTATAACCTATAACCTAAACCTATAACCTATAACCTAAACTCAATTCCCTAAACCTTAACCTATAACCTAACTTAAACCTAAACCTATAACCTACACTTATAACCTAAACCTAAACCTGTTACCTTAACCTAAACGTAAAACCTAAACCTAAACCTAAAACGTAAATGTATTATCAAATCCCTAAACGTAAAACTATAACCTAAACCTATAACCTACAACATTAATATAAACTTATAACCTACAACATTAACCTAAACCTATACTTATAACCTAAACCTATTCTCAAATCCCTAAACCTATAACCTAAACCTGAACCTAAACCTTAACCTATAACCTAAACCTTAACCTATAACGTATAACCTATAATCTAAACCTATAACCTATAACCTAAACTCAATTCCCAAAACCTTAACCTATAACCTAACCTAAACCTAAACCTATAACCTACACTTATAACCTAAACCTAACCTAAACCTTAACCTAAACCAAAACCTAACCTAAACCTATAACCTAAACTTATAACCTATAACCTAACCTTAACCTAAACCTAAACCTAAAACCTAAAACCTAAACCTAAACCTAAAACCTATGGGCCCGTTTGGACGGGTGGATTGGAAGGGATTAGATGGTATTGGAAGGGATTAGATGGTATTGGAAGGGATTGGAAGTTAAATCTTGAGATTCGTTGGGTGTGCCAAACTGACAGGGTGATCTGATCCTGAGATATAGCAATCCTATGGATCTTAAGACAATCCATTGACAACACCATCATTACCTTTAAATCCCATCTAATCCACCCTAATCCGTTCAAATTTTGCCTGGGACGTATTTGGTTTGAGGGATTGGAAAGGATGGGAAGGTTTAATCCCGGGATTGGTCGGGCTTGCCAAACAGACTCCATATAACAATCCGAGGATATTGCAATCCCATGGATCTTAAGACAATCCACTGACAACACCATCATTACCTTTAAATCCATGCCATCCACCCTAATACCATTCAATCCCTTCTAATCCACCCATCCAAATGGGCCCTAAATGTATTCTCAAATCCCTAAACCTAAACCTACACCTAATCCTAATCTCAACTCCCTAACCTAAACTTAAACCTAAACCTAAACTTGAAAACCCAAACCTAAACCGATACCAAACCTGAACCCAATTGAATGGGCCCACACACAATCTTAAAGAATTATCCTTATACAAGTAGATTATTCATAGCCTATTTCCTATATGATTTCAATTGAATACCTTGTTAGGACATTAGTTGTTGTCTCTTATTATGATGTTTTTTATCCTTTTGTAGGCATGGAAAGTGGTTAGAGGGGGATTCGAATTGCGTATGTTCCCCACCAAGGTGGAATCTAGGTGGGGCTCACTCTAATATTCTTGAGAAATTCATTGTCTTTCAATTTTATAAACTTATGTTAGGACATGTGCCTAAAAATGAACTAAATCCAGACTCAGGTGAATCACATGGCAAATAAGAATAGAGATAACAATAAAGATTGAATGCCTACATTCAAACCTTCTTTAGGATATAAGAGTTTAGGATTAACAAACTTTTGTGTTTTTTCAGTTTATTTTAGTAGTAATGACTTTATAAACAATTTGGATGACATATGAGCATCACGAATCTAGATCCTCTGCTTACCATTGATACAAATAGAAATTTTTCGTTTTCTTGCATTGTGACTGCAAGTCTTGGTCATCATTAACGTTGCCAGCATTGCTGCATCAAACGTAGTATATAATAATGTAGCCCAATCACATGGCAACAAACAAGAAAATCTTGCTTTGTTGGCAAGCATACTCGAACTCAAGCATCACAATGCATCTATTTCCATCTCCACTATCTCTTATAGTATAGGTTATTTGAGATTTGGATTTATCTCATTTTTAGAGTCATGTCCTAACACAATATGATAATATTAATAGATAAGGTGGATTTGTCACCAACATTATTCCAAGACCCATATAACTTCTCCTTACAAGAAGTTGGATAGGGCACATGCAGCTTTAATCCATGAAAGTAGATAAGGATCGCCTTTCATATGTTCTCTCTCTTTTCATTTGTTTTTTTTTTTTTTCCATAGGATTGTTTATTTTGTGGTATTTGATCAAATATACGCACAACATTTTATCATGTTAATATAATTATAAGTGGCCTAATCTCACATTTCTAAAAACAACTAATAATAATTTCTACCTGATGAGAAATCACCAAGTACCATTAGGCTCAACCCAAAAGATAAATCAACATTTTCTTTCTTTCTTTTTCTTTTAACACACACTCACACACCAGAGTCGCTTACGGCCACAATGGGTACTTGAACTCGTGCCCTTGTATTGAAACTATTTTGAATCTACCATGAAGGCATGAGTAAGGACCTAGGTGTATGTGCACAGTCAGCGATGTGTTTACCACACTGAATTTTGTGAGCCCCACCAGGAAATAGGCTATGAATAATTTTTGTATTTATTTATGATGTTAAACCTATATGTATTTATATGTGGATGAATGTGATGTGGATAAGATTGTTTGTGTTTAGATGAATGTAGTTTATGTTTGGATGGATTTACGTAGTTTGGGTTTAGATGGATGTGAATGTGAATATGATGAATATATTATATAACAGGTGTATATCAGGAAGAATATGATGAAATATATTGTAACAAGTGTATATCAGGAATTTTGTGCTAGAATATGGAAAAAAAATTTACATACGAAATATTTCGTAGGTAAAAGTCTCATCCACGTTTTTACCTACGAAAATTTCTGTAGGTAAATGTTTTGTAAATATTTTTACCTACGATAATTTTCGTAGGTAAAAGTATCGTGAAATATTTTACCTACGAAAAAAATCGTTGGTAAAAGTTCTGTAAATATTTTTACCTACGAAAATTTTCGTAGGTAAAAAGTATTGCGAAATATTTTTACCTACGAAAGAAATCGTCGGTAACAGTTTTTTACTTATTTTTTACTGACGAAAAAATTCGTCAGTAAAAGTTTTGTAAATATTTTTACCTACAAAAAACTTCGTCGGTAAAAGTTTTTTACTTATTTTTTACCGACGAAAAAATTCGTCGGTAAAAGTTTTTGTAAACATTTTTACCTAGGAAAAAATTCGTCAGTAAAAGTTTTGTTAATAGTTTTACCTACGAAAAAATTTGTTGGTAAAAGTTTTTTACTTATTTTTTACCACGAAAAAATTCATCGGTAAAAGTTTTATAAATAATTTTACCTAAGAAAAAAATCGTCGGTAAAAGTTTTTTACTTATTTTTTACCGACGAAAATTTTCGTCGGTAAAAGTCTTACCTTTGCCGACGAATTCACCGAAGAAAATTAAAACTTATTACCTACACGAAAATTTGTCTTTTAGCGACGAAAATTTTCGTCAGTAAAAGTGGGATTTCTTGTAGTGTAACTTGTTTTGGTTTGTTTGTGCAGGTCCTTAACTTAGGGACCCCAATTTGGTAAGTTCTTTCTAACACTCTCTTTCTTTCTAGATTTTTATTTCCTTTCTTTTTTTTAAGTATAGGTTTAGAATCTGAATTGAGGGCTGCGAGTGTTTCATGACCAAGTGGGTTCGTGACAACACTCGACGTCTCTTAACTGAATGATGATTGGCTGAGGGGTTGACTATCCATCGCATGACTAGACACCGCTAGAGATTCCTAAAGTTAATTGAAGTGATGGCTGCAAACTAATCTCTTCTACCCCAATCTAGGGTGGAGGACATCCAGGATGAGAATGAGGTGCATCAAGCATCCCCGCCTCATACTTTACGAGATTATTTACAACTGGCGGGGGTGAGCACGCCCTCATACATGGTTTTTCCTAAAAATATGGGACACATGGATATCAAGTCAGGGGTGATCCAACTCCTTCATCAATTTCATGGGCTTGAGTCAGAAAATCCATATCTACACCTGAAAGAGTTTGATGAAATCATAGCCACTTGATATTTTCCAAACATATATGAAGATACAGTCAAGCTGAAACTCTTTCCCTTTTCTTTGAAAGAGAAAGTTAAGACGTGGTTGCATTCACTACGTCCTAGATCTATTGGCACATGGAATGATATGCAAAAGGAGTTCATAAAGGAATTTTTTTCAACATCATAAAACGAACACCCTTAGAAAATCAATCATGAACTTCGCCCAAAAGGAGGATGAAACATTCTTCCAATGTGAGGAAAAGTTCAAGGATCTTGCCAGTTTATGCTCACAACACGGTTTTGAAACGTGACACATTACACACATTTTCTATGATGGACTGACATCTTCCATGCGCCAATTGGTAGAGACAATGTGTAATGGGGAATTCATGAATAAAAATGTCGATGATGTATGGGATTACTTGGATATACTTGCTGAAAATGCACAATCATGGGACACATACCCAAAATCAAGCATCATGTCTAGGCTGACTCAATCTAAGGAGAGGGGTGGAATGTATCTCCTGAAAGAGGATGATGATATCAATTCTAAAATGACTAATCTCATAAGGAAATTCGAGGCCATGAAATTAAAGAAGGATAAGGTTAATGAAACTATTTGTGGTATTTGTGATGGCAACATTCACGCAACTGAAAATTGTCCAACAATACCACCTTCTGAGGGTTGTTGATTGAGGAATCCAATGCCGTGAACAATTATCAAAGACTTTCAATGGACTTACCTCCAATACATACAATCCTAGTTGGAGAAATTATCTAAACTTCAGTTGGAGGAATGGACAAACGGCTACCCCTCAAGGTTTCTTCAATCAAAATCCAAATCAAGTGAAACCTCAAGAGGATCCGGTTTAAAAACATATTCGAGGCCAAGAGCTACTCAATTAGGACATCAGACCGGCTTTGGGATCACTTATGACATTTATTCAAAGAATAGAGTCGCAATTAACAATTGGGGGAAAGGGGATGCTTCCTACTTAACATCTCCCCAATCCTAAACCGCAATATGAGATTAGTGATCCAAGCTCTTCAAATCAGATGGAGCAAGCTAAGTCTATCACCACTCTTAGGAGTGGAAAGATAATTGACAAATCTATTCCCGTAAGGGCTGAAAAGCCTAAGGACCTGGAAGAGGATAACGACGATAGACCTAGCATTGCTCCACAAGAATTGGACCCGAAACTTCAAGGGAAGCCAGTTGCTCCATTTCCCGAACGATTGGTTACACTAAAACCTCTCTCTAACTCTCAGGATATTCTAGAGGTGTTGAAACAAGTGAAGGTCAATATTCCTCTATTTGATGCCGTAAAACAAATACCTTCATATGCCAAATTCCTGAAAGACTTGTGCACGACCAAAAGACGACAAAATATTCAAAAGAAAATCTTCTTGACTGAGAAAGTGAGTGCCATCCTAAAGTAAGATGTGCCGTAGAAATTCAAAGATTTCGGTAGCCGAACTGTATCTTGTGTAATCGGGAACTACTGAATTGAGCACGTGCTTCTTGACTTAGGAGCAAGCGTCAATCTGATTCCCTACTCGGTGTATAAGTAGTTAGAATTAGGTGAATTAAAACCCACCTTAACCACATTACAACTTGTTGATCGCTCTATTCGTGTACTAAGAGAGATAATTGAGGATGTGTTGGTCTAGGTTGACAGATTCTAATACTCTGTAGATTTTATCGTCCTGGATACCGAACCCATCAGTAACACAAGCACTTAGATTACCGTCATTCTTGGTCGCACATTCCTTGCCACTTCAAGTGTAATTATCAATTGTAGGAATGGTGTCATGAGTATGTCTTTCGGGAATATGACATTGGAGTTAAACATCTTTTTCAACACAGGTAGACAGTTAGAGGATGATGACGATTTCCACGACATTAACATGATCGACTCTTTCGTGGAAGATAAAACGTCTCTGACCTTATCCTCTGATCCTCTAGAGACATGCCTGGCCCATTCCCATGATTCTGATGATGATATGATTAGGGAGACGTGTACCATGCTTGATGCTGTGTCGGTACTTGAAAGCAACCGGTAGAGGCCACAATTTGAAGAGTTGCCCCAAACTGACGAAGTGTCTTTACTGTCTAACCTTAAGCCACTGAAGCTTGACCTAAAACCTTTGCCCTCTGATTTGAAATATGTCTATTTAGGTCAAGATGAGACATACCCGGTGGTGATTTCTTCCCACCTGGAGAAAGAACAGGAGAGTATGATCATATCTACTCTCATTGAGCATAAGGGAGCCCTTAGATGGACAATTACGGACCTCAAGGGAATCGACCCTTCAGTTTGTACTCATTGCATTTATCTCGAGGATAATGCGATGCCCTCTCGGTAATCACAACTTAGACTAAATCCAAATGAAAGAAGTGGTTAAGGTCGAGGTTCTTAAACTATTGGATGTGGGTATCATATACCCTATATCTGATAGTCAATGGGTGAGTCCAACTCAAGTGGTTCTTAAGAAGTCTGGAATCACCATCGTAGCCAATGCCAATAATGAACTCGTGCCAATTAGAGTTACTACTGGTTGGAGAATATGCATTGACTACAGGAAATTGAATACCGTCAAGAGGAAGGACCACTTTCCATTACCCTTCATTGATTAAATTCTAGAAAGGTTGCTGGGCCATTCCTATTTCTGTTTCCTTAACGGGTATTCGGGCTACAATTAGATAGAGATAACCCCTGAAGATCAGGAAAAGACTACATTTACATGTCCCTACGACACGTTTGCATAACGAAGGATGCCATTCAGACTATGTAATGCCCCAGCCACCTTTCAACGATGTATGATGAGTATCTTTTCTGATATGGTGGGGTAATATCTAGAGGTTTTCATTGACGATTTCTCTTTATTCGATCCATCTTTCAGCGAGTGCGTAGAGAGTCTTAAATATGTTGTGAAAAGATGTGAAGAAAAGAACTTGATACTTAATTGGGAGAAGTGCCATTTCATGGTTCATAAGGGAATTGTCCTTGGACATATCATCTCGTCCAAAGGAATCGAGGTAGATAAGGCTAAATTTGATCTTATCTCTAATCTACCTCCACCCAAGAACCTACGGGACGTGTGATCCTTCTTAGGATATGCCGAGTTTTACAGACGATTCATAAAGGACTTTAGTGTCATCTCTCGTCTTCTATGTAATCTACTTCAAAAGGATGCACCATACGAGTGGACTGAGTCATGCAAGGAAGCTTTCACTAAGCTTGAGGGTATGTTAACTACTGCACTTATCATCCAGCCACTCGACTAGAGCCTTCCTTTTGAACTTATGTGCGATGCGTCTGATTATGCCCTTGGAGCGATTTTAGGCCAGAGAAAAGAAAAAAGCCCTACGTTATTCATTACATAAGTAAGAGTCTAAATCATGCTCGAGTGAACTACTCGACTACGGAAAAAGAACTCTTAGCCGTAGTGTTCACCTTGGACAAATCTAGGTCCTACTTGTTCGGATTTAAGATAATCATTTACACAGATCATGGAGCGCTAAAATATCTTCTTGCTAAGAATGATGCTAAGCCTCGCCTGATAAGATGGATTCTCCTACTCCAAGAATTTGATTTAAAAATTAAAGATAAAAAGGGAGTAGAGAACGTAGTGGCTGACCATCTTTCTCACCCTAATCCCTCTGATTCCCTTGAGTCGGCACATATCAATGACATGTTCTCTGACGAATAATTGTTCAGAGTCTCACATTCACCTTGGTTCGCTGATATTGTTAATTATCTTACCACAGGTTTCATACTAACACATTGGACTGCGCAAGATAAGAAGAAAATTTTCACCGAGGTGCGCAACTTTTTCTAGAATTATTCATATTTATTTAAATATTGCCCAGGCCGAATCTTAAGGAGATGTGTGTCAGATGATAATCATTAGAGTGTCATCTCCTTCTGTTACTCATAGGCTTGTGGTGGTCACTTTTCTGGTAAAAAGACCATGACTAAGATTCTGCAGTGTGACTTTTACTGGCATTACAAGAAAGAGGGTTTTTAGCGACGAAATTTTTTTTCGTCGCTAAAGGTGACTTTTAGCGATGAAAACTGTAAATTTGTAGCTACAAATCGCTTTTAGTGACGAAAATTTTCGTCGCTAAATGCTATAAACAAATTTTCAACAAAATCCAAAGGTTTACTTTTAGCTACGAAAATTTTCGTAGCTAAAAAACGTGGATGAGACTTTTAGTGACGAAAATATTCGTCGCTAAAGATTGCACTCAATTTTTGAAAAAAAATCGAAAGTTTTGCTTTTAGCTACGAAAATTTTCGCAGCTAAAAAACGTGGATGAGACTTTTAGTGACGAAACGTTTTGTCGCTAAAGGTTGTAAACAATTATTGAAAAAAATCAAAAGGTTTGCTTTTAGCTACGAAACTTTTCATAGCTAAAAAACGTGGATGATACTTTTAGCGACGAACATTTTTGTCGCTAAAGGCTGTAAACAATATTTAAAAAAATCGAAAGGTTTACTTTTAGCTACAAAAATTTTTGTAGCTAAAAAACGTGGATGAGACTTTTAGCGATGAAAAGTTTCATCACTAAAGGCTGTAAACAATTTTTGAAAAAAATCAAAAGGTTTACTTTTAGCTACGAAAATTTTCGTAGCTAAAAAACGTGGATGGGACTTTTAGCGACGAAATGTTTTTGTCGCTAAAGGCTGTAAACAATTTTTGAAAAAAAAAAAAAAAATCTAAAGGCTTACTTTTGGCTACGAAAATTTCTGTAGCTAAAAAACACTGATGAGACTTTTAGCTACAAAAAGTTTCATCCCTAAAGGTTGTAAACAATTTTTGAAAAAATTGAAAGGTTTACTTTTCGCTATGAAAATTTTTGTAGCTAAAAAATGTGAATGATACTTTTTGCTACGAAATGGTTCGTCACTAAAGGCTATAAACAATTTTATAAAAAAATCAAAGGGTTTACTTTTAGCTATGAAACGTTTCGTAGCTAAAAAACATGGATGAGACTTTTAGGTACGAATAGTTTCGTCGCTAAAGGCCTTAAACAAATTTTGAAATAATTCGAAAGGCTTACTTTTAACTACAAAAATGTTCGTAGCTAGAAAACGTGGATGAGACTTTCAGCTATGAAAATTTTCGTCGCTAATGGTTGTAAACAATTTTTTTTTTTTTTTTTTTTTTTTTTTTTATTTAAATATAGGTTTACTTTTAACTACGAAACGTTTCCTAGCTAAAAAACGTTAATGAGACTTTTACCTACGAAACTCATTTTTTTAAAAATATTCCATCTCAAATTTCTTGATAGACAGCTGCTAGAATATAATTCATTATATTCTTCTTGATATACACCCGTTATATAATATATTTCATCATATTCACATTCACATTCACATCCATCTAAACCCAAACCACGTAAATTCATCCAGACCTAAACTGCATTCATTTAAACATAAACTGCATCCATCCAAACACAAACAATCCTATGGAAAAAAATAAATGAAAAGAGAGAACATATGAGAGGTGATCTAGACAAATGAAAAGAAAAACAACCTTAACCTAAACCTAAACCTATAAGTGAACCTATAACCTGCACTTATAGGTTTAGGTTTAGGTTTTAGGTTTAGATTAAGGTTAGGTTATAGGTTATAGGTTATGGGTTATAGGTTATAGGTTAAGGTTTAGGTTATAGGTTTTGGTTTAGGTTAAGGTTATAGGTTTAGGTTAAGGTTTAGGTTTAGGTTATATAGGTTTAGGTTTAGGTTATAGGTTTTGCTTTAGGTTATATGTTTAGGTTTAGGTTTAAGGTTATAGGTTTAGGTTTAGGTTTAGGTTAGGGAGTTGAGATTAGGATTTGGAATAGGTGAAGGTTTAGGTTTAAGAAATCAGGCTCTGGTTTGGGTTCGGTATCGGGTTTAGGTTTCGGTTTTCAAGTTTAGGTTTAGGTTTAGGTTAGGGAGTTGAGATTAGGATTAGGTGTAGGTTTAGGTTTAGGGATTTGAGATTACATTTAGGTTATAGGTTTTGGTTTAGGTTATAAGTGTAGGTTATAGGTTTAGGTTTAAGTTAGGTTATAGGTTAAGGTTTAGGGAATTGAGAATAGGTTAAGGTTTAGGTTTAGGAAATTGGGTTCGGGTTCGGGTTTAAGTTTGGGATTTCAAGTTTAGGTTTAGGTTAAGAAGTTGAGATTAGGATTAGGTGTAGGTATAGGTTTAGGGATTTGAGAATACATTTAGGTTATAGGTTTAGGTTTAAGTTATAAGTGTCAGTTATAGGTTTAGGTTTAAGTTAGGTTATAGGTTATAGCTTTAGGGAATTGAGAATAGGTTAAGGTTTAGGTTTAGGAAATCAGGTTCGGGTTTGTGATCGGGTTTAGGTTTGGGTTTTCAAGTTTAGGTTTAGGTTTAGGTTAGGGAGTTGAGATTAGGATTAGGTGTAGGTTTAGGTTTGGGGATTTGAGAATACATTTAGGTTTTAGGTTTAGGTTTAGGTTTAGGTTTTAGGTTTAGGTTTAGGTTATAGGTTATAGGTTATAGCTTTAGGGAATTGAGAATAGGTTAAGGTTTAGGTTATAGGTTAAGGTTTAGGTTATAGGTTTTGGTTAAGCTTTAGGTTTAGGTTTAGGTTATAGGTTATATGTTATAGGTTATAGCTTTAGGGAATTGAGAATAGGTTAAGGTTTAGGTTTAGGAAATCGGGTTCGGGTTTAGGTTTGGGTTTTCAAGTTTAGGTTTTAGGTTTAGGTTAGGGAGTTGAGATTAGGATTAGGTGTAGGTTTAGGTTTAGGGGTTTGAGAATACGTTAAGGTTTAGGTTTAGGAAATCGGGTTCGGGTTCGAGATCGGGTTTATGTTTGGGTTTTAGGTTTAGGTCTAGGTTATAGGTTATAAGTGTAGGTTTAGGTTGTAAGATCCGTATCCTAGTCTGTACTTTTCTGTCGACTCCCGCATCCTTCCTGACGAATTTCGGCAACCCGCAACGTATAATCAACGTTCGCGTGTGATCCTAAGTCACATCCAGTAGATTTGAGTCGGCTTGACCCAATACTTGTACCAGTACGACCGCGCTGTCGCCGCGGTTCTGATGCCGCGTCTCACACGCCAAGGCGATACCCTGACCAGGAGAAGTGGGCCCGTGTTCAGTTCGAGGAAAAATGCCGCGTGTTATAATCCCAAGAGAATGTCCCATCAATCATATCAAAAATCAAGTACTCCATCCCATCAAGTCAAGTATAAGCCTCCATTCCCCTCTTACATCATCCTTACCCAAAGTCAACTCACCCATCACTCACATCACCTCTCTCTCTCTCTCTCTCTCTCTCTCTCTCTTTCTCTCTTTCTCTCCGACACCTCTCTCTCATTCCAAGCAAACCCCCATGAGAGGTGGACGTCCATGGCTCCATGAGAAAAACTAGGTATGGCCCACTTCCTATCTCCCATCCCCACCCTCCAAAACCAATCTTTACCGTTGAAATGCATTCTGTGAAGCTCTAGATCGCATCGGTGGAAGGAGGAGTTCAAGATCTTGAGGTGGGTGCTTCTTTCTCCATCTCTTTTTCTTTTGTTTTGTATGTGAGGATGTAATTGTGTGGCCTACAAGGATGGACCCCACCTTGATGTATGTCTTATCATACCATCCAACCACGTGGGCCCTACCTTAGAGAGACGGGAAAATGCAAATATCAATTGATCAGGTGGGCCACGTCCATGTGGGACCCACCTTGAAGGATTTGTATATCAACGTGGTTCGTCCAACGTCCAGGGACGCTGGACGTGGTTCACAACAACAACAAAAAAAGAAACTTTTTGGGTAGGGCTACTCATGCAGGCCCCTCCTTGATGTATAAGTTTAATCCACACCGTCCATTCCATTCCCAGGCTCATTTTAGGCATTGAGCCGAAAAGTGAAGTCAATCTGATTTTTCTGGTGGGCCATATCGTTGTAAACAGTGGTTATTACCGTTGAAACCCACTTTAAATTTTCTACACGCCAAACAAATATCGCATATTAGACTCGTTTGGTTTGTCTTGAGCCGTAGGAGCGTGTGGATGGAGTGGATCTTGTTGGTATGGGCCCCACCTAGGTGAAACCGTAGGAAAATATATATAAAAATAATTAAATAAACAGCAGTTGCTGCTGCTGCTGAGAAAAATGCAGGCAGTGCCTGCAGCTGCATGGTCGGCGGATGGACTGGGCCTCACGGCTCCAGGTGTGGGCCTCACCGTGATGCGTTTCGAACATCAACGCCGTGCATTGGGTGGGCCCTTAGGGCAGTGACCCCCGTGCCAAAAATCAGCCGTATACGAAACTCAGGTGGGCCATACCATCTAAAATCATGCCTAAAACATATAAAATCACTTGGTGGGGCCTACTTGAAATGTGGATGCGACTGAAACTTGGTCTGAACCCTCAGCCAAGTGGGACTCATGTAATGGGTGAGCTGGATTTGCGAACCATATCACGGTGGTCCCCTGACCGTGACCCTATGAACAGTTGAGTGGCAAATAAATATCACGATGGGCCCCCTGGTCCGTGCGACCTTCTCAACAAGTTGGATGATAAATAAATATTACGGTGGGCTCCCTGACCGTGTGATCCTATGAATAGGTTGGGCTGGATGGCAGATAAACATCACCGTGGGCCCCTGGTCAGTTTGGATGGCAAACAAACATTACGGTGGGCCCCAGTCCCTCCCCAGGTCCACGTGGCCTTATCAACTGGTTGGGTGGAAAATAAACGTTATGGTGGGCCCCTGGTCCAAGTGACCATATGAACAGTTTGGATGTCCTATAAACAGTACAGTGGGCCCTAGGTTTGAGTGTGTAACGACTCATAAATTTTCGTGCAAAGACCCGAGCACCACCTCAGGCAGAAATAGCTTAGAATCAAATCCTTTAGAAATTTGACAAAGTTAACTAAGTGCTAAACTAGATTATCTATGAAATCCGTTTGAATCGCTTTAAATACGATCTGTAAGACCCAAATCTTGTAGAATTGTTGACGCTAGGTTACCCTAAAGTCTAGGATCAAACTTATTACCCGACTGCTCTCGGGAGCACATTGAAACTCCTTATCAGGTCTGGACCGCACATCGGGAGTCCAAATAATACGAAGTTAAGGACTTAGGACCGCCTCGCTGGTCTTAACAACCATCTCGGAAATCGAATTCAGATAGTGTTCCACGGCTGTTCGCTTTAGTCCGGAGCGAGGAGTGTGAAAATACTTGATTTTCTTTACAAATAATATCTCAAAGAGTAATCTGGAATGTGTCGCTTGCAGACATTTTGTAAGCAACCAGACCGTCAGAATCTGACCCAAATACACCCTCGGATCAGGAAAAATTTCATAAACATATCCATGTACTTGAAATTTCTGATCGAAATCAGCTGACCGTTGAACTGAAACTGGTCCGCCACGAGTGATCTGGAAACCCTACTGGAACGAAAACTTAACTCCACCTAGATCCAAGATTGGTGAGCTTAAGTCCGACCTTTGGCTCAAGGAGGCCCGCCAAAAGTCTTCCGTTGAGCTGAAACAAACTCACTTTGGTTATAACCTAAGTATACCTAGACCTTAAGTCTATTTTGGAGTGTTTTTAGGCTATATAAGGACTTTAGAACCCTCTCTCACAGCCATATGAATTTGAGAGAAACCCTAGAGAGAGAAGAGAGAAAAGAGAGAGAAAGTGTGAGAGAAGTGGGAGAATCTCCCTACTGCTTTCCCCTGCCGCTACACAAGCTGCACCACTCCATTCTCATCTCTTTCCCGTCGAATCCGATTCCGTTTCTAGGTAAGAAACCCTAACCCTAATCTGTTTTGGAGTTGTAAAGGTTGTAGGTTATGAAATAGCTAACCTATTTCATTCTATAGGCTACCAAACTGCCGAATACGGAAACTTAGCAACCCTAGCTGATTCGTTACGATTCTAAGGTGAAAGGTGAGGACTTTAGGTGTATAGGTTACGGTTTTCAACGCTTTCAATGTCAGATAATGATAGATTCATGATCTACATGCAATTGCACATGTACAAAGTGCTGTTTGTTTTTCGTTTTGATTAAAGGTGAAGAATATGAAATTTTACATACTCTAGGTATTTTAGAAAGTACCATATACGTATAAATTTTAGGAATGTGTTTGTCATGATTATTTCTGTATGAACATATTACATATGCGTAAAATACTTGTTTGGCGAAAGGACTCACCCTAATACATGTTTTGCTAATATACACTATGTATGTAGAAATAGTGTATTCTAGAAAGTACCGTATACATATAAATTTTAGGAATGTGTTTGTCATGATTATTTGCTGTATGAGCATATTACATATACGTAAAATACTTGTTTGGCGAAAGGACTCGACCTAATACATGTTTTGTTAATGAACGCTATGTATGTTGAAATAGTGCATTCTATGTGTTTGAGAAAATGCTTGTGAGAGTAAGTGCTTGGATGATAGTGTCTTAGGTAGGTGTTGAGATGGGATTCTCAACTACCTTAGAGACGTTTATGATTTCCTCCATGTTGGCTGTTTAATGTAACCGTTTACTTATGAGATATATGTGTTTGTATTCTTGTTTATATAGTGCTTTATAACATGCTTTATAACATGCTTTATGATATGCTTTAACATGCTTGATTTACTTTGTTTAATATGATTTACTCTATATGCTCCAGATAAGGATTGATTGAGTTTGGGACTATGATTATAGTCCAGACATTCGGTACCAGACTTGAGATCGTGGTTGAGATTCATTTCGCCACGTGAGATGTGTTCGACGAACCTGAGTCGTACTTCGGTTGGCGATAGTGGCTAGCCACACGAAGTGCCTATGCGCTTCATATCATTCAACTTGTTGTGCGCTCGAGCTAGTCGAGCTCGTCAAGTAACCCGTCATGTCTTATGTATGTTCACCATGTTTGGACGCTACTGCTTGAACCTAGGGTACCAAACTTACTAGTGAAATCCCATTAACCATGGTACCTCGATCCGCTAAGACTCATGAGCCGGCATGGTGGTATGGGACACCGTGGTCGACCTGTCGGCCAATGCTGGGGCCACGTGCCTCCCCGTAGTGACCAGTGAGCAACCAGACTCGTGAGCCGATTATGGTGGTATGGGACACTATATTCGAGCTGTCGGCCTACACTGATTGGTGACGAGCCCTTTGTAGTGACCTCGAGCATACTCTGAATTTGCGGTGAGACGACGAGTTTTGCCGCAGTGTATAGAGTATGGACTAGGCCTGTATCAGCTTAGTGATGAACCGCTAAAAAGGTGATGGGGGAGTGGTGTAACCATTGTGCGTAACAGCCCTGACAGCCTTTGCAGCGACCTAGAAACACACCATCGTATGAGATTAACTACGACTGATGACCCTAGAATGGATCGTGTTTGGGAATGATACAAGGGAGGTACCTTAGTTTCCCAATACTGTTGTTTGAAATGGACTAATAACAACTCGGTAATCATGCTCATCATCGCATTGCATGTGCCTGAAAGATGTGGAGCATTGAGGGATGAAAGCATGCCGCGAACGTAAGAAGGTGTCGCACAAGGGTGTGTGTGGTGAGGGCATACATCATGACTGCATTCATACTTACATTAATAAGAGTAGTTAAGAGTGTTTAATTTTACTGCTTTATCATTATCGCTTGACTGAATTGATAACATGTTAACCTATGCTTTATTGTTCCACTGAGTTAGCTACTCACTCCCATGTTACGGGACGGTATTGTTGAGGGTCAAAATATTGCATATTAGACCTCAGTTATTGCACGAATTTACGAACATGAAACCGTTTAACACCTGATTTTAATCGTGTTTGTGTTGCAGAGTAGATTTATGAGCGTGGACTGAAAAGAATGCTAAAAGCAGGGATTTAATGCTCTGATGACACCAAAGGCAAGCGAAGGACTCCAGAGGACCAAGATCGATGGGTTTACATGCCAGAAACCCGAGAAAATCGAGTAACTGAAGTTCAAGTGGCCCAAAATTAGTCCAGAATGCAAGATCACAAGGTTTCCACCATCCGTTCGGCCCGAAACTTCATACATGTGATGTGACCCATAAATTAACGGTACATATTAAATTTCAGCCATTGGATCACTATGGAAGTGGGCCAACGATCAGATCAGCCCACAAATTGTCAAACTGGGGCCCACTTGATATCTGGATATGCTTCACTTTCGGTCTCAACCTGTTTTAGGAGGTGACAAAGCAGATGGGTGGATTGGATTTCTCACGAACATTATGGTGGACCCCGCATGTACAACGCGTGTACATGAGGGTGCACATACACACGCGCCGCACCAAACTGACGAAATCGGTCAGCAGCCGCTGACCCGATTTTCGTTTTCAAACGAAGACAGGGACTCCTCGTTCGCAGCAGGAGCTGCGCTCGGTTCTTGATGGGCCACCATCATCATGCATTCGGATGATCCGGACCATCCATTAGTTCCAGCAGGCAGAACCGACCGTACGAGGGGGTATTTTTCAAACCCATGCATACACACGCGGAGGGATATTGATCAAACGCTGTTCGGACGGTGGCTAGGAAACTCCGGTGGGCCACATCGAATTTGTGCCAAAAGACGTCAATTCCGACCGATTTTTCCACAGAAACCCAATGGACGGATTGGATTTCATGGCTGGTTTTGATCATGAGCTCCACCAGCATCTCAGCGGACGTCTTCGCGTACTCTGTTCGCAGCAGAGAGCTGCGGCTGATGTCGGTGGGCCACTATCACCTGACCAGTTGGCGAATCCAAACCGTCCATCATGTAAGGTGTTCAAAAACGTCCCTGGGGACGTTCTCCTTTTCAACAGAAGCGAGGGAAGATAGGAGTTTTCTGCCTCTGTATTCGGTGCGGAAACTACATTACGTTCCGGCTGCGAAACGTATTGTGATGCGTAAGCCACAGTCTCCGACTCCAGCAGGGTCTCCAGCAAACCGTCCCTGCTATAAAAGAAAAAAAAAGAAAAGAGAGGAGGGGAGATCATCGGAGGGGCAGCGGAGCATCTTCAGGCTGAGACGTGGGAACCATCAGTTGAGGCAGCAGCTTGGCTTGGCCTTAAGCTGGGACGTGGAGCTTGGCCTTGAGCTGGGACTTGTGGAGCAGCAGGCTGGAGAAGTACTTAAGGTTTTTTTTCTAGTTTTATTTTTTATGGAGAGATTTGGCCCATCCATGTCAGGCTAAACCTCTTAGCTAGGGCTAAGAGGTGAAGCTTGTAGCAGGATGGGAGATGCTCTTTTATGCTGTTAATCTAGTTTTGATACATGAACTACCTTGATTATGGTTTGATTTATGGGAATATTTTTTTTAGTTGTTAATGGGCTGTTGTGACTAAAATTACAATGGGTCTGCAATGGCTTTGAATATTTCTGTTTCCTTTTTATGGTTATGACGTCAGGAAGCCCTGTTGTTCACCATCGTCTCCTGGGCATGGTTGGATGTCGGTACCCTTCCTAACCTTCATAAACATGTTGATTGGTTGGTAATTAGTTTAATTCCGTTGTTCACCATCGTCTCTTAGGCATGGTGTGGTGATGGAATCCATTCTAATTCATACACCTTTCGTCTCTTGAAAACTATATCAAATGTCAGTTCAGCTTAATTTTCATGATTCTTGAAGCAGGTATAAGATCTCCCTGATCTCTACAAGTGGATCCTCTGAATCCCTAGTTTTCCTCCTCTGAATTTTCTCAAAGTTTTAGTTAGTTATTTCACCAAATATCATTCAATCTACACTTGATTTAAAATTCACCTTGTTCTAGTTCTAGTTCTGGTTACCTTCAGATTACGTACAGGTTTCAGTCCCTGTGGATTCGACCTCAGTCTCACCGAGTTTATTACTACATCACAACCCTATACTTGGGGAGTGAACAAGTTTTTGGCGCCATTGCCGGGGACTGACGGCTACGTAATTTAAAATTATTAGTTTTAGAATGAAGGTAAGATTAGGATTTTACTAACTTTCTATTTTCTTAGGTTTTGTTCTCTTTTTAGAAACTAAGCTAAGTGCCTTGTTTTGTAGGTTTTCTAACTCAGTAAGCTCTTTTGACTTCTACTTTCTATATTTTCAAATCTCTTTCATTACTCACTTACTTCTAGTTTAGAATTTTCCTAATTTGTTTAGAAGTTCCTACTTTCCTTTTTAGGATTTCTCTTTTCTAAATTTAGAACTTAGTTGGTTGCTATTTCTTCTTCTTAGGAATTTTCCACTCTTAGGCCTATTATCTTTAGAAACTAACTGTTTTGTTTTATTTTACAAGTTTTTAACTTAGGGACTTCAATTTGGTAACTTCCTTCCAACCCTCTCTTTCTTTCTCAATTTTCATTTTCCTTCTTAGAATTAGGTTTAGAATTTGATTGAGGGCTGCGAGTGTTTCATGCCCAAGTGGGCCCGTGACGACACTCGACGTCTCTTGACTGAAGGAGGATTAGTTGAGGGGTTGACTGTCCATCGCAGGATTAGACACCGCTCGAATTCCCCTGAGTTAATTGAGGTTATGGCTGCAAATCAACCTCAAGCACTACCTCACCACAGGGATGAGGAAAATACATGATGAGAATGAGGTGCATCAAGCACCCCTGCCTCGTACTTTACGAGATTATTTACAACCGGCGGGGGTGAGTACGCCCTCATGTATGATTTTTCCTGAAAACACAGGACAGATGGACATCAAGCCAGGAGTTATCCAACTCCTTCCTAAATTCCATGGGCTTGAATCTGAAAGCCCATACTTACATTTGAAAGAGTTCGATGAGATTATAGCCACCTTATACTTTCCCAATGTATCCGAGGATACAATCAGGCTGAAACTCTTTCCTTTTTCCTTAAAAGAGAAGGCTAAGACGTGGCTACATTCACTGCGTCCTCGATCCATTAGCACATGGAATGATATGCAGAGGGAATTCATAAAAAAATTCTTCCCACATCACAAAACAATTACCCTCAGAAAAGCAATCATGAACTTTGCCCAAAAGGAAGATGAAACATTCTTCCAATGTTGGGAAAGGTTTAAGGACCTGGTCAGTTCATGCCCACAACACGGTTTTGAAACGTGGCGCATTACAAATTTTTTCTACGATGGACTGACATCTTCATGCGCCAAATGGTCGAGACAATGTGCAATGGAGTTCATTAATAAAGATGTTGACAAGGTATGGGATTACCTCGACAGTCTGGCTGAAAAAACACAATCTTGGGATTATTACCCAAAATCAAACACCACGTCTAGGCCAACTCAATCTAAGGAGAAAGGTGGATTGTATCTCCTAAAGAAGAGGATGATCTCAATTATAAAGTGACAAATCTCATAAGAAAATTTGAGGCCATGGAAGGAAAGAAGGATAAGGTCAATGAAATTGTTTGCGGCATCTGTGATTGTAACATTCACACAACTGAAAACTGTCCTACAATACCTGCCTTTCGAGGAGTGTTGAATGAACAAGCCAATGCCGTGAACAACTATCAAAGACCTTTTACTGGACCCAACTCCAATACATACAATCCTGGTTGGAAAAATCATCCAAACTTTAGTTGGAAAAATGGACAAACGGCTACCCCCCAAGTTTTTTTCAAAATCCAAATCAGGGGAAACCTCAAGAAGAACCGTTCAAAATTCCATACAAGAGCTGGCTCAGGCGATGCGAGGATTTACTGAATTTATGCAAAAAATAGATTCTCGTATGACGGTTATAGAAAAGGGGATGCTTCCTGCACAACCTCTCCCCAATCCTAAACCGCAGTACGAGATAAATGATCCCAGCTCCTCAAATCAAATGGGGCACGCTAAATCCATCACCACTCTTAGGAGTGGGAAGATCATTGATAAAACCCTTCCGGTTAGGCCTGAAAAACCTCAAGAACCAGAAGAGGACAATAATGATGGATCTAGTGATACCCCACAAAATTAGAATCGGAACTTCTAGAGAAGCCAGTTGCTCCGTTCCCCCAACGGTTGGTTGCACCAAAACGTCTTTCTAACTCTCAGGATATTCTGGAGGTGTTGAAACAAGTGAAAGTCAACATTCCTCTACTTGATGTCGTAAAACAGATTCCCTCATATGCAAAATTTCTGAAAGACCTATGTACGACCAAAAGACGGCAGAGTATTCAAAAGAAGATTTTCTTAACTGAGAAAGTGAGTGCCATCCTGAAGCAAGACGTGCCGCAGAAATTCAAGGATCCCGTAGCCCAACCATATCGTGTGTAATCGGGAACCATCGAATTGATCACGCACTTCTTGACTTAGGAGCTAGCGTCAATCTGATTCCCTACTCGGTATACAAACAGTTAGGTTTGGGTGAGTTAAAACCCACTCTAACTACCTACAACTTGCCGATCGCTCTGTTCGTGTACCAAGAGGGATTATTGAGGATGTTTTGTCCAAGTCGATAGATTTTACTACCCTGTAGATTTTATCATCTTGGACACCGAACCCATCAATAACATAAGCACTCAGATTCCCGTCATTCTTGGTCGCCCATTTCTTGCTACGTCAAATGCAATTATCAATTGCAGGAATGGTGTCATGACTATGTCTTTCAGAAATTTAACATTGGAGTCAAACATCTTTTTCAATCATGGCAACAACTCAGAGGATGATGACGATATCCACGACATTAACATGATTGACTCTTTAGTGGAAGATACGACACCCCTGACCTTATCCTCGACCTTCTAGAGACATGCCTGGCCCACTCCCATGAATTTGATGATGATATGATTAGGGAGACGTGTGCCTTGTTGGATACTGCACCGGTACTTGAAGTTAATCGGTGGAGGCCATAATTTGAAGAATTACCACAAACTGATGTAGTGCCTCTACCGTCTAACCTCAAGGCATCGAAGCTTGACCTAAAACCTTTGCCCTCTGATTTGAAATATGCCTATTTAGGTCAAGATGAGACATACCCGTGGTGATCTCTGCCCACCTGGAGAAAGAACAGGAGAGTATGCTCATAGCTACTCTCATTCAGCATAAGGGAGCCCTTGGATGGACGATCGCGGACCTTAAGGGAATCGACCCCTCGATTTGTACTCATCGCATATATCTTGAGGATAATGCGAAGACCGCTCGGCAACCACAGCGTAGACTAAATCCAAACATGTAGGAAGTGGTTAAAGCCGAGGTTCTCAAACTATTAGATGTGGGTATTATATACCCTATATCTGATAGTCAATGGGTGAGTCCAACTCAGGTGGTTCCTAAGAAGTCCGGAATCACCATCGTAGCCAATGCTAATAATGAACTCGTGCCGACTAGAGTCACTACTGGTTGGAGAATGTGCATTGACTACAGGAAATTAAATACCGTCACGAGGAAAGACCATTTTCCTTTACCATTCATTGATCAGATCCTGGAAAGGTTAGCCGGTCATTCTTATTACAGTTTCCTTGATGGGTATTCGGGCTACAATCAGATTGAAATCGCCCCTGAGGACCAGGAAAAGACCACATTTACCTGCCCTTATGACACCTTTGCTTACAGAAGGATGCCATTCGAGTTATGTAATGCCCCTGCCACCTTTCAGCGATGTACGCTGAGTATCTTTTCTGACATGGTGGGGAAATATCTAGAGGTCTTTATGGACGATTTCTCTGTTTTCGGTTCATCTTTCAGCGAGTGCTTAGAGAATCTCAAATGTGTGCTGAAAAGATGTGAAGAAAAGAATCTGGTACTTAATTGGGAGAAGTGCCATTTCATGGTTCATAAGGGGATTGTCCTTGGACATATTATCTCGTCCAAGGGAATTGAGGTAGATAAGGCAAAAATCGATCTTATCTCTAACCTACCTCCACCCAAGAACATCAGGGACGTGCGATCCTTCTTAGGACACGCAGGATTTTACAGGCGATTCATAAAGGACTTTAGTCTCCTCTCTCGTCCTTTATGTAATCTTCTTCAAAAAGATGCTCCATACGAGTGGACTGAGCAGTGCCAAGAAGCTTTCACTAAGCTTAAAGGCACGTTAACCACTGCACCCATCATGCAGCCACCCGACTGGAGCCTTCCTTTTGAGCTTATGTGCGACGCTTCTGATTATGCTCTTGGAGCGGTTCTAGGCCAGAGAAAAGATAAGAGGCCATACGTCATACATTACGCAAGTAGGACCTTAAATCCTGCCCAAGTGAACTACTCGATTACGGAAAAAGAACTCTTAGCCGTAGTGTTCGCCTTGGACAAATTTAGGTCCTATTTGATTGGATCCAAGATCATTATCTATACAGATCATGCGACACTTAAATATCTTCTTTCTAAGAATGATTCTAAGCCCCGCCTGATACGATGGATCTTTCTACTCCAAGAATTTGATTTGGAAATTAAAGATAAAAAAGGAGTAGAGAACGTAGTGGCCGATCACCTTTCTCGCCTTAATACCTCTGATTCCCTTGAGGCAACCTATATCAACGACATGTTCCCTGATGAACAACTGTTCAGAGTCTCCCACTCACCTTGGTTCGCTGATATTGCTAATTATCTTGCTACAGGTTCCATACCGACACATTGGACCGCACAAGATAAGAAGAATTCTTTACCGAGGTACGCAAATTTTTCTGGGACGATCCATATATGTTTAAATATTGCCCAGACCAGATCTTAAGGAGATGTGTACCAGACGATGAGCATCAGAGTGTCATCTCCTTTTGTCACTCACAGGCCTGTGGTGGTCACTTTTCTGCTAAAAAGACCACGGCCAAATTCTGCAGTGTGGCTTCTATTGGCCCACTATGTTCAGGGACACTCATGAGTTTTGCAAAGCTTGTGAGCGTTGTCAGAAATTGGGAGCATTGTCCCGTCGAAATATGATGCCCTTGAATCCCATTCTTATCATAGAGGCATTTGATTGCTGGGGCATCGATTTCATGGGACCATTCCCCCAATCTTTCGGGAATTTTATATATTTTCTTGCCGTAGACTATGTCACTAAATGGGTCGAAGCGATTCCATGTCGAACTAATGACCATCGTACGGTCATTAAATTCTTAAAAGAAAACATCTTTTCCCGATTCGGAACGCCTCGAGCCATCATTAGTGATGGGGGCTCACACTTTTGTAATAGGCCATTCGAGAGTTTAATGAAGAAATACGGTATCTCTCATAAGGTGAGCACCCCATACCACCCACAGACAAGTGGGCAAGCTGAGATTTTCAATAGGGAGATCAAACACATTTTGGAGAAACGGTTAACCCTGACCGTAAGGATTGGTCAATCCGATTGACCGATGCCTTGTGGGCTTACCGTACTGCTTTTAAAACCCCGATTGGAATGTCTCCCTTTAGACTCGTCTATGGGAAGGCTTGCCACTTGCCTGTGGAGTTGGAACATAGAGCCTACTGGGCGATCAAAAATCTGAATTTCAATCTGAACAACGCTGGCTCGCTACGCAAACTTCAATTAAATGAACTTGAAGAAATCCGGAACGATGCGTATGAGAACTCGAGAATATACAAGGACAGGATGAAGGCATTTCATGACCAACACATTCTACGAAAATCATTCACGCCAGGTCAGAAAGTCCTTTTGTATAATTCTCAATTACATCTCTTTCCGGGTAAGCTTCGATCTCGTTGGACAAGCCCTTACATTGTTGTTACGCATATCTCCTCATGGGGCCGTCGAGATAAGAGATCCCGACAATGGCAAGGAATTTAAAGTAAATGGACATCGCTTAAAGCCATTTGTCGAGAAATTTGATTCAGAGGACATGTCCATGCCTCTGACTGACTGATCCTGTTTACCAGGAATGATCTCCTAGTCTGATGGAGGTATAGGTAGGTTTATCGCTTTCATAGGACTTGGGTAGTTTATTGTATTTGTCTGGCTGAAGACGATAAACTTAGCGCTCCTGGGAGGCAACCCAGCTTTTCAATTCATTTCATTTTCCTATTTAGTCCAATGTTTGTAGGTAACATTACTGCAAACCCTCATGAGACTACAACTCATCCACTAGGGGCAACCTAGTGGTTTAAAAGGCTTGTTGCATATGCTAAATGCAATCGAGAGCACCTGCGAAAGTGGTATAGGTAGGAGTTTATTTTTTATTTTTACTTATGTTGGTTTCTCCTTGCGCTGACTTACTCTCTTCTGATATTTTTTGGAAAAGTCTCTCGATTTGTTATCCAGGTACTATCTTCCCATCACTTTTTCTTTACTGTCATTGTCTCATGTGCATTGCATACTCATATCTTTTACATTGAGGACAATGTAGATTTTAGGTTGGGGGTGGGAGTTTAGGTAACCTAATCAGTGTTTTTCTTAGTCTTGAGTAAAATTGTGAAAATTTTTGAAAATTTCTGGAAATTCTTATGAATTTGAAGTGATGTGATGACCATCTTTAATTTAGAATTACAGGATATAGAATGTTAGTGATTTACTACTCTTGGATTCAGTTGCTCGTTAGATTTCACAGTTAAGTTTGAATTATTAATCTATGCTTAACAAGTTAAACATTGATTGAGTCATGATTTCATATACACATCTCGCTTACACATTGAGGTTTCAGTTTAACATTGAAGGGTTAACTTGGTCATCACTAAGCATGGAAGGACCCAGCCTGAAATTTGCCTGTCATGATCAATTGAAGAAAAAGAAATACAAATGCCTTTGGAAATGGTGGGCGAATAATCTTCACCATAGGTTTGCTCCCTATAGGTGTGGATTTAACTCCCCATGGATGATATATGAAAAAGGTTTAGGTGTACGGTTTTCACCATAGGTTTGCTCCCTATAGGTGAGGATTGGACTCCCCTTCTTGGCGTTACCTTTAACGAAAAAAAATAAAATAATAAATAAATTAAAATATCAAAGGCTGAAAGAAAGAAAAAAGAATGATCTATGAGGGACCTTTTAGTTTAGGTTTTGGTTGTCCTGAATGCTCTTGTGGTTACCAACGTTATCATGAAATAAGAATTGAATATTAATGTTGAAAGTCGGGATTACACTCTACACCCATGGAACTCAATGTTTAGAATTATTCTAGTTTATGGATTAATATTTGAACTTGATTATGAAATTCATCGTGCATGAGAGGCCAAGAGAAATTGATAATCAACATTCATGAATCTTAGAATTCTAGTATCTGAAATATTTTTTCGAAATATCACTTAAATTTATAGAGATTGTCCTGTAATTCTCAATTTATTTTTTCGCATACTTTGCTCGGGACTAGCAAAATGCTGGTTGGGGGTTGTGTTGAGGGTCAAATATTGCATATTAGACCCCAGTTATTGCACGAATTTACGAACATGAACCGTTTAACACCTGATTTTAATCGTGTTTGTGTTGCAGAGTAGATTTATGAGCGTGGACTGAAAAGATGCTAAAAGCGGGATTTAATGCTCTGATGACACCAAAGGCAAGGGAAGGACACCATAGGACCAAGATCGATGGGTTTACATGCCAGAAACCGAGAAAATCGAGTAACTGAAGTTCAAGTGGCCCAAAATTAGTCCAGAATGCAAGATCACAAGGTTTCCACCATCCGTTCGGCCCGAAACTTCATACATGTGATGTGACCCATAAATTAACCGTACATATTAAATTTCAGCCATTGGATCACTATGGAAGTGGGCCAACGATCAAATCAGCCCATAAATTGTCAAACTGGGGCCCACCTGATATCTGGATATGCTTCACTTTCGGTCTCAACCTGTTTAGGAGGTGACAAAGCAGATGGGTGGATTGGATTTCTCACGAACATTACGGTGGACCCCGCATGTACAACGCGTGTACATGAGGGTGCATGTACACACGCGCCGCACCAAACTGACGAAATCGGTCAGCAGCCGCTGAGCCGATTTTCGTTTTCAAACGAAGACAGGGACTCCTCGTTCGCAGCAGGGAGCTGCGCTCGGTTCTTGATGGGCCACCATCATCATGCATTCATTCGGATGATCCGACCATCCATTAGTTCCACAGCAGCAGAACCGACCGTACGAGGGGGTATTTTTCAAACCCATGCATACAACGCGGAGGGATATTGATCAAACGCTGTTCGGACGGTGGCTAGGAAACTCCGGTGGCCACATCGAATTTGTGCAAAAGACGTCAATTCCGACCGGTTTTTCCACAGAAACCCAATGGACGGATTGGATTTCATGGCTGGTTTTGATCATGAGCTCCACCAGCATCTCATCAGCGGACATCTTCGCGTACTCTGTTCGCAGCAGAGAGCTGCGGCTGATGTCGGTGGGCCACTATCACCTGACCAGTTGGCGAATCAAAACCGTCCATCGTGTAAGGTGTTCAAAAACGTCCCTCGGGACGTTCTCCTTTTCAAACAGAAGCGAGGGAAGATAGGAGTTTTTTTCTGCCTCTGTTTCCGGTGCGGAAACTACATTACGTTCCGGCTGCGAAACGTATTGTAATGCGTAAGCCACAGTCTCCGACTCCAGCAGGGTCTCCAGCAAACCGTCCCTGCTATAAAAAAAAAAAAAGAAAGAGAGGAGGGAGATCATCGGAGGGGCAGCGGAGCATCTTCAGGCTGAGACGTGGGAACCATCAGTTGAGGCAGCAGCTTGGCTTGGCCTTAAGCTGGGACTGGAGCTTGGCCTTGAGCTGGGACTTGGGAGCAGCAGGCTGAGAGTACTTAAGGTTTTTTTCTAGTTTTATTTTTTATGGAGAGAATTTGCCCATCCATGTCAGGCTAAACCTCTTAGCTAGGGCTAAGAGGTGAAGCTTGTAGCAGGATGGGAGATGCTCTTTTATGCTGTTAATCTAGTTTTGATGCATGAACTACTTGATTATGGTTTGATTTATGGGAATATTTTTTTTAGTTGTTAATGGGGCTGTTGTGACTAAAATTACAATGGGTCTGCGATGGCTTTGAATATTTCTGTTTCCTTTTTATGGTTATGACGTCAGGAAGCCCTGTTGTTCACCATCGTCTCCTGGGCATGGTTGGATGTCGGTACCCTTCCTAACCTTCATAAACATGTTGACTGGTTGGTAATTAGTTTAATTCCGTTGTTCACCATCGTCTCGTGGGCATGGTGTTGGTGATGGAATCCATTCTAATTCATACACCTTTCGTCTCTTGAAAACTATATCAAATGTCAGTTCAGCTTAATTTTCATGATTCTTGAAGCAGGTATATGATCTCCCTGATCTCTACAAGTGGATCCTCTGAATGCCTAGTTTCCCTCCTCTGAATTTTCTCAAAGTTTTAGTTAGTTATTTCACCAAATATCATTCAATCTACACTTGATTTAAAATTCACTTGTTCTAGTTCTAGTTCTGGTTACCTTCAGATTACGTACAGGTTTCAGTCCCTGTGAATTCGACCTCGGTCTCACCGAGTTTATTACTACATCACAACCCTATACTTGGGGAGTGAACAGGTATTGTACACACCAACCAGACTTGTCTTAGGTACAGATGAGATGATGACGACTCAGGAGGCTGAGCCGGACTATGGCGAGGACCAGGTCGAGTTCTCATTTATGCAGTATTCTGGTGGCTTCGAATTGACTGCCTGGATCGACGGGACTTACAGGGCTCACTTCTTAGCTGTAGTTTTGGCATTTTGTTCATAAACAAATATATGTATATGGTGACTCAGATGGGTTCATACTCCTGGAGATTGAGATGGTTTTGTTTCTTTTACATACATATATACAGTTTCAGTCTTCCGCTTGCCTTTATACAATTGATCTGGAGTATGAATTACTGTTTTGGTATAATCTCCTCATGTTTAGTGTACTGACACAGACAACATTCAATCATCATCATCTATGTTGCATAAGTGACGCGTTGGAATTCGGGAGTTGATTTATGTTCGACCCCCGATTTTTATGGTATTACAGAGTGACCTTATGAACAGTTTGGAGGTCAAATAAACATTACCGTGGGCCCCCAGGTCTGAGTGACCTTATCAATGGGCTAGATGGAAAATAAACATTATGGTGGGCCCCACATGGGACCCACTAATGCATGTATTGTAATCCACACTTTCCATTAGTGTGGGCCCCACCATAAGGTATGTACTTCATCCATGCCGACCATCCTTTCCATCCCTATGGGATCCACCATGACACATGTGTTTCATCCAAACCGTTCAACCATTTTGAAGATTTTTTTAAGGCCATATGATGAGGCCCATCTAGGTGTATTTGTGGGCCGTCCATTGAGGCCCACTTTGATTTGTATAAGGCCCATTGTTGAGGCCCATCTTAATGTATTTGTGGCCCGCCCACTGAGGCCCATATGTGAGGCCCAAAATGATGTATTAGGGGCCCATTGGTGTGGCCCATCCATGGGGTCCATCATGATGTATTTGAGACCCATGTGATGAGGCCCACCCGCCTTGTGTTTGAGGCCCATGTGTAGGGCCCACCTACTGTGTATCTGCGGCCCATGGGTCCTGGCCCATTGTGAGGTATTATGCCCATTGATCCGGTCCATTCGACGTATATGAGGTCCGTTGGTGCGGCCCATTAACACGACCCATATTGATGTTTATGCGACACAGATATGAGGCCCATTATGACGTATTTGTGGCCGTTGTTGAGGCCCACTTTGATTTATATGAGGCCCATGTGATTAGGCCCACCTTGATGTATTTTGTGGCCCATTTGTCGGGCCCACCTTGATATATTTATGACCTATCCTTGAGGCCCACCTTATATATTAGTGTGGCCCATTGATGCAGCTCGTTTGATGTGTATGATATGAGGCCCATTAGTGCGTCCCATTGTGATGTATGTGGCCCACCGTGATGCAGCCCATTGCGACGTGTATGAGGCCTATCATGATGTATTTTAACCCATGTGGCAGGGCCCACCTGTCGTGTATCTGAGACACATAAGATGGGGCCCACCTGTTTAAATCGCATGTCCAAGGGTTGAGGCCCATTGTGATATATTTGGGGCCATGGGTCGAGGCCCATTGAGATGTATTTAGGGCCTACGAGTTGAGACCAATTGAGATATATTTGAGGCCCACTTGATTGTATTAGGCCCATGTGTAGGGTCCACCTATTGTGTGTTTGAAGCCCATGGGTTGTGGCCCATTGTGATATATGTCCCTTGTGTGAGGCCGTGTGCCCACTGTACATTTGGCTTTATGTGGGCTACTCCTTAGGAACAATGTTAGTTAAATGACCACATTGATGAGCAATAATGGTTTAATATCCACATTGTGACCTTCCCTTAGGTCCTGTTAAGCCCATTTTCATCATTCTCTTAGTGGGTTAACCCTAATTAGTGGGCCTCATCGCCATAGACGAATGGTTTTACACTATCGGATTTAATATAACCACGGTCGAGGCCGATTCCGATTGACGATTTCGACTCCAATTGTCATGACTGATTTGCCGACTTTGATTATCGATCGATTCTGATTGACGTGACCGATTACCGATCGAGGCCGATTATCGTGACTGATTACCGATCATGGCCGAATGCCGATTCTGCTTGTCGTGGCCAATTGACCGATTACCGATCGAGGCCGATTATCGTGACCGATTACCGATCGTGGCCGATTGCCGATTTTGATTTGTCGAGGTCGATTGTATAGCCGATTTTGATTATCGAGACCAAGTATCGAGGCCGATTCCGATTTGTTGAGGCCGATTATATGGGCCGATTTTGATTGTCGAGACTGAGTATCGAGGCTGATTCCGATTTGTCAAGGCCGACTGTATAGGCCGATTTTGATTGTCGAGACCGAGTATCGAGGCCGATTCCAATTTGTCGAGGCCGACTGTATAAGCCGATTCAGATTGTTGAGGCTGAGTATCGAGGCCGATTTCGAGTGTCAATTTTGTTTGTCGAGGCTAAGGACGATTGTCGAAACCTATATGATTTATGTGCGACCCGTAGTTGGATCCCATTGTAATGTATTCGTGGCTTTTGGGCAAGGCCCATTGTGATATGTAATAAGTCCATGATGCATGACCCATTTGATGTATTCGAGACCCATGTGTAGGGCCCACATGTCATGTATTTAAGGCCCATGAGTATGGCCCACCTGTTTTGTATATGTGGTCCTTGGGCAAGGCCCACTATGTTGTATATTAGGCCTTTGTGTGAGGCCATGGGCGCATTATGTGTTTGGCTCTATGTGGGTCATTCCTTGGAGGCAATGTTGGTTAAATGTCCACATTGTCGAGGTCAATTGTCGATGCCGGTTAGTGATACCAATTATGAGTATGTGACAGCATAACATTATGATACATGCCCATATGCATCATCTGCATGTTTGTTATGAGACGTGGTTGATCATTGCATATGTCATTGAGCGTGTTGTTATGAGACTCCCTGATAGGCGGAGGTTATCTCACATGAGCGCACGGTATGCGCAGGATTGATGCATGACTGGATTGTATGACTCATGCATCTTGCATTGTGTGCTATGATTATTATACGCCCTAGCGACATCAGGGCCGTAGCCTCCACAGGCATATTGTGGATGGCCAGAGGGGATACCAGAAATGTTTGGTTCTAGTATACGGGCGCCATAGATGTCCTTGAGTGAAAATCTCTAAACTTTCGTGGCCAGGAGACGCCCCAACGTCGAGACCGAATGGATATATATGAGCGCATGAGGGCCATATACCAGTAGGTCGTGTCTCCCACTGTGTCGTGGTCGGTTGGGAGGGGGTGTGACCTTACTTGCCTGAGTGAGGGGGCAATGCCTAGGTTGAGTTTGACAAGCTTGAGGAATGGGTCCGCTATCGACGAGTCGGGCCCGATATTGGCAGGTGGATAGTGAGGTCTCTTCCACTTACCCAATTGTTCGCTCGGATAGGGGCGACAAGCTGGCGTGAGTGTAATAGACCCTGGTAATGATCCCAGAGATGAACCGTACTGATATGTGGACTTATTGAGCAGGAGTTGTATACTTATTCATTCATTCATTCACTATCCACTCGGGCTGGTGGTGCGCAACTATTTGTTACGTGTACCTTCGCATGGCTAGGATTTTGGTTGGGTGCGCGACTAACCTGAGATCAGGAGTTTACCACATTGAATCTGACTATCCAAATTTAGGTATGAGACTGGTTTGGATAGAAGTCCCTTGTGATGGACCCCATAGCCTGCGATGCTATGTACTATCATCCTGACTTCACACTCCAGCATTGTCCTTTCATTCGCACCGCATATTGCATTACATCTGCGGCATATGATATTTTGGGTTACTGCATTTTTGCATTTATATGGTCTAGATACGATTGACGCTATTTGTGGACTCATCAGGAATTACATATTGCTCGCATCCTCGACATTTGATATTTGGCTCTTTATAACTCCTCATTTGCATAGCTGTTCTATATCGCGTATTCTGATATTGATTGACTCATGGACTTGTCCATATTTCCGCTTACTTTGTTATTGTATAATTTATGATATTTTCAGTATTTCTGTTTACTCTGATAATTCCTGCTCTTGTCAGTATTTCTGTTTACCCTGGTAATTTATGATTTTGTTAGTAATTCTACTTATCCCGAGATTGTACGATTTATGGATTACCAGTATTTTTGGTACTGTATGATGATGACATTGTATTGAATACTTGGCACTTACCTTGTGCACACACTTACACCACCCTCTAAGCTTTCTATAAGCTTATGCACGATAGATGTGTGCAGGTGATGTTAGGTTGCAGCAGTGTTGAGCTTGGAGCATGCAGCGGTTCTTCTAGAGTTTGATTTTTGACTTATGTATTTCCCTTCAGTATTGTAATCAAATGATTATATTAGTGGATAGGTGATGATGATGTTGTCTTTGTGATTTGGGTATACTTGTGGTTATGCCTATTACGAGTTAATGTAAAAAAATAAAAAATAAAAAAAATCCTCCTTGTAGGATCCCAGGATCGAAATCTGGCGTATGGATGTTAGGAGCCGAGAATGGGGTACTACGGAGGCTGTCAGCTCCGGATTCGGCGATCGAGATTCCTGTGAATCCAATTTCCGGGTTTGGGGCATGACATAGGTTATAGGTTATAGGTTTAGGTTTAGGTTATGGTTTAAGTTTAGGTTATAGGTTTTGGGATTTGAGAATAGGTTTAGGTTATAAGTATAAGTTTAGGTTTATGGTTTATGTTTAGGTTTAGGTTTAGGTTATAAGTGTAGGTTATAGGTTTAGGTTTAGGTTAGGTTTAGATTAAGGTTGGGAATTGAGTTTCGGTTATAGGTGTAGATTATAAGTTAAGGTTATAGGTTTTGGGATTTGCGAATAGGTTTAGGTTCCGTTTATAAGTTTAGGTTCCGGTTATGAGTTTATCTTAAGGTCTCGGTTAAGGTTCTCGGTTTTGGGCTTTGAGCCTCGGTTTAGGTTCCGGTTCTCCGTTTCGGTTTCGGTCCTCGGTTTCGCTTTCGTTTCTCGGTTCGGTTTCGGTTTAGGTTCTCGGTTTTGGGCTTTGCGCCTCGGTTTAGTTCGGTTCTAAGTTTAGGTTTCGGTTGTAGGTTCCGTTTCGGTTCCGGTTATCCGTATCGGTTTTGGGATTTGAGAATAGGTTTCGGTTAAGGTTATAATTCGGGTTCGGGTTATAGGTTAAGGTTTAGGTGTAGGCTTTGGGATTTGAGAATAGGTTCGGTTAAGGTTATAAGTTTAGGTTTAGGGTTATAAGTTTAGGTTTAGGTTATAGGTTAAAGTTTTGGGAATTGAGAATAGGTTAAGGTTTAGGTTTAGGAAATCAGGTTCGAGTTTAGGTTTAGGTTTGGGTTTTCAAGTTTAGGTTTAGGGATTTAAGAATACATTTTGGTTTTAGGTTCGTGTGGGCCACCTGAGCGTCGTACACTACCAAAAAAATGACCAAAGGCTACGGACCAGACTAGCTTTTAGCTACGGATATAAACCGTAGCTATATTGCTACGGCTTAAAACCGTAGCTAAAAAGCCTAAACCGTAGCTAAAAGTAGCCACCTTCACATCCAACGTGGGATAGCCTATAATGGACTCTACGAGGCCCATTAAAATTTGTATGCTCCATCTGATACGTCTATCCGTTTTGAAAGATAATTTTGGGGCAGGAGCCCAAAAAAGGAAGTAGATTGAACGCTCAAGTGGACCACACATTAGGAAATAGTGGAGATTAATACCTACCATTGATTGATGGTGTGGTTCAATTGGACATTTGATTTTCCTAGATGCTAGGGTCATTTCCTATAAAAAAAAATTACAAAATTAATGGACGGAGTGGATATATCAAATGCATCAAGATGGACCCCACAAAACCCTTGAAAAATCCATTCATCAAGATCCCGCCAGACGTGTGAATGCGGAGGGGCTACGATGGATGAGACAATGGCTACGGCCAAGTGGCTTTTAGCTACGGTTTTAAACCGTAGCAGGGTCGTTGCAAGTACAAAACGCGGAAATCACTTTCCTTTTTCTTTTCCGCCTCACGAAATGTTTCATTTTCCCTCCCCTCCTTGGGGAAAAACCCCAAACCCTCTCACGTCCGACCCTTTCTCGCTAACTCTCGATCTCCCGCGCCTCTTCTCTCTCTCTCTCTCTCTCTCTCTCTCTCTCTCTCTCTCTCTCTCTCTCTCTCTCTCTCTTCCAGCCCCATTTCAACCATATCTCCGTCTCTCTCCCACATTTTTTTCTAGGGTTCCATTTTCAAAACCCCGATTGCCCAATTCCAGCTCTCTCGTTTCTCCCACTCCATTCCATATAGGGTTTCTTTCGGAAATGGCATTCAACTAACAGTCCATGGAATCGCATCGGCAGCCATCTCACCAAAGATGACAGAAAAAGAAGAGCACGACAGCGCCAGCGGTGCTAGTTTCCGCATCCTGCAGCCCAATCTCGACCCTAAATCGAACTGGGCCATTGATCTCGCCAAGAACCTCGAAGACTATCTTCTCAAGATCTGTTCCAGAGAAATCACGGCTGAAGATGAAGGCGTCCACCCCTCCGTGAATTTTGCCGAAGGTCCCGTTCTTATTTGGATCCCCTTTGTTCTTATTGCTTTTTCCATGATTTCTCATTCCGTCAAGGGGGTTCTTTTGAAAATTTTTATTTTCCTGTTTTGTATGCTCTGCTTATTCAAGGTTCGATTCAGGTGTATAGTCGGAAAGTGGAATATCTATATCTTTGGTTTTGCATGCGTTGGAGTTCATTTCTCAGAAGAGGTTTGAATTCTGACTGTTGTTTTGTTTCCTTTTTTTTTTTTTTTTTTTTTTTTTAAAAAAAAAAAATTCATATTCAATTAGGTGCAAATGTATAGAAGGATTCCAAACATTTATTTGAATAATTCCGTGGTTGAACTGTTTTGAATATTGATTTTGGGAAGGAAAGGGGACCGGTTAATGCACTTTCCATTTTTCTGTGTTGCCCCAAAAACAGTGGAATGGTGTGTGATGCAACCGCACCTCACCCAGACACCCATGTTTCATATGTATGCACAAGAAAATGACCAAATGGGGTCCACTTAATCACATGTGGCAAGAATTCCTATCTAAGTAGTTTTTATATGCATGATTTTATTTTAAAAACTCTATTATGAATATTTCCTTATTTGATTACTATAGTATCTTAGAAAGTCCAGCTGTATTAGAAGGCTTTATTTGTTGCCCCTGGAAAGTGTAGTCACCTCCATAAATATGGCTCTGAGTAACACACTAATTAGAATGAAGTTTTTGTAGCTTTGTTTTTTTCATGGTAGGAGTATTGGAGATGGGATTATTCTGTTGACTCTAGTACAAGGCTGAAGGTTTGTTGCCTGCTGGTGTTGTGCTCAGTTTCTTTGGTTCTTCAAGTTTCTTCTTACATATGAATTTTACTGTCTGTTATCACTGTCTTACCATCTTCCCTTCATGAATTGTATGGTACTCTGCTCAAGTTTGATAAATCTGCTCATGCACGCACATATTTCAATCCAACTGTTTAAATTTCTGGTCCTACTGCAGATATAGCCAAGACTAAATATCACCTATAGATGTTATCAGGCTCATTGCAGTACATGCTAACAGTGGTGAACTTTGACTATTCCAAACAATTGGAAATCTACATTGCAAACAATCTAGGCTTCAATAAGTGAAAGTTTTCTAATTCAGTGAATAGGTGATGGTGAACAATACGATACCACTGATTTTAAACCTCACTTGCAACATTGGTGCAGCTCAAAACCTCATACAAGAAAATACAGGATCTGAATAAAAAGTTGTAGAAAATAAACCAAATTCTGTTTATAACTGCCTTCTAACTTTTCTTATTCAAAACAACAACTAAACTCTCCTCAACAAACTCTAATATGCTTCTAAAGAGAGAAAATGTTGATTTACAACTAACCGGTAAAGAGGATGAATTAAGAAGTATCAACTATAGGGCAACAAAATCTGATTCACCCAATAAAAAATAAAAAAATAAAAAACCATAGGGGTAGAGAAACTAACAATTAAGAAATACCCTAGATTCTTCTAGTCCACTGGCATACCCATATTGCATATGACATGATGGATATGACTATGAGTATGATGCAACCTGTTTAATTTCTTCTGTTTATTTGTTTTGCCCTCTTTTTTTTATTTGTTTTTATTTTTTAATACCCGTTTGGCTGCACCAATATTGTATGTGTTTGGGAGTCTTGAAATCGCAGTCCGGTGGAATTGATTTCATCCAGAAATTTCTATCACATTCACATCAACAAGTGGAATTGCGATTTTGGTTCCCTTTGAAGGAAAAGGAATAGTCCTCTTTATTGCTGAATCTGCTTTCCTTGCATTTCCAAACATGATGCCTTTTTAATGCAGGGCCCCTTCCGTCCAATTTCCCATAGATGGATTTTATGAAAAATTCCCAGAAGACAACCATTTCTATATCATTTTGTCCTGTCTTGAGAGATCTAACCCTCAACAGAGTAATGAGCTCCTTCTCATAACCTATCATGTTTCTTTTGAAATAGGAGTCCAAACAATTTGGTCACCAACTGTCTCATAGCTGTTAATCTTTCTAAACTGATATATAAGTTGTAAAGGCTGCTGAACAATCTACCTATCCTCCCAAAACCTGTTCAAATGCAACCTTAATATAGACTTCAAGTTGGCTTATATGTGCTTTTTTAATTTCTACTAAATGATTTTCTGGTAATGAGAAGATGAAACTGTTGGGAGGTTCTCTGTGGTAAATCACACACCTAATGTAATTTAATATAATGGAAAGCATAGGAGTCCATGATGTTATGAGCATTTTATTCACAATGAGCATGGCTACATCCATGTTGGTGAGTTTGAAATGATTTTTTTCTTAGAGATGGGTTTGGCGGTAATTTTATAAATTTTGCAGCATTTGATTTGTTGCTTTCTCATTTTTATTCATTTTCTAGATGGGATTAATTTTGGTTTTATATGCATTTGGTCTAAAAATGTTGGATTTTTTGTTTTTTGTTTAGGTCACCATATTAATTCAATGCAAATGTGCCTTTATATATATATATATATATATATATATATATATATATATATATATATATATATATATATATATATATATATATATATATATAGACAAGTCTCATCCTTTTTTCTTTTTTTCTTGTTTAAATAAACAAATAACATAAACTGCTGCTTCTTAACTTTTCTCATCATTTTCTTCTTTATTCAACTTTGTTTATTACTCTCTTATTTGAATTTGATGTGGATATTTTTTTAGTAACTTTTTCTATTCCTTATTGCTGTTTGATTAGAGTAGTTTGTAATTGTACTTATTAGATCTTGGGGCCGCCAAAGTTTTGGATCAAGCTGATATTTGTGTTTTCCCTTCATCCTGGTTTGTGTGACCTTATGAACAGATTGGATGGCTAAAAAAACATCATGGTGGTAGTCGGAAGTTAATTTCCGAAGTAACTAAAGTTTGGAGCTCATCTCTTTGTACCAATGATAGGGAAGTTAATTTCAGTTTCCATTATTTCCACTCTATTGAACTTTAGTTGTTAAAATTTCAAAAATTGTGGTTTTGAATTTAATTAGGGTGTCGGAAGGAAAAGACAATCAACAATAAAACTGCATCTAAAGAAGTCTACCTCCCATGAAGAAAGAGAACAACATGGTTCATTTCTTGTTCTTTAGACCATGATTCATTTTTGCATCATTTTGCAAATGCTACGATTTCAAATCCCATTTTTGCATAAAAAATTAGGAAAAAAAAAATCTTCTTAATTAGTTGAAAATTTGCCCATGTATGGAAGCATTCACAGTTAGATAGCAATTCCTTAAAGTGTATAGAGTAGACCTTTCATTGTTTCAAGTTGACTGGAAAAACACTGCTTTATATCAAGCTTGCAGTCATGCCAAGTGCCATTATGATTAGCAACAGCAGGTGCCAAAATGTTCTTTATCTAGAAATTCTGCTTTATCTCAAGCTTGCAGTCATGCCAAGTGCCATGAGGATCAACAACACCAGGTGCCAAAATGTTCTTTATTTAGAAATTCTGTTTTATATCAAGCTTGCAGTCATGCCAAGTGCCATGAGGATCAGCAACACCAGGTGCCAAAATGTTCTTTATCTAGAATGCTACTCAATCCTAAGTACATACAACATACTGGCCCATCTATGAGCAATCCTCCACAAATCTGACTATGCGACCAAGCTAAAGCAGGCCCCAATTGCGATGTCTAGGCAGTTGAACTGTCTAGGCAGGCCCCAATTGCGACCAAGCTAAAGCAGGCCCTAGTAGCTCTCAAACTATAGTTAACCTATCTTTTATTCTCTAGTTTGTGATTGTTGTAGATGATTAAAATGGTGATGAAGAAGGAGATCTTATCATGGAAGCATCTCTTACAAGTTTGAAGTCATTTTCTTAAGGGTGATGTTGTCTGTTGAAAATGACTGGTATTTTTATGTTGTTGAGATCCATCCACCTTTAAACTTGCATATGTGCCATGTGTGTGGTGGAATAATTGTCCCAACTTATTAAGTTGTGGCAATACAAGTTGTTATCTAGCCTTTTTCTCAAAGGTTTTTGCTAAGACCATGTATGGGTGCCCTGATGCATAAGGTACTCATTCCCCAGCTTCTGGAAATGAATCATCATCATCATCAACATCTATAATCAATTTTTAGCAATTGGTTTAGGTTTTTGAAGCTATGCATAAAGTTTGAGAAATGGATGATTTTGACTTTTCTGCTTTGCTGAAAAATATTTTTCATGTAGTACAACTGCTAGGAATCCTAGTTTTTGAAAACAAAAGAGAACAATTATAAATCCGGATTTGAATCTAAATCATAGGATTCAAATCATAGAATTGTAGGATTCATCTAGATAAAAGAGATTCAAGATGGAATTCAAATCATTCTGCTTAAGTTCAGCTCAAATCATAAGTTGTAAATCAACTATGATCACAAGTGATTGATTTGTTTAGCCAAGTAAGCATGAAAAAATAATAATAACGATTTCTAGTTCCTGTAATGAAGAGAGTGGCCCTTAAATTGCAGTCAGGTCTCTTTTTAGTCCAACTTAAATCTAGTGGACTTGCAATTTGGAGCCTAATCCATCATAAATAGAACTTAGTTTTTCTACTTAGACCAATAATTGCCAATTTCCGTATAATAGTGCATCCAAATGCTATTTAAGTATATCACCATAAAACATATTACTAAAATTTAGGCTTGGGATAGTTAAGTGGTCTAAAGAAACTGACAGTTCCATAGAACATTGATAGGACAGTCATGGTAAGGGTCATCTTGAACTTCGAAATTGGTTCCCACGAATCTTGAAATGCTAAAAAAAAATACCTGTACTTGATCTTTGGGCTGGACATTCATTTCTGATCATGTGCGCGGGACATGCATTTCTGATAGTGTAGTTTGTGAATTTGATGTAAGAATAGTCTCCACTAGTTTTGAAATTCTATTAATTGCTTCTTCAGGGAAATCTTCAATTGAAAGATTTTGATATAAAAAAAGCAGCAGGTGGGGTCTCTAGGAGAGCCGTTCAGAGGACTTTCCAGACTATTGTAACCAAAAATTTCCTTGAAATCCATCTCTTTTGGGCCAGGAAAGGGACTTGCTGTATACCTAATCAAGGTACTTTTGGTCCATCCATTTCAGCCATCAATGTCACTCCAGGTAATATATCCAGGACTGAATATTAGAATTAAATTCTGCAAATTTCTAACTGTTTGATACTAACAGATGAATATCCATATCCTTTTTTTTTAAAAAAATATTCATTTAGATTTCATACCGACTGTTAGAAGTCCGCCAGGTTGGGGAAAGAAAAGCAAGACTGGTTTGATCATTGGGATTGTAGTTGGTGTTGGCGCGCTAAGCTTTATATCCATTTTTGCAGTTTTTATCTGGAGATGTAGGAGAAGGGGTATTGATGAAGATGAAGGTAATGCCAATATTGCTAAATTAGGGTGCATTTGGATGCTCAACTGAAGTGGATTGCAATTCATTCAAATCATTGCAGAGGAATGACCAAAGTTGGGGGTGATGCCGTAATTGCAATTCCATGTATACCAACTTGAAATGGTCGCAATTGCAATCTCGACACTAACCATACTTGGTCACTTTCTGTTTTATTGAAATGGATTATTACGATTCAACAATTGCTCGGATTTGTTGAAGAAATGAATGGCTATTTAAATCAAATTTATTTTTCTTTAAGAACCATCGTTGCTCCTTATGTTCAAATTTTGTTTCTCGTGACACTTCTTTGCAGGTTCGTCAACATAATTTTTGTCTGAAATGTGTATATATGTTGTTGTAATGTTGAGACGCATGATGGAAGTGTCTTGCATTGATGGGATGTAGTACAAGATGAAAGTACCAGATGTTTTAAATCTACTAACATTGATGCCTCAATTGGTTGCAGATGTGCATTTTGTATGATGGCAAAGCAGGTAGAAGATAGAACCTGAGAATCTTTTACGTTACTCAAATATATTCAATGTAGGCACAAATGTAAGTAAATCTACTAATATTGATGCCTCAATTGGTTATCAGATCCTTTCAGCCTTAAACTTTCCCTGTGTTTAATTGATCACTTGTAATATTACCGCATATCACAGGGAGTGTGCTTGGGGACATGATTTTCTCATGATGGGCTACGAATCTTTATATTTTTGTGGGAAATATTGCAAGAAGGTATATATATATATATATATATATTTTTGTTTGCTTAATGCTTGCTTTTTGAGGTGTAGGTGATCATGGGGGTACCTTTAACTCATCATCTTTAGGTCTAGATGCTTCCCCTCACCGGCATCTTTATGTTCAGATTTTGTTTTCTCGTGACACTTCTTTTAATTTTAATTTAAATTTTTTAAAACTTTGGCTCCCCATTCTACCATCGTTCATATTTTTCTGGAAGGGAATGCATTCATATTTTTTCTGGTGATGTTTAGCCTCATGGATCGTTGGCCTCCATTTCATGCTCTCTTGCCCCGAATCTTTAATGCATTAACTGATTTCTCTTTTTCAAAGTCTATTGAAGCTCTGTTTTTCTCACAACAATTTAGATATGAAGGTACTTAATTTAATGTTTATGAATTGGCAGTAGAAATATGAATCCAAGAATTATACATTTGACACAATATCTACCTTTTTGTCAATGAATTGAATTTGTTTATGCTGTGTGCTCATATCTTTGAGAAGTTTTGTGGTGCAGGTACAAAGCATAGGGTGCTCTTTTGGGAAAACAGTTAGCAGAAAGAGATATCGTAGTCCTTAACTTTATGATAAAGACTAAAAAATCAGGCTAACTTGAGATTCAGAAAGAGATATCATAGTCCTTAGCACTTATTTTACTATCTAAATCGGCTCTATTATTTCATCTCCAATCATGATGACCCCCAGGTTGCTTCGAAGAACGTCATTCTTAATTCTATCCTTCTAGTGCACATCCATCTCAAAATCCTAAACATTTTCCGTATGTTATTCCTTCTTAATGGTCCAAACCTCTCCTCCGTAGCTGATCTAATAGTTGTCTTATAAAACTTTTCCGCATGTTGAATTGGAATGTTGCAATCACACAACACTCTAAAGGCTCAACTAATAGGAAAAAGATTATCATTATGATGTTTCGGAGTTTATATTATTGGATGCAACAACAACATCTGTCTAAATTTTATATTATGCCATTCTCTCATAGGTTGCCGGTAATGGAGAGAAAGCCAGGGATATACAAGATGAAGTTCTTGAGCATGTGGAACTCTCGAAATCACTTCTAGAGGTCTTTTTCTCTTCACCCTTGCAATACATTTATATTCACCTAAGGTCTTTAACTTCTTCCATGCACTTTTGTATTTAACATGTCGAAGATTACCTGAATTGTGCGGGCTGTAATTCATCTAGAGTCAATTCAATTATGATATTAGTTTTGATTAAGGAAATCATTAATTTACAGGTTTGACTATATTAAACGAGATTGCTGAGCTTGTGGCCTTGGTTGCAATTTTAAATTTCAGAGATATGTCTTGAGAACTTTCAAATTTCAGATTACCTCTTTGTTTCTATGGATTGGTTATGCAAAATGTATGTCCATTGTAATTTTCAATTTCATTTTGTTACTTGCAGGTTAATGGAATGCATTTTTGAATTGTGTATTTTGTATATTTTTGGCTCCTATACTGATGTCTGTCACAAATCCACGGTGTCCATATGTTTTTAAAGATAGCAGTAGGATAGGATTTAAAAAATCAGGCAGATTTAAAACTCAACTGGGCCGGTGGGAATGGAAATGTCAACCGTTGAGACCATCCTGGAGCTGACCATAATGTTTATATGCCATCCAAACCATTCTTATGGTTATTACTACTGAGATACACTGTAGAAACAAATATTATCCTGACACAACTTCTGTCAACCCAGAAATTCGTTGGCCAGAAGTAACTGGTGAACTTGTTTTGTCTTCAATCCAATGCTTGAACTGCTGCTATCCCAGATTGTATTTCAGTCCGCTGAATCCATATTGCATTGGGAATCCTATACACTTTCAGGATTCTGTTCCAGATGGAGCAAATGGTACTAATTGAGAAATCTTTGTCCATCTACACCCTCGAGTACATGTTCTGTGTACACAATTTGCCTGTCTTTGTTGATGCTAGTGTACTGGACAGATGTCACAAATGTATCATTTCATTGCAATCTGAATCCGATCAGTGTTCTCTTCCATCCCAAATCTAGGATGCAAGATCCTCTGTTTTGTCATTTTTGAACATTTTCTTTTTATGGGTTTGTTATGTACAATGTTTTCTTATGGTTACTAGATTTGAACACCTTCATTAGCTCTTAAGGTTTTGGAGGTCCTCTTTTGCTACGAACATTGTTAATATTTATGTAAATTTTATCAGGATTCAAGACAATAAGGGAGAGGCTTTGCTGATCTTCCGTTCTGAAGAAAATCAGGTTGGTTCACTCATCAGTCGTGGCTAGCATACAAAACTAATGTGTAGCTAGAGAGTTTTTTTTTTTTTTTTTTTAAATGATTTTTTTTGTTCTTAGCAATCCACTATTTTGTATGCTATGAACCACCATGAATTGACCAGCCTAAAATAGTGGATCTTAGCAATCCACTATTTTATGCCCGGTATGCAATTTCTAATTTTCTAAAATAGTGGATCTGTTTATTTCCTTTGCTTTCTTTTCTTTCCTGCAATGCCCTACCAATTTAAAACTATATCATCTGCAACCACAGGGCCTTGTTGCTATTGTAGACCTTATTTAACCATCAATTGGATTATGAGCCACTATTGTCTTCCGTTTCCTGCTTCCACTTTCATCACTAACATCTTTCTCATTCATGACTTCTTGTATATGATTAAAATAGGGAAAAAATTACTATGTTGCATGATTAGAAATTGGAAAAATCTGAATTTTTTGTGAATAATATGGCTAAGGCTTTCCATTTGCTGTACGCTTGACTCCTTTCTTCTTCTCCTTGTCTTCTTCTCCTTGTCTTTCCATTTGCGAATGGTGGCCCACCTCCACTTGAAACCCTTCCCCGGGCAATGATGGAGACCCTTTCTCTATTGTCCCATCACCATCATTTCCTCCCCTTTCATGTAATAAACCACATTTTTTAATTGGCAGATGATGATGGCCCATCTCCTCCTTAACTGGAGATCTTTCAGCAAACAATGAAGATGATGGCCCACTCTCATTTGACGCATTAGATAACACTATCTCTTGTTCACAACCATCTCCTTCTGCCTGCTTGCAGTCTGTTGCTGCCTTAGTGTCTTTCTCATCATTGTCAGATACTGACTGAGAATAACTCAACTGTAGGCTTTCATATGAGCAGCTGTCAATTGGATCCTGGTCCTTTTTCACAGGTAGACGAAGTACTTCCGACCAACATCCCTCCCCATATTGCTAGTAAGAAGTGTGCACTTTCCAGCACCGCAAGAGCACATGGGGTAAGGAGGCATGGGAACATCAGGTCTTTGATTAAAGCTCGCAGGTCTTTGATTAAGAGAGTTAGTCCATACTCCATAGTTACAAGGTTGACGTTATGCAACACCCAGATGCATAGCTCAGGTGGTAGACTGAGTGAAAGATACCTTGTTTCAACACCGAGGTCTTGGCATCGATTCCTAGTGGGGGTGGCTAACTGTGAAGTGTGATCTGACAGTGGGTGTATTAACAAGCTAACAAAAAAAAAAAGAAAAAAGAAAAAAAAAGGTTGACGTTATGCTACCTTAGCTGAAAGTTTGGAAGAGATTCTTTCACTATAAATCCTCTCCTTTTCATGAATATGTAAGTACCTCTCTTTAAGACAATCTCACTATAAGTTGCAAACCAATTCTCTGTTAGGATTTCATGAATAACAGCAATTAGTGGGTAAGGCCCTGACCATGGGCCCACCTCAATGTATATGTGTTATAATATCAACCCCATTCATCCATTTTGCCAACTCATTTTAGGTAAAAAAGAAAAATGAGGCAAATCCAAATCTCAGGTGGACTACAACACAGGAAAATTACAGTGGTGATTGAACGTCTACCATTAAAAACTTCTCAAGGAGCATTGTAATTTTATTTTCCGTCCAACCTGTTGATAAGGTCACACAGAACTGGATGAATGGTAAACACAATAGCAGCTTGATCCAAAACAACTGTGGCCTTCCAAAGCTTTTGATGGTGGGGATTCAATCCATACTGTTCAGTCCACCTGATATTTGACCTGCCTTATTTTTTAGACTATGCCCTAAAATGATCTGGCAAAATAAATGGATAGTTGAACAGTGTGGATGTACAACAAACACATTAAGGTGGGTCCCACGGTCACGACCTCACCCACTAAACTGTTACCCTGCCTCACCTATCTGTGCCTATATACTGAAGTGGTTAGCTGCAGCACATTTATTAATATGTGCGAGATCTGATCATTTTAATTAGTCATCTCTAAAATGCCAACATGCTCTCTACTTGATATTTTATTCGGACAAAAGACTCGCACCCAAATTCCATAGCTTTATGTGGGCTCTCTCAATAATAATTTTTCTAAGAGGTAAAAGGAAAGGTCATTATCTTTTAGGTTGGTTGGGGGCAGGAGGGATTCAAATACCAAGACTCGCAACTGAAGTGACATCACCAAGTTTGGTGGGCCCCACCAAGATGTATGTGTTGTATCCATTCGGGGAGATCGATATAAGGCATGATCCAAAGAATGAGTCAGATCTAAAGCTCCATATATTTGTGCTTTTCCTTCTTTCATGTACTATGTTAACTTATGAGATTGGATCTCAAATAAACATTATGGTGGGAATCCCTATAGCATTGCATGGTAGTAGTTCAACTGATTTACTCATATCAGTGAAAGGGCATTCCACGGATAAGCCACTACAGGAAACACTTACACAGAAAATTTTTCCTATGGGAATATGCATTAGTATCCATACATTGGGGAAGAAAACTCAATTTTAGATGACCCAATAATCAATTCTTGTATCTCGCAGGTGATTTTCACAGGTCTTGAATTTCAAAAAATTTTCAATCTCTATCTCTTGAATATGATTTTCTTCTAACATCTTTCTTACTGTAGATGGGGTGTTAAGAAGCCTCAAATCATGGAAAAATTCTATCATGATCTTGTCAAATGCAAGTCTTGGGATGGCCATGTTCAGTCTCGGTAAGATCATTGATATGCTCATCATGATTCTTAGTCCTTGTTTTTCAAGTGTTTTGAATTGACTTGATTTGCCTTTAAAATTTTCAAATTTTTAGGACTGTTCATGGCCTTGCAGGCAAGAATCATAGCATATGGGACTAAACTCACCGCATAGAGAATGGTTGTGAGGTTCCTCTTCTTAGGGACCACAAAAGTTCTGGATCAATGCTGATATTTGTGTTTTCCCTTTATACAGGTCTATGTTCATAAGATCATACAGACATGGATGAATGGAAATCAAAAATATGAGCTTGATCCAAAACTTTTGTGCCCCCCAAAAAATTTTCATCTGTAGTAGTTCATTTTTTCTGTTTCATGTGGTGTGGTCCATTTAAACAAAAATATAAGCTTGATCCAAAACTTCTATGCACATACAAGGATACCTTTTTTTGAGGTGATTCACATGCTTTATTTCATTGCCATTGTATGAATGAACTTGTCCTCAATATGTGCTGCATTTTTATTTTTATTTTCTCTTAAAGCTTCTTGAACATGAAAATGTTTAGAGTCCACTCATAGATCAGAATGCGGGCATCCCAACCTTCATGGGAATGTTAGCAACATCCCAAAAGCTTTGAAGTCACGTGATCACGTCTGTACTGTACCTTCTTTGAATATGGTCTTGCTAGTGCAGATAAAATCTTTGGTGAAGCCAACCAAGACATAATGAAAGTTCGTCGCATTAAATATGCTTGGCATGAGTTTTTTCTTGAGGGTACTCATCTTCCTCTTGGTCCATGATATCTTGGCTTTTTGTCATATCATTCGTATAATAATTTTTTTGTGTTCTGTCAATGCAGCTAGGTACAACATTGGTGCAGTTATCTTGCTCTGGGCACCCGTAGTCTGGTATGTCTTATTGTCCTTCAATAATTTAATATATCGAGATTTCTTTCCCATCATCATTTACATTTCTTCTTAATCGATACTTGGAAGTTAATATAATCATTTACTCTGTTTTACAATCTTTAAAATCTTTATTTGTAAATCTGTGCCCATATGCATTTTTGAAGAAACTAAAAAAACTTACTCATTCTCAGATTGCATTGTGGAATATGCATCCATTATTCAAAGAAAGGGCGACATTCCAAGCACTCACACTTTCTCTCCTTGCTAGCTAAATTAGTGAGTCTTCTTTCCTTCATACTATATGATACATTGATGAAGTGGCCTGGCCATTTGGACAGGCCCATGTTTATATATTATCTCAAAATTGATGAAGCAGATCCGGATGTGCGTCGGAGCTATCCGGATTTTGAGCGGGGGTCCCTGGAAGGTGGGAACCGCTCTGTTATGACCGTGATGAAGCTGTCCATTTCCTATGGACGGCATTGGAGGGGCCTGGCCATTTGGACAGGCCGTGTTTATGTATTTGCTCGAGATTAATGGAGCAGACCCGGATGTGCGTCGGAGCTATCCGGAAGAGTGGGGGTCCCTGGAAGGTGGGAACCGTTGTTATGACCATGATGAAGCTGTCCATTTCCTATGGACGGCATTGGAGGGGCCTGGCCATTTAGACAGGCCGTGTTTATGTATTTGCTCGAGATTAATGGAGCAGACCCGGATATGCGTCGGAGCTATCTGGAAGAGCGGGGGTCCCTGGAAGGTGGGAACCGCTGTTATGACCATGATGAAGCTGTCCATTTCCTATGGACGGCATTGGAAGGGCCTGGCCATTCGGACAGGCCGTGTTTATATTCGTATTATATTTGTATTTGCAGGGACCACACCCAAATCCATTCTCAAATCCTATAACCTATAACCAAAACCTATAACCTATAACCTATAACCTAAATCAAAACCCCTAACCTAAACCGAAACCTAAACCTATAACCTAAACTCAATTCTCTAAAGCTAAACCCACACCTAATCCTAATCTCAACTTCCTAACCTAAACCTAAACCTTAACTTGAAAACCCAAACTTAAACCCAATCTTGAACCTGAACCCGATTCCTAAACCTAAACCATAACCCATTCTCAAATCCAAAATCGATATAACCGAAACCTAAACTAAAACCAAAACCTATAACCTCTACCCGAACACATTCTCAAATCCAAAATCTAAACCTTAACCAAATCTATAACCTAAACCCGAACCCATTCTTAAATCCAATAACCTAAACCTTAAACCTTTCCCTAAACCAATAACCTAAACCAAAACCTATAACCTAAAGTTACCACCCTAAAACCTTAACCTATAACCTAAACTCAAATCCCTAAACCCGAACCCATTCTCAAATCCCATAACCTATAACCTAAACCAAAGCCAAAACCTATAACCTAACCTAAACCTATACTTATAACCTAAAACTATTCCCAAATCCCAAAACCTATAACCTAAACGTAACCTTTCCCTAAAACTATAACCTAAACTCAATTCCCTAGAGCTAAACCTACACCTAATCCTAATCTCAACTCTCTAACCTAAACCTAAACCTAAATTTGAAAACCAAGACTAAACGCAATCCCGAACATGAACCCGATTCCTAAACCTAAACCATAACCCACTCTCAAATCCCAAAAAACCTAAACCTAAACCTAAACCTAAACCTTAACCAAACCTTAACCAAAACCTGTAACATAAACGGAGAGCCCATTCTCAAATCCCAAAACCTATAACCTAAACCTTAACCAAAACCTATAGCCTAAACCCGAACCCATTCTCAAATCCCAAAACCTATAACCTATAACCTAAACCTAAACCTATAACCTAAACACAAACCAAAACCAAAACCTATAACCTAAACCCGAACCCATTCTCAAATCCAATAACCTAAACCTTAAAAACAACAAAACCAATAACCTAAACCAAAACCTATAACCTAAACTCAATTCCTTAGAGCGAAACCTACACCTAATCCTAATCTCAACTCTCTAACCTAAACCTAAACCTAAACTTGAAAACCAAGACTTAAACGCAATCCCGAACATTAACCCGATTCCTAAACCTAAACCATAACCCATTCTCAAATCCCAAAAAACTATAACCTAAACCTAAACCTAAACCTTAACCAAAACCTGTAACATAAACCCGAGCCCATTCTCAAATCCCAAAACCTATAACCTAAACCTTAACCAAAACCTATAGCTAAACCCGAACCCATTCTCAATCCCAAAACCTATAACCTATAACCTAAACCTAAACCTATAACCTAAACCAAAACCAAAACCAAAACCTATAACCTAAACCCGAACCCATTCTCAAATCCAATAACCTAAACCTTAACCTAAACCAAAACCAATAACCTAAACCAAAACCTATAACCTAAACTCAATTCCCTAGAGCTAAACCTACACCTAATCCTAATCTCAACTCTCTAACCTAAACCTAAACCTAAACCTAAACTTGAAAACCAAGACTTAAACGCAATCCCGAACACGAACTCGATTCCTAAACCTAAACCATAACCCATTCTCAAATCCCAAAAAACCTATAACCTAAACCTAAACCTAAACCTTAACCTAAATCTTAACATAAACCTTAACCAAAACCTGTAACCTAAACCCGAGCCCATTCTCAAATCCCAAAACCTATAACCTAAACCAAAACCAAAACCTATAGCCTAAACCTGAACCCATTCTCAAATCCCAAAACCTATAACCTATAACCTAAACCAAAACCTATAACCTAAACCAAAATCAAAACAAAAACCTAACCTAAACCCGACGAACCATTCTCAAATCCAATAACCTAAACCTTAACCTAAACCAAAACCAATAACCGAAAACAAAACTATAACCTAAACTCAAATCCCTAAAACCTTAACCTATAACCTAAACTCAAATCCCTGAACCCGAACCCATTCTCAAATCCCATAACCTATAACCTAAACCAAACCAAAACCTATAACCTAACCTAAACCTATACTTATAATGTAAAACTATTCCCAAATCCCAAAACCTATAACCTAAACCTAACCTTTCCCTAAACCTATAACCTAAACTCAATTCCCTAGAGCTAAACCTACACCTAATCCTAATCTCAACTCTCTAACCTAAACCTAAACCTAAACTTGAAAACCAAGACTTAAACGCAATCCCGAACATGAACCCGATTCCTAAACCTAAACCATAACCCATTCTTAAATCCCAAAAAACCTATACCCTAAACTTAAACCTAAACCTTAACCTAAACCTTAACCAAAACCTGTAACCTAAACCCGAGCCCATTCTCAAATCCCAAAACCTATAACCTAAACCAAAACCAAAACTTATAGCCTAAACCCGAACCCATTCTCAAATCTCAAAACCTATAACCTATAACCTAAAAACCAAAACCTATAACCTAAACCAAAACTAAAACCAAAACCTATAACCTAAACCCGAACCCATTCTTAAATCCAAAAACCTAAACCTTAACCTAAATCAAAACCTATACCCTAAACTCAAATCCCTAAACCAAAACCTATAACCTAAACTCAAATCCCTAAACCAAAACCTATAACCTAAACTCGAAAACCTAAACCTTAACCTAAATCAAAACCTAAACCCGAACCCATTCTCAAATCCAAAAACCTAGACCTTAACCTAAACCAAAACCTATAACCTAAACCCGAACCCATTCTCAATCCCAAAACCAAAACTATAACCTAAACTCAAATCCCTAAACCAAAACCTAAAACCTAAACTCAAATCCCTAAACCAAAACCTATAACCTAAAACCGAAAACCTAAACCTTAACCTAAATCAAAACCTAAACCTGAACCCATTCTCAAATCGAAAAACCTAAACCTTAACCTAAACCAAAACCTATAATCTAAACCTTAACCTAAACCTAAATCAAAACCTATAACCTAAACCAAAACCAAAACCTATAACCTAATTAACCCTAAACCCTAAACCTAAACTTGAAAACCAAGACTTAAACCCAATCCCGAACATGAACCCGATTCCTAAACCTAAACCATAACCCATTCTCAAATCCAAAAACCTATAACCTAAACCTTAACCTAAACCTAAACCAAAACCTATAACCTAAACCAAAACCAAAACGTATAACCTAAACCCGAACCCATTCTCAAATCCCAAAACCTATAACCTAAATCTAAACCTTAACCAAAACCAAAACCTATAACCTAAACCCGAATCCATTCTCAAATCCCAAAACCCATAACCTAAACCAAAACCAAAACTTATAACCTAATCCCGAACCTATCTCAAATCCCAAAAAACCTATAACCTAAACCTAAACCTAACCTTAACCTAAACCTTAACCAAAACCTGTAACCTAAACCCGAGCCCATTCTCAAATCCCAAGACCAAAACTATAACCTAAACTCAAATCCCTAAACCAAAACCTAAAACTAAACTCAAATCCCTAAACCAAAACCTATAACCTAAAACCGAAAACCTAAACCTTAACCAAAATCAAAACCTAAACCCGAACCCATTCTCAAATCGAAAAACCTAAACCTTAACCTAAACCAAAACCTATAACCTAAACCTAAATCAAAACCTATAACCTAAACCAAAACCAAAACCTATAACCTAATTAACCCTAAACCCTAAACCTAAACTTGAAAACCAAGACTTAAACCAATCCCGAACATGAACCCGATTCCTAAACCTAAACCATAACCCATTCTCAAATCCAAAAACCTAAACCTAAACCTTAACCGAAACCGAAACCAAAACCAAAACGTATAACCTAAACCTGAACCCATTCTCAAATCCCAAAACCTATAACCTAAATCTAAACCTTAACCAAAAACTATAACCTAAACCAAAACCAAACCTATAACCTAAACCCGAATCCATTCTCAAATCCCAAAACCTATAACCTAAACCAAAACCAAAACTTATAACCTAATCCCAAACCTATTCTCAAATCCCAAAAAACCTATAACCTAAACCTAAACCTAAACCTAAACCTATAACCTAAACCAAAACCAAAACCAAAACCTATAACATAAACCCGAACCCATACTTAAATCCAAAAACCTAAACCTTAACCTAAACCAAAACCTATAACCTAAACCAAAACCTATAACCTAAACTCAAATCCCTAAACCAAAACCTATAACCTAAACTTAAATCAAAACCTAAACCCGAACCCATTTTCAAATCCAAAAAAAAAAAACCTAAACCTTAACCTAAACCAAAACCTATAACCTAAACCCGAACCCATTCTCAAATCCAAAAACCTAAACCTTAACCTAAACCTTAACCTAAACCTTAACCAAAACCTATAACCTAATCCCGAACCCATTCTCAAATCCAAAAACTTAAACCTCAGCCTAAACCAAAACCATAACCTATAACCTAAACCCGAACCCATTCTCAAATCTCAAAACCTATAACCTAAACCAAAACCAAAACCTAACCTAAACCCGAATCCATTCTCAAATCCGAAAACCTATAACCTAAACCTAAACCTTAACCTAAACCTAAACCAAAACCTATAACCTAAACCAAAGACTATAACCTAAACCCGAACCCATTCTCAAATCCCATAACCTATAACCTAAACCAAAGCCAAAACCTATAACTTAAACGCGAAACCATTCTCAAATCCAAAAACCTAAACCTTAACCAAGACCTATAACCTAAACCAAAACCAAAACCTATAACCTAAACCCGAACCCATTTTCAAATCCAAAAGCCTAAACTTTAAAAACCAAAACCTATAACCAAAACCAAAACCTATAACCGAAACCCAAACCCATCTCAAATCCAAAAACCTAAACCTTAACCTAAACCAAAACCTATAACCTATAACCTAAACCTAAACTAACCAAAACCTATAACCTAAACCAAAACCAAAACCTATAACCTAACCCGAACCCATTCTCAATTCCCAAAACCAAAACCTAAACCTAAACCAAAACCAAAACCTATAACCTAAACCCGAACCCATTCTCAAATCCCAAAACCTATAACCTAAACCTATACCTAAACCCGAACCCATTCTCAAATCCAAAAACCTAAACTTTAACCAAAACCTATAACCTAAACTAAAACTTATAACCTAAACCCGAGCCCATTCTCAAATCCCAAAACCTATAACCAAAACCTATAACCTAAACCCAAACTCATTCTCAAATCCCAAAACCTATAACCTAAACCTAAACCTATAATCATATGGTGAGACCATTTCTTTTGTGTTAATTTCATTCCTCTTTAAGTTTTTTTTTTTATAATTTATTAAGAAAAAAATGGTTATACATGATGCACTTCTTTCACTTTGTCTTTCTTTTCTCCAATGGGTATTCTAATTTATGAGTGACATGACTGTTTGTAGGATGATGGAATATACGAAGCTGTTGAAATTTCATGCTGAAGTGCAAGCACATTAATTTCTCTAATGAAGCCAAAGACTTGTATTTTCAGTATTATTGTAATTGTAATTGATTGAATGAATTGGATTGTAATTGATTGAATGAAGGATTGTAATTGTAATTGATTGAATGAAGGATTGTAATTGAATGAATGAATGATTGTACAGGTGGTAATTGAATGAACAAATGATAATATAAAATTTTTTAATGTCCAAAATAGCTACGGATACTGACCGTAGCCACTAATTTGACAGGTGAAATTTGGCATATTGGTAAGAACTATTAATATTTGCTATGGATTATAACCGTAGCTATTGGAATATATAGCTACGGATTAAATCTGTAGCCATAGGTTGCATTGCGCCAATGAGTACGACAGTGCTACGGACTAAAACCGTAGCCATAGATCTCTGGTACAGATTTGGTCTGTAGCCTTTGCCAGTTTCTGGTAGTTATTGCTACGGATTATATCCGTAGCTATAGGTTCCAAACCTATTGTTTCGGTGCCTACGACTACGCTAGTGCTACGGACTAGATCCGTAGCCATATATCTATGGCTACGGATTTAAGCCGTAGCCTTTGTCCATTTTTCTGGTAGTGTCCGTAGCTGTAGCAACTTACAGTTACGGATATAATTGCTACGGCTTATATCCGTAGCGGTTGCCAGATATAGCTACGGACTAAATACGTAGCGGTGGTGATTCAATCCGTAGCTGTTGCGACCTATAGCTACGGACATAATTGCTACGGAGAAAATCCGTGGCCATTTTGACCTATAGCTACGGGTTAAATCCGTAGCTATAGGTTCCAGACCTATTGTTATGCCACCTACGACTACAGTCGTGCTACGGACTAAATCCGTAGCCATAGGTCTATGGCTACGGATTTAGTCCGTAGCCTTTGCCCATTTTTCTGGTAGTGGTATAATGCTAATTTTTGGGGTGGCCCACTTCCCTGGGGGGCCCAACAATTGCATGGTGTGGATAATGGACACACATCATGGTGGGGCCCACGGCTGGGACCGTGGGTCCCTGCTGTCCGTCCGCCAAAATGCAGGAGCGTTTTGCTGCTGCGTTAGCAGTAGCTGGCGCTGCCTGCTTATATATTTTTTATTTTGTTTTTGGGTTTTCTTGGGGTTTTTTAGGTGGGGTCCGCATCAGCAAAATCCATCCCACCCATTGGTCTTTACTGCTCAAGACAGACCAAACGAGGCCAATATTCGCTATATTTTGGCGCATCAAAACATCATGGTGGATTTCAATGGTAGACACACTATTTACTATGTTATGGCCCGCCTGAGAGTCAGATTAACCTCATTTTTTGACTCAACGCCTAAAATGATGTAAGAAATAGGATGGGCGGTGTGGATTAAACTTATACATCGAGGTGGGGCCTGCATGGACAACCCTTCTCAAAAGCTTTGAATCCAAAGCTAGTATTTGTGTTTTCAGTGAATGTCCAGCATCCGCGTCTAGGGATGTTGGACGGTTTGGGTTATAAGGTGGGCCTTACTTAGGTGGGCCACCAAATGGTGGATGGTGTGAATACAACACATATATAAAGTGGGCCTCACTTACAACTGGCTTGGGATCAATTACGTGTTTCATGGTGGGGTCCATCTGGGTGGCCACGTAGCCACATATTCACACAAGATGATAGAGAGAGGGAGAGAGAGGAGAGAGAGAGGGAGAGAAAGAAGCACCCACCTTTGATCATGGACTCTTCCTTCCACCAACATGATCTAGGGCTCTAAGGGAATGATTTCAACAGTCGAGATGTTCTTAGGATGGTGGAGATAGAAGGAGGGAAGTGGGCCACATATGGCTTCTCATGTGGAGGCTTGGACATTGGAGTCTCATGGTTTGCTTGAAAAATGAAGAAATGAGGGAGAGAGTGAATGGGATGTAAGAGAGAGAGGGAGATGGGTGTGATGGGGAGTGATGGGTGAAGGTGTACTTGTGTAAGGAGAGATTTGACTTTATAAGAGAGGTGGTTGTACTTGGGGATGGTTGCTTGTACTTGACTTGATTTGATTGGTTGATGCGATGTTTCGTAGAGATTCTCTTGAAATCGCAACATGCAGTATTTTCCTCGAACTGAACACAGGCCCACATATCCTAGCACGGGTATCGCTTCGGCGAGCGAGACACGTCATCGGAACCGCGGCGATGGCGTAGTCGCAAGGCTACAAGTCTTGGGTTGAGGTGACTTTAGAATACGAGACATGACTCAGGATCGCGTGCTAATGTCGATATCAGGTCGCCAGAATTCGACCGGGAGGACCAGGGAAGCTTATGGAATGGTACGGACTAGGATGCGGGTCTTACAATTATTCCTCAAATTATAGTCGATTTAGATTTCAGCTTAGTCTAGTTCTAGTTCTACTTAGTTTTAAATCATGTACAGGTTTCAGTCCCTTGGGATTCGACCTCGGTCTCACTGAGTTTATTATTACATCACAACCCTATACTTGGGGAGTGAACAATAGGCCAACCTCGTATTGCCATGATAAAAGTATTATACTCAGGCTTCAACCCGTGTATAATGATCCTCCTCATTATTTCCTCATGAATATTTGCTTTCGGATCTAATTCTGAAATTTCTAGGCATCAATCCTTTACTCTTGTAAAGTATTCGCTTATGAACTTATTTCTTTAGGTGGTGGAGATTAACTCATTCTCCAAATATTGAAGTCGAGCATCATTTGTTTTTGAAAATAATAATGCAAAGGTGTCCCATGCCATCTTGGGTGTGTCGTCAACCTTGATTCGTCCGAGCAACTCATCCTCAATGGTTGACTTGAGCACATACATTACCTTTGAAAGTGCCTTGGCTTGTCAATTGCGTGAGTGTTAAGTCAGTTACACTACACAGCCTAATAGGAAGATCAATTCAAGCGTTTGTCTCAACCGGATGTGTACAAGCTCGTCACAGGTAAATCTGAGCCTCACATCCCTTGTCCCAAATCACCAGGTATAGTAAAACCCTTAAAACAAACTAGAACATCTTAGGGTTTTTAGGGTAAGAAAATGTTTTCAAGAATCAGAAAAATCTCTAAGTTTTCTTACCCTGTCGATTTTATCGATACACATCTCGATACGATCGACCTGCACTGTCGAGTCCTCCATGCTTCATCGATACCATCGAAAAGAGGACCAAATATGTCCAGCAACCTCATACATATCTGGACGGAATTATCGATGTATCGATGCACCTATCGATATCATTGATATTCAAATCTCGAGTCTATCGGAAGTGACTCGATAATATCAACAGACAGAATTCTGGCGCCCTTGTTTTTTCTTAAGAATATCATATATGCATCGATATATCGAAGCCTTCTCGATATCATCGAAATTCAAACCTCGATGATATCGAAAGGCCTTCAATGATATCGGTCTTGGGTGCCAAGTTCTCCAGCAAAATATTTTAGGGTAGTGTATCTATGATCGGGGGTCACTCGATAGAATCGATATTCAAATATCGATGATATCGATGCCGTATCGATTGCATCGAACATGGTAGTGTATCTATGATCGGGGGTCACTCGATAGAATCGATATTCAAATATCGATGATATCGATGCCGTATCGATTGCATCGAACATGGACATAAACTGTCCAGCAAGCTTTATGAATAGTCAGTTTGATTTATCGTTGCATCGAACATGGACATAAACTGTCCAGCAAGCTTTATGAATAATCAGTTTGATTTATCGTTGCATCGACACATCTATCGATATCATCGACATTCAAATTTTAATGATCTCAAAGGTCCCTCGATCATTCATAAAAACCTGAAATATTTCTAGTCAAGTCTCTCTCATTTTTCAAATGTCGATGGATCAAACATCTCATCGATGGAATCGGAGTTCGAAATCCAATGACATCGATAATCGTTTCGATTCATCGACTAGCTGGCAAAAGATTTCAAAAGCATATGACATTGAGTTCGAGTCATCAAGTGGACCATCGATGTTATCGAGAGTATACTCTCGATGATATCGAACTCTGTCATAAATGTGACCGTTTTATATCCGTTGGAACATTTTGCCTATATATAGAGGACTTGTCAATTATTGCTGGAGAGAAAGAAGAGAGTGCTTTTGTGTGTTTTACCTTATATCTTATACCTAAAAGCCCTATCTCTCAGGGAAGTTCATCCTCCAATCCACCCTCACCATTGACATTCAATAGAGTGGATTGGGGAATGAACTTCCGCATTCAAGGATCCTCCAGCTACTACCTTAATGGCAAATCATTAAGCTGGGATGCCTTGAATGCATAATTGAAATCACTCTGTCTTCCTTATAGGAAAACATTTTATAGAGTAGGATTCGTCTTAACCTTGATCCAACCCGAAGCCTCGCATTGGTACATCATTTGTGTTGCGGATCAAGGAAGCCAAAGAATCTTCGTCAACAAAGGAGGAGATCTTCGTCAATGTGCATAATGGGACTCATCCACTTATCTGTAAGTATCTAGAGTCCAGAGGACACTTGTGATCATTCCTTTTTAGGATTGGGTCTTAGGTGTTTCTCACCCCTTCAAGCCCTCGTAGGAGGCCTTCGTCGGGAGTGTACGTGGTGGGTGCGCTGTGTGGACTCTTGCTCTATGGAGAGCATAAACATCTGGTTGAAGGTGACCCAGTCAAAACCTTAGGTTTGAGGTGAACCGTGTGAAACCTCGGGTTAGAGGTAAACCGCGTAAAACCTCCGTTAGGGTCTTATGGAAGATCCTTGGCCAGTGTGCATAAAAGTGGGTGCGTTGTGTTGACCCTTGCTCGTGAGAGCATAAACAGTCAGCCTCAGTATAGGTTGTAAAGGTTGAAGGTGAACCTGATTTAAAATCTTAAGTTTGAGGTGAACCGCTGTGAAACCCGGCACACTCAAGGGTTGAGTGTGTCTGCCGGGAGTGGAGTAGATTGATCATCGAACCACTATAAAATGACTGTGTTTGAGTTTGCTATTCTTCTGATTGTGTGATTTTCTTTAATACTTTCATATCTGAATATTTGAGATCACACCTCACACATATACAAAGTCATATCCATCATAAACTAGTTTGCATACTGTTCACTTCTCAAGTAGTTTGTGATTGGATCCTCTACTAAGCTTGAAAGCGTGTAGAGTTATTTTTGAGTAATCCTAATATGAGTTGTTGTTAGGATTAGTGCAATAGGGTTTGAAATAAATCATAAAAACTTTAAAAAGTCCTATTCACCTCCCTCTAGGACATATTGGCATATTCTTACTTCAACGAAAGCGGTCTTCACTGCAATTTGAATTGGTATCAGTGTGGGTCTCTCTTTAAGGGCTTCACTGCCTAGAGAGTGATCTTGTCTGAAGTTTGGAATATGGCAAAGGTGAGGGCTCATCGGTCATTAGACCTCCAGTATTTGATGGATCAAATTATGCATACTGGAAGGCTAGGATGCACTACTTTCTGAGATCTGTGGATCATGATGTTTGAGATATAGTTAAAAGTGAATACGTGCCACTAACTGAACAAATAGTACTTGACAGTGGCACAACCATCACAAAACCCAAACCCAAAGAAAAGTGGACGACGTTCGATAAAGAAAGACAGACTGCTGAAGCAAAAGCTATGAATGCCATCTTCTGTGTCGTGTCCCAGGATATATTCAATCAAATATGTGTGGGACATCCAAGGTAGCATGGGATCTATTGGAAACAACCCATGAAGGCACAAGCACTGTGAAGAGGTCTAAACTACAACTTCTAACTTCACAGTTCGAAAGTCTCAGAATTGAAGAGCATGAGACATTTATGGAGTTTTTCACAAAGTTAAATATCATTTGCAACTCCATGGGTGGATTGGGAGAAAAAGTTCTGGTACCGAAAATCTGTAGAAAAATACTAAGATCCCTACCTAAACAATTTAATCCCAAAGTAATAACAATTGAAGAGTGTAGGAACATAGATGAAATGAAAGTAGAAGAACTGGTAGGTTCCCTACAAACTTTTGAACTACACTTCAAACAAATCCCTAAATAAAAAACAACTGTCCTAAAATCTTCAAAGAAAACAATACTTGAGGATAGTGAGAGTGAAAAGGAAGTTGAAGATGAGGAAGTGGCTTTGCTGGCACAAAGATTCAGGAAATTCTTTCAGAAGAATCGTGGCCGTCCTACCAAAGGAAGAAAGGTGGACAACAAACCCTCTGCAGGCAAATTTGGTAGAAGAACTAAAGAACCACAATACTATGCCTGTCAGAAGTATGGACACCTATCTACTGAATGCCCAAACAGAAAAACTAAGGGAAAGGCGATGGCTGCCACATGGGATGATACAGAAGAGTCAGACTCCGAATCTAGTGACTTAGAGCGATGGTGACAAAAAATCCTTGAAAATTCTTATGGTCTCCCCTACTCCAATCATTCCCAATGAAACTGAAAACGAGAAAGAACAGCAAGCCACTGAATCATTTCCATCTAATAACGAGGAAACTCAAGAAGAAGTAGAAGAAGAAGAAGAAAAAGATAAACTACAAGATGCTTACAATCAACTCTGTACCCATAGCATCAAAATAGTTAAAAGACTTGGAATATCTGAGAAGAAAAGTAAGTTGCTGCAAAAAGATTTAGATAAAATATTGGAAATCAACACACAATTAATAAATGATCTGCAACAATACCATACGGAAAATGATAGACTTGAACGAATTAATACCTTTCTTGAAAACAAGTCTGAGAAATTAAACAAACAAGTCGAGATCTTAAAAGACAAAATTGTGGTCCTTCAAAATGAAAATTATACAATCCTTTTTTACTTAGAAGAATCCAGAAAGATCGCTAAGATGAATTATAAGTTTTCCCAGAGTGGTGAAAAATTAGAAAAACTCTTAGGAATGGGAAGACCTGGAAAGGACAAGAACGGTTTAGGATATGAAAATTTTAAATCAAAATTCGAAAATGCAGCACCAATAACTGAAAGAGCTGCAGCTTCAGGAAGCCAAACTAAAACTACTCCACTGTGTCATTTGTGTGGTGATGTTGGTCATTATAAGTTCGAATGCATGACACCTAAGAAGACTCAACATAACTCTGGTCAGAAATTCAAAATAACTAAAAAAATGCAGAATTTCAAGAGTAGAAATTTGGATAGAAGAAATACACTTCCATCACCACCCAAAATGACAAATGAAATGAAAGAGTTAATTAATCAAGTGGATAAACTGAACACTAAAAACTCTGCAAAGAAATGGGTAAGGAAGAATTAGTTTAGATCATGCATTAGGATCTGGAAACTCGCTGAAATGATGCAATTTTGCTGAGCTTCAAATAAGATATCTGAGGTTCTTCACCTCCATCTTTTGTATATAAACATTCAAATGTTTATAATTTTGATGTGTACAGAAATTGTACATGATTTTACTAAGTATACTATTGATTCATAGAAATACTAAAAGTATACTTGAAGGGTTGTCTGAAAGCTGAAAATTGAAAATAATCAACTTAGAAATGTTTGTCAATAATGCGTCGATCAAATCGATCAACAGTCGATATCATCGACATCTCTTCAGAATGTGGAAAGTCATATGATCGAGACTATCATCGAAGCTTTTATCGATAACATCGAATGAGGATCATCGATATAATTGAAAGAAAGATCGATAAAATTGAAAACCGTCGCCTGATAAAAAGGCGGTCAAGCGAAAGAAATTTCATTTTGTTCTGAAAAAGGTTTTTCAGTCTTTTTTACTCAAACTCTCGGCTGGAAGTTCTTTGGTGGGTCCCAGAAAGCACTCAAAAACTGGTATTATCCTTTCATCCTTGCCATTTTTCTTCGGGTACTTTCTTTTTCCTTAAAAAGAAGGATTTTGTCTTCTTTCCTAAAGTTTTCAAACCCTCTTTTTATCTGAACGGGTAAAGACAAAGGAAAAACATTCGGACAGGGGGAATCATCGAAAACCTCCCGACAAAAAAGTGCTTGCCTCCAAGGCTAAAGCATGTGTTCCAGAACGTGGGACCCCCACAAGACAACGATTGAGGCGTGGCGAGTCCCAGTCCGAGGCGCAGGCATCTCCACCGGTGCAGGTCAATCCGGTCTTGGCAATATTCGCTGGGAGAAAAGTTATTCCCGAAAGGAAAGTCGACAGAAGCTGTTTAATTCCATATAATCTAGAACCTCTATTTGTTGCCATAGATTGGTTACCAGTTCTCGACTTTGGGGGACCATATCAGCTTGAACGGACTTATAACTTCTTTGCTGCTTGTCATTCTCCGACATCTGACCCTCCATCCATCACCGTAACCGTCGATGGTGATGATGTGCTAATCACTTCTAGGTCTGTTGCAGAGATATTCAATCTTATATTGTCTCCTGTAAGAATCCTAGATATGGATATGGAAAATATTGAAATTAGGACCAAGGTCACCAAATTCCTCTGTCATAATCGTGATGTCCAGTGGCACCAAGGGAATGCCCTGAAAGTCAGGTTCATGGAACCACGCTATCGAGTCCTGCATGGTATTCTTGCTTCGAATATTTACTCTAGAGGCTCCAACAGAGCAGATCTCACAGGCTTCATGACTATGATAATTTATTCGACCGCCGCTAGGATCAAGATCTGTCTACCTACCCTGATCGTGTATCAGTTGGTGTATGCTTTTCATAGGGCTAGGGACATTCACTTACCATATCCCTGGATCATCCATACAATCTGTAATGCCATAGGGTTCCCAACTACAAATGACCCTGAACTTCCTCTCCAAACCTTCAATAAAAGCAACATTCGAAGGATGGATTTGAAGTTTCATAAATATCCTGAGGATCCCCTGGAGGAAGGCATTCAAGTTGAGGGAGAAGGTAGGGCTGGAGATGCTCCCATGGAAGGGGCTGAGATGGCCGGAGAAGAAGCTTCTGGATCTCAACATGCTCCATCAACGTCCACACCTGGGCATGCAAAGAGATTTCAGCTCCAACAAGACAGGATTGGCGCCATTCAGCGTGATGTTTCTCAACTCAAGGAGTCGATGAACAAGAGGCTTACTATCCTGGAACGGCTGGTCCAGGGAGTGCAGCAAACTGCCCAACAGTTGGTGGATCTGATGACTTGCCGTCGCGACAACACGGCACCATCCCACTCTACTCCATGATGCTGATCATTGCTTGCTATCACATATACCCCACTCTTAGCTCTGCGTTTGAACATTAGTATCTTTTTTAATGTTCTACGCCTTCATGAGTGTATGTGATAACTAACTAATGTAAGACCTGTGTCCTAGTCCGTACCATTTCATGGGCTTCCGTGATCCTACCGGTCAAATTCCGGTGACCCTCGACCCGTTACCAACGTTGCGCACAATCCTGAGCCGAGACCTGTATGCCAAAGTCGGCTCGACCCGAAACCTGTACCTTGGCGACTGCGTCGTAGCCGCGGTTCTAATGCCGCGACTCGCATATCGAACCAATACCTAGGCTGGAAGATGTCGGCCTGCGTTTATTCCAAAGGAACGCCGTGCGTTGCGAATCTCGAGGGAATCTCTACGAGATGTCCCATCAATCAAGTCAAGTACACCACCTTATCTTCATGCCACCTCACCCAACAACAAGTACAACTGGCCTCTCTCCCTTTTCCCACAAGTCAAACCTGTCCCTCACCTCACCACTCCTCTTTCTCACATTTTCAAACAAACCCATACCTTTCTTTACAAACACCACTCCATCCATCCCTTTAATCCATCATTTCTCATTTTCTCTAATTTCTCATAACTCAATCCAAAGCAACCCAAACTCCATACGTCCAAGCTCCTCACCCCCAACTCCAAGTGTGGCCCACTCTTCCCACCTTCTCATCCTCCATCTCAACCTTTCAATCATCATCTACCACCATCAAACTTGAAGGCAAGGAGCTAAAGAAGCTAGGGGAGCAAGAAGAAGGAAGATAGGTGGGTGATCCACCGTTACTTCTCTTTTTAAGGGACCCACTTATGATGGGACCCACTTAATGTATGTATTTGTGATTAAAGGGGGGCCCATAGTGGCGGGGACCCTCCATTCCACCGATCTCTCTCTCTCTCTCTCGCTCTTTCATTGTTGATGGCCCACCCGATGTTATATTATATTGCATCCATGTTGTCCATTTAGTGGACCACACTACAATCCATTGGTGGAGCCCACCTTACTGTACAAACTTGGATGGAGGAAAATACAAACATCAGCTGATCCAAACCTTGGTGGGCCGCCACGTGGACCCCACCATGGCAGTGTGCAGAGCCCACCATGATGCTTGTTTTATATCCATGCCGTCCAGCGTCTCTGGACGCTGGACGGGCGTGGCCAACATGGAGTGCATGTACTGCATGGGTGTGTACTTGCAAGCTAAAAAAAAAAAAATTTACTTTTGGGGTGGGTTGCTCATGCAGGCCCCACCTTGATGTATGGGGTTGATCCATGCCGTCCAGCTCATTTTAGGCGATGAAGCGAAAAATGAAGCTGATCCCATTTTCTAGTGGGCCGTGGCGTTGAGAATGCTAGTATTTCCGTTAAAACTTTGAAAATTGATTGCTGGGGTCCACAAGAAGCTTGGACCCACCTGAAACTTCGTGTGGACCCCTAATTTTGTGGGACTTAGACAATGGATGGGGTAGATCTGGTCAACGTGGGTCCCACCTAGAAGAAAAAAAAAGAAAAAAGAAGCAGCTGCTGCTGCTGCTAATAGCCTGCCCTGCGTGGGTGGCGGTCGGACGGGCTAGGCCCTCACGGCCCAGCTGTGGTGCTGTGGGCCCCACCATGACGCGTTTCAAACATCAGTACTGTCCATCATGGGGCCCTCCTTCTAATAAGGGCCTGCCCCAAAAATCAACCGTATACGGAACTCAGGTGGGCCATACCATCTAAAATCATGTGAAAACATGCCTAAAACATATAAAATCACATGGTGGGCCCTACCTGAAATTTGGATGCGGCTGAAACTTGGTCTGAACCCTCAGCCAAGTGGGACACACCTAATGGGTGGGCTGGATTTGTGAACCACATCACAGTGCCCCCCCCCCCCCCCCCTTGACCGTGACCATATGAACAGGTTGGATGAAATAAACACTACTGTGGGCCCCCCTAGGCCACGTGTTCTTATGAACAGGTTGCATGACAAATAAACATTCCAGTGGGCCCCCCTTGGTCCGAGTGACCTCATGAACAGGATGGGTGGCAAGTAAACATTATAGTGGGCCGTAGGCCATGTGACCGTATGAACAGCTTGGGTGGAAAATGCATATTATGGTGGGCCCTGTGACCTTGTCAACGGAAATAAATATTATGGTATGCCTCACATGGGACCCACCATGATGTGTGCATTATTTACACTGTTCACTTATTTTGTGGGCCCCATCCTATTTATGCGCCCCAAACATGGGCTACCTTAGGCAAGTCCACCATGATGAATGTGTTGGACCCACTGTCCTTCTGATTTTGCCAATCATGGGCTGCCACATGAGGACCATATGATTAGGCCAATTTTGATGTATTTGTGGCCCGATGTTGATGCCCACTTTGATATATATGAGGCCCATGTAACTAGGCCTATCCTGATGTACTTATGGCCCGTTGTTGAGGCCGACTTTATTATACATAAGCCCCATGATTATGTGGCCCATTTGATGTAATGAAGGCCCATGGGTCGAGGCCTAATAGGACGTACCTTAGGCCTATTGTAGTGTGATTTCACCATGGTATATGTGTTGACCTTTATAGTGGGTCATGCCTTAGGAGCAATGATGGTTTGACGTCCACATTGAAGGATGGTGTTGGTTAGATGTCTGTATTATCACTCTCCCTAAGGTCCACTGATAGGCCCATACTTGTAGTGGGTAGGCCGCCTAGGCCCATCTTCGCTTTGCTTAGAGCCTATCATTGTACAACATGTTTAGTATAGATACATGATTCATAATCATACGCATCATATGTATGCTTGTTATGAGGAGTGACTGATCATAGCATAAGCCTTCAGGTAGACTGTTTACGGGCTCCCTGATAGGAGGAGTTGTCTACATGAGCGCGTGCTTCACGCAGGATGGTTGCATGACTGATAGTGTGATACATGTACTCGCATTTGTGTGATTGTAATATGTCCTAGCGACATCAAGGCTATAGCATCCACAGACACACCGTGGGTGGCTGGTTGGATACTGCAAACCGTGTTTTAAGCAATTGGAGCGCCATAGATGTCCCTGGGTGAAAGTCCCTGAACTTGATGGTACCAGAGGATGACTCCAACATCGAGAACGAGTGGATATATGAGCGCACGAGGGTCGAATACCATGAGGCCGCATCTCCCACTGTATCATGGTCGGTTGAAAAGGGGTGTGGCCTTACTCACCTGAGAGCAGGGGGCATTACTAGGCTGAGTTTGACCAGCTCAGAAATGGGTTCGTTATCGACTTGCCGGATAGATGTTGGCAGACTATTGGTCAGGCAGATAGTGAGGTTTCTTACGCTCACTTGGACTGTGCTGCTAGGAGAGAGACAATGCCATTTGGAGTGTACTAAACCCTGGTGATTATCCAGACTGAGAACCGTACTGATTTGATGCTCTAGTGAGGAGCTGCATTGATATGTGGAGGTGGATTGGCATGCTTGACTTGCATTATGCATCGCATGGCCTTGACATGGCCGATAGTATTCATATCTTGCACCACATAGCCTTGGTACGGCTGACTGCATTCATGTACTCATCAGCATGATTCCGCATTACTCTAACCTTGCATTCTAAGCACGCTCAAATTGCGCACACACTTACACCACCCTCTAAGCTTTCTATAAGCTTATGCACGATTGATGCGTGCAAGTGATGCCTGGACGCAGCTGTAGTCTCGCCACGGTTGGAGCGTGTAGCCGAGCTTTTGGAGCTTTTGTTATTTCCAGTATATTGTATTTCCCTTCCATACGCCTTGTACTCAAAAGTTTTTTATCATAGTGGATTTTGTGATGGTGTTCTTGTGGTTTTTGATCATGGGTTATGCTTGTGGTTATGCTTATTACAAATCGAATCATATTTGAAATCCTCCTTGTAGCATCCCAGGATCGGAACCTGGTATATGGGCGCTGGGAGCTGAGAATTGGGTACTACGGAAGCTGTCGGCGCCGGATTCGGCGATCAAAAATTTTGTGAGCCCAGTTTCTGAGTTCAGGGCTTGACAACTAATCTGCAGAACCTGACGTTTTTTTTTGAAAATTGTATATGCCATAGTTAGGCTGAGCATACTGTTGTTTTTGGGCTTGGTGATTTCTTGTTGGGATAAGTTGTTAATCTACTGCTGTCTGTGGCAATATATGTTTTGATTTTTTGATAATGGCTTAGTATAATTCTTATTTTTACTGCCATAATTATGTTTGCGATCCCCTGGTTTATCTAATTTCTGATATGGAATGCATGTGATGCTTTTAATGAATCATCTAACTGTTATATCACTACTCTATCTGATCTGTTATGCATATATACTCACTGTAAATGATGTCTGATTAAGCAACTGTTCGACTACTATACATCTATTTGTTATATGCATATTCCTCTGAACGATGGTTCTCCCACATACTTCAAGCTTCAGTCAATATCAACTGCTAAATCTTTGTCAATGACTGACAAAAAGGGGGAGAACAATTCTAACACCCCAACAAGAAAATTGTATATCTGATTGAATGGTGTTGCAGGTGTTAGGGGGAGCAGCTGCATCAAGCTAGGGGGAGTTTACAGTCAGGGGGACCAGATACTGGGCTGTGTACATGGGTTCAATAGAAATTGTAAAAATGTGTAAAATACATATACACACAATTTAGGATGTGTTTGTCCAGTACTCTAGGGTGTTTTGGGATTTTGTCACGTAATTGACAAAGGGGGAGATTGAAAGTATTGAATCAGTTAGGCTACAAAGCCTAATAGGAAGATCAATTCAAGCGTCTGCCTCAACCGGATGTGTGCAAGCTCGCCACAGGTAAATCTGAGCCTCACATCCCTTGTCCCAAATCACCAGGTATACTAAAACCCTTAAAACAAACTAGAACATCTTAAGGTTTTTAGGATAAGAAAATGTTTTCAAGAATCAGAAAAATCTCTAAGTTTTCTTGCCCTATCGATTTTATCGATACACATCTCGATATGATCGAATCGCACTGTCGAGTCCTCGATGCTTCATCGATACTATCGAAAAGAGGATCAAATATGTCAAGCAACCTCATACATATCTAGACAGAATGATCGATGTATCGATGCACCTATCGATATTCAAATCTCAAGTCTATCGGAAGTGACTCGATAATATCGACAGACAGAATTCCGGCGCCCTTGTTTTTTCTTAAGAATATCATATATGCATTGATATATCGAAGCCTCCTCGATACCATCGAATTTCAAACCTCGATGATATCGGAAGGCCTTCGATGATATCGGTCTTGGGCGTCAAGTTCTCCAACAAAATATTTCAGGGTAGTGTATCTATGATCGGGGGTCACTCGATAGAATCGATATTCAAATATCAATGATATCGATGCCATATCGATTACATCGAACATGGACATAACTGTCCAGCAAGTTTTATGAAAAATCAATTTGATTTATCGATGCATCGACACAGCTATTGATATCATCGACATTCAAATTCTGATGATCTCGAAGGTCCCTCGATCATTCGTACAAACCTGAAATATTTCTAATCAAGTCTCTCTCATTTTTCAAATGTCGATGGATCGAACCACTCATCAATGGAATCGGAGTTCAAAATCCAATGACATCGATAATCATTTCGATTCATCGACCAACTGGCAAAAGGTTTCAAAAGTATATGACATTGAATTCGAGTCATCGAACGGACCATTGATGCTATCGAGAGTATACGCCCGATGATATCGAACTCTATCATAAATGTGACCATTTTATATCCATTGGAACCTTTTGCCTATATATAGAGGACTTGTCAATTGTTACTGGGAGAGAAAGAAGAGAGTGCTTTTGTGTGTTTTACCTTATATCTTATACCTAAAAGCCCTTTCTCTCAGGAAAGTTCATCCTCTAATCCACACTCACCATTGACATTTAATAGAGTGGATTGGGGAATGAACTTCCGCATTCAAGGATCCTCCAGCTACTACCTTAATGGCAAATCATTAAGCTGGGATGACTTGAATGCATAATCGGAATCACCCTATCTTCCTTATAGGAAAATATTTTATAGAGTAGGATTTCGTCTTAACCTTGACCCAACCCGAAGCCTCGCATTGGTACATCATTTTTGTTGCGGATCAAGGAAGCCGAAGAATCTTCGCCAACAAAGGAGGAGATCTTTGTCAATGTGCTTAATGAGACTCATCCACTTATATGTAAGTATCTAGAGTCTAGAGGACACTTGTGATCATTCTTTTTTAGGATTGGGTCTTAGGTGTTTCTCACCCCTTCAAGCCATCGTAGGAGGCCTCCGACGGGAGTGTACGTGGTGGGTGTGTTGTGTGGACCCTTGGTCTGTGGATAGCATAAACATCTGGTTGAAGGTGACTCAATCAAAACCTTAAGTTTGAGGTGAACCGTGTAAAACCTTGGGTTAGAGGTAAACCGCGTAAAACCTCCGCTAGGGTCTTATGGAAGATCCTTGGCCAGTGTGCATAAAAGTGGGAGCGTTGTGTTGACCCTTGCTCGTGAGAGCATAAACAGTTAGCCTCAGTGTAGGTTGTAAAGGTTGAAGGTGAACCTAATTTAAAACCTTAAGTTTGAGGTGAACCGCTATGAAACCTCCTTAGTAAAACCCGGCACACTCAAGGGTTGAGTGCGTCTGCTGGGAGTGGAGTAGACTGATCGTCGAACCACTATAAAAATGACTATGTTTGAGTTTGTTATTCTTCTGATTATGTGATTTGCTTTAATACTTTCATATCTGAATATCTGAGATCACACCTCACACACATACACAGTCATATCCATCATAAACTAGTTTGCATACTGTTCACTTCTCAAGTAGTTTGTGATTGGATTCTCTACCAAGCTTGGGAGCGTGTAGAGTTATTTTTGAGTAATCCTAATATGAGCTGTTGTTAGGATTAGTGCAATAGAATTTGAAATAAATCGTAAAAACTTTAAAAAGTCCTATTCACCCCCTCTAGGACATATTGGCATATTCCTACTTCAACGAAAGTGGTCT
>JAJHSJ010000009.1:61351555-61445448 GCA_021015155.1 Magnolia officinalis | reverse complement strand
TATGTATGGTGTCTTCCTCTTGATCAAGCGATGTTGTGATTCATGTGGAAGCTTTTCATGTAGAAGCTTTCCTACATGGATATCTAAAGCTAAGGTGAGAGATTCCTTTAAAAGCTTACCTTGATTTAAGTTGATATGATTTATCTTGCCTTATACATGCTTTCCTTTCATGTTACTATGATTCTCTCCCTGCAATTGTTTAATTTACCATCAACAATTATTTATCCTTTGAAAATTTGGTTAAGGCATGATTTTAATTATGCGTGATCCTTATTAATTTATGTGGGGCGATGGGTATAAGCGTTACCCTTGCCTTTACCAATTTTGTTGAGTTAGCCCTTGTTTATCTCATCTTTATTGAGTTAGCCATTGGTACTCTCCTCTTTCTTGAGTTAGTCATTGCTACTCTTCTCCTTTATTATTTCAGCCTTGTGTAACTACCTTTATGGATTGAGCATGTGTCTTAGAATTTCAAAACTCCCATGATTCAAATTATTTCTCTATCGATGAAAGTGATGTATTAAAGGTATCACAACTAGTGATTCAAATATTTATCATGGACATAATGCGTTATGGGTATCAGCCCTCTTGGTCGACACGTAATTCTATGGGTTGGTTGGCGTGGTACACAATCGATGTAAGTAAATCAACATATATGTTACATTACTTCTTGGGATTGGATGTCACAAATAGTTGCTTTATGAACACAACGTGTTATGTAAATCCCTCAATCGTGTTATTGTGTCACCTTGAGATCTTCACATAAATCCACGTTAACGTTGGACACGCTGGCAAGTCGGATATTTTGAACTACTTTCCACATTGTGATAATAATCACTACGTATGATGAGCCGCACAAACTTTGCTAGGCATGCATTCATATATATTGGTTACATATACTGATACTCCTCATAGTGGTGGAATATAAGGCGTATCAGAATCCATACATTATTTTTGTAAATCTCTTGAATTATTGTTAATCTTAAATGATAACCATCACTATGAGTAGGGCATTGACCCTCTCCAACCGTACAGATGATGCAGGTGATGTACAGATTGAAGGCCTAGAGGACCGTCTCCCCATGGAAGATTATACTGAATGAATAAAAAGATAATTTTATGATTTAGTTTTATATTTCCGCTGCAAAACTCGAGAATGTAATAAGCTCCCATCGAGAGGGCATTTGATAATTTGTTAAATTCTTTTACTCTAATGGAATGATAAATACAGTTAATTTACTCTTGTGAATGGTTACCATCGTGAATGTATCTAGATGTGATCTAAATGGAAAAAAATAGGGTGCGATTTCGAAGCATCTAATTTATTCAATTATTAACACCCGGTTTTCTCGGGCATGAGTAAAAACTCTGACCTTGAAAATTTCGGGATGTTACAGCTTTAAGCCATTCTAAATACGAATTAGGATTTGGGAGAAAGAGCAAGAGGTTGTGGAGCTTCTATGGAATTATTCTTCTTCTTCCATCTTTTGGTTATAAGTTATTTTTTTTTATATTTTTGTTTGAGTTTAGTTCAACTAGACAATGGTTGGCTAAATTTCTTAGCTAAGGCTAAGAGGTGAAACTTGTAGTTACTTTTAATATTCTAGTTTACTTTTATTCAAGTTCTATGGGTTGAATGCTGAACAATTCATTAATTTTGGTTTGAATAAAGTTTTAGTTTTAGTTTACTTTGATCCATTGTCGACTTTGACACTTTGGATGCTTATGAAGACTAAGATTACTTATTTCCCTATTTTACAAAGGATTGATCTGTAAAATTCATGAATTTATCGTTAACTATGAGCATGATAGATACTTCGAAATCCCTGCAATCAATAACTTGGTTCTTCATGGGGAAATAAATTAATTGAAGTTTAAAATTGTATTGGTTTGTGAATTTTTAATTAACCGCTTTATTATCGAACTGGATAGGATATGGCTTTGATTATAGTTAATTAAATTAATTGAATTAGGCATTGAGAATGGGTGGTGGTATTAACTTGAAAGTAGTTATCAGTATATTTAGAGTTACCACTAGCTAATTAAGCTTAGGCTGTACACTTTGCAAGAAACCGTAGAATTGCTTTAGAGTCAAAAGATCTGAAGATCTGTAGATTCGAGTGACTCCAGCCAAATATTCTAAGGGCCTTAGTGACTAAAAAAAGGAGTAGACACCCTTTTTCACTTGCGCCGACAGAACTGATGAATGATGTGGATATACAATCCATACATCAAGGTGGGCCCACAGTTAGGGCTCCACTCACCCGATTGGATCTGTGGTTGCATATAATTGGTGTTCGCTTAATATATATGCTCCAGATTGAAGGAGTGTTGAAAGACAATTAATATTTCTATACTTAGTTAATAGGTTTTACAATGAGTTGAATAAGATAGGCACACTAAGTTGAATAAGTTAGTACCTTAGGCCTTAGCATTTGGGCTTATCCCTAAGGCTCATACCCGTAATATACATGGAATACATATTATAAAATAAAGGCAGATTATGGTTTTGTAAACAGGCAAATCCTCTCCCATCTCCTCCTTGTCTCATATGCCACACACCACACACACACTCTCTCTCTCTCTCTCTTCTCTCTCTCTCTCTCTCTCTCTCTCTCTCTCTCTCTCTCTCTCTCTCCTGCTTGTCCTCTCATACTTCATCTTCTCTTACGTAAATTAATAGATCCACAATAAGCTTGTGCATGCATCGTTGATCAATTTTTGTTGGTCCATTTTTTCTTCACTATCATGGTGAAATTGCATACTGGAATACAAGTAATCAAAATATAAATTAACCATCCAAATTATGGACCCTAGATCATATGTAGAACGAACCAAAAGTTAAGCTTAATTATTTGATTTTTTATTTATTGGATTGGTGAATGTTTTTGGGAAGGTTAAAATTGAAATCACTTAATGGTTCTATTTCAACAAAAAAAAAGTCTATGAATCTAAGGTTAACATTGTTCAATCGAATATGATTTTGAGACTATTAGTACTGGCAATGATTTTGACAATTTACTTAGTTTAATTTGAGATATTGTTTGTGTTGATTACAATTTCTGCTTGGTGACATATATAGTTTCATACACAAGCAGTACTCATCTATCAAATAACTTACCATTTTATTATAGCTCTCGACTTAGCTCACGAATTCTATGTTGAGAAAAATACAAAAATTATATTTTCTGTAAGATATGGAAACCGAAAAACCAAAATGATCTGGAAATAAGGACAGGCCGAAGCACATTTGGAACACTGTCCTTAAAACGTTATTTGCCCCTACTCAAGTAAATTGAGTATGCTGAAAAGGTTACAAGTAAATTGCTTCTAGGATACGACGAGCTTGGTGTGGGTATGCTGAAAACGTTATTTGCCCCTACTCAAGTAATGGAACTCTGCTACATAGTATCTGATAGAAAAATAAAGAAAAATTCAAGAAAAAGAAAGAAGAAGAAGAAGAAGTGTGAATTAGACCACTGCACTAATCTGTTCTTCAGCTAGTGGTTCAGATGAACCGTTCTAGACCATACTGCTGGTCTGTTCTTCAGGCAATGGTTCAGATGTACCCTGTTGTCTTGCTGGAATTTTTGGTCTATAGGAGTGGAGTGGTTATGGTTCGTATGGGTTCTGCTAGAGTGAGTTGTGATGGATTGAAAACTCATCCAGACCCTGTTTATATAAGCATTGGTGGCTGAGGGTTATGGTCTAGGGAAATAAATTCCAATTGACCATTTCTAGCTGTTGGAGAAACTAGCCGTTATTGGCAGTTTCTAGTTGTTATGCATGTGCCATAACAGCTACTGCATGTTGACTATTGTGAGATACTGGTTAGCCGTTTCTAGCTGCTGGGTTAGCCACATGCAGCAGTTTCTGTATAGTCTGCAATGAATTGCATGAGGAGTTACACCTCCCTGTAACTGTCATATTTTCAACCTCTATATATACTGAAGAACCTCATTCAGTCCTCTAATCTTCCAACTAGTTATCTGCCTTAGCCTCTTAGTCGCACTGCGACTTGCACACGTCTCGCGCCAGCTTGCGTAAGGTCGCGAATGAGCGACCCTCTATGACACGATGTGGACGTGCGAAGTGCGCCAGTAGCACCTTTACAGCCACACTGCCTTACATGTCCGTGATCGAGACCGAGCGCGCGAGTGTTCCAGTGTGAAACACGCAAGCCCGATTCTCCTCGGACTAGGTGGGTAAACATTACAATGCTCCACCATCCTCATTTAAACAAAAAATCTTTCTCCTTTTACAATATGGGACTATCCCCAAAACCCATGAAAAATGCATTTTTGCAAACATATATATATATATAGATAGATATATATATATATATAGATATATATATATATATATATATATATATATATATATATATAATATTTTTTATTTAAAATATATTAAAAATCAATATATATTAACATTCTACATAAAATCTTTGATTTAACACAAAGTCCACGCAATTTAATATATAAAGCTCGTGCATCAAACTCCATTTTATTACGGATCTATGCAATTTAATATATAAAGCTCGTGTATCAAACTCTTTATTATGGATCTCGATTCGGCATGTGAAAGTTCGCTCGTGTATCAAACTCTTCATTTTATTATCGACCTTGTTTTGGCATGTGAAAGTCCTCATTTGACATTAGAGTCTACGCGATTTGATATATAAAGCTCATGCATCAAACTCTCAATTTAATAATGGCTCTTGATTTGGCATGTGTATTCCAAATATTAGCTTTTGATTTGATATATAGAGTCACATGTACAGCATGTCGTTTTATACCTCAAGTGAGCCGCATATCCAGATCAAAATGAATGATTAATAGGTTTGACATACATGGTATATTATTTTAATACATTAAATATATAATTTTATTATGTTTATTTATTTATATATGTAAGTAGGTTTGGGTGGGATTTAGATATGTGGTACACCACCGACACCCAACCCATTTACTAACCTGGCCATAAAAAAAAAAATGCTCAAATGCACATAATTTTATTATTTATTTATGTATGTAGGTTTGGGTGGGGTTTAGATATGCGGTACACCCAACACCCAACCCGTTTACTAACCAGGCTAAAAAAAAATGCCCAAACGCACGTAGACCTGTTTAGCTACGCATACTCAGCTGCTTGCAACGGAAGCCGGATTGCGTACTGAGTAAACTACGTGGGACCCACCATGATGTATTTGTTTTATCCACTCCGTCCATCCATTTTATAATTTAATTTTAGAGTGGGATGGTAAAAATCAAGCACATAAAAATCTCAAATGGGCAACACTACAGGAAACAGTGTGAATTGAACATCTACCGTTTAAAAATTCTATGGATCAACAGAAGTTTTGGATCAAGTTGATATTTGTGTTTTCCCTTCATCTATGTTCTTGTGATATTATGAACAATGACAAATAAACGTCACTGTGGGCCCTAGGAAGGTTTCAACGGTGGAAATCATTATTCCCACTGTTTCCTGTGGCATGGCCCACTTGAGCTTTGTATAGGTTTCAACTTTGGGCTCAACTGCTGAAATGAGATATACAAGTGATGGACGGCATGGATAAACAACATGAATTCACGGTGGGCCCAAGAGAATTTACTCAGTACCGTAAAAACGTACTGAGTAACTAGTACGCAATCGATTTCGCCCGGAACACCTACCACATGGCCCAAGGTCGATGACCCCCTGGTGTAATGTATGTACATCTATTCTCCTTTTATGACATGTGAGGTAGAACTAAAGTTCAAGTGTACCATACCATGGAAAACAGTGGGGATGATGGCGGGAGTGACATAAGTTTTGAATCAAGTGGATATGGTCTATGTTTCCCTTTTATGAGGGTTATTTTGACCCTCGTGTTTGTTTTTTTTTTTTTTAATTAATTAATTTATTTATTTTTAATACATGCACACACACGGCCACCACACACTCACACCATAGTGGGATTTCACCACCTATGGGTACTCGAGCCCTTCACCAGGTGTTGAAACTCCTAGGAGTCTACCACCGGATTAAGAACAACAAGTTAGATGGCAAATAAATATCATGATGTGCTATGGGTGTCTTCATCTCCACTATCTGATGGTGTGGTCCACTTGAGCTTTGAATATGCCTTGTTTTTAAGATTATTTCCTAAAATTAGTAAGGAAAACGGACTGATGGCGTGGATAAGACATATGGATTAAGGTAGGCCTTATAGAACTTGGCCCACACCCTGCCATCCGGAACATCCATGGTGGCGGTGCTACAGACAATCCGGTTCCCACCCGGCTGGTTGAGGATGCGGATTCCCTGCGGAAGGCTTTCCCACCAAGTTCCTGCACTGAGACGCTAGGTAGGGCCAACGGAGTTATTTGTTATAAATCCACTCTGTTCATCTGCTCTTTATGCTATTATTTCATTACATATGACAAAAATGAGGTAGTTCGAAAAATCAAGTGCGCCGCACGAGAGGAAATAATGGAGATTCAGTCATCGTTAAAACATTTTTAATGCCTCAAAAGTTTATATTATCGGTGTTTTTACTTCATACCAGTAGAAATGACCTTATAAACAGTTTGGATGGCATATAAACATTACCGTGGATGACATGAAAGTCTCACAGGTATCTTGCTCCTTCCCTAGTTTTTCCTCTTCTATGGCCGACTTGATTTTTGAAACCACCTCGTTAGCATGTACTAAAATGAGCTCGGAAAAAGGATGGACAGAGTGGATTTATCAAAAACATCACGGTGGCCCCAGCTAGCATCCCATGCAGGAACTTCCTCCCAAAGGCTTTGGCAGGAAATCAGCGTCCGCTGGTTGACACCCCTCCACCCCTCAGAGGCTCTGCACAACAGGCATCTACGTTCCCCTGCGTCATTGGATATAGAGAAACCCCATATGCAGATTGATTTGACAACCATTAACTCTTATTAGATTATATAGCTGTAGGGCCAATCCATTTACAGTCAGGTCCATGATTTTGACGGTTTGGATTAAGGAATACATATTCCACATATACAATGGTTGTGTGCATGAGTATGAAACATCGTTCTCCCAATGAAATACCAAGTAATTCTCGTCGACGTTGTGAATCACGTGGTTGATAAGAGGTGGTAATTACGGACCAAGTTCGGTTTACGGTCCACCCATTAATAACTTCCAACCTTTAACCTGTGTATGACATCCACCCTGTTAGGCCCAATTATTTCGATTCCCTCGTACAGAAAACATCTCCGTTTACTGATCAGGTGGACCACAGTAGCATTTTATTATTTATCAATGGCAAAGAATTATTTCCTATAGTGTGGCTTTTCTAATAAGTGGATTCTTCTAATATTTATAAAAACCAATATAAACGATAGGATAAAACTATTGGAAGGGTTGGATTTTGTACAAAGATTACAAGTTGGAAGTTATATGTGAGTGTACCATAAATTATAGTCCAACTGCACTGAACTTCTTTTTTTTTCCCTTTTTATATTGCAAACAAATGAGGCAACGTCGCGAATCCAAAAACATTGATACGATGGGGCTCACGCGCAAAAAATATCCAAACTGATAGATCCTTGCCACCTAATATTTTTCATTCTATTGGTTGAATGCAAATCATTGTAGTATTTTCCTTCTTTAAATATTGTCATAACCTTAAAATAGTTGTACTTCTTAAATATAGTCGTAACCTTAAAATAGTTGTACCTTAAATGGATCAAAACGCCTAAAAAAAAAAAAAAAAAAAAAAAAAAAAAAAAAAAAAAAAAAAAAAAGTTGTACCTTGCCAACCGAAATGAGTTTTTCTACCTATCATGTACGATTTTGGTGATGAGAAGCTACTTTATACAACCAACCCTTGATGGCTGAAAGTCCATTTTAGGCTATTTATAGTAAGTTGTAATTCGATCGTAACTTTTGATCCCTTGAGTTTTTAGAGTCGAGCCCAACATGAAAAGGGCTTAAAAATAAGGAGAAAAATGTGGTTTGGTCAAATTGGACACTTATTATTTTTGGCCAAAAACCATGAATCTAGTAAGAATCGTGACCATCTATAAATAGCAAGTTTACCATTTATAGTAAATTACATTTTTAGGACTCCATCCTAAGTTTGATTTCACCATTTAAAGGATTGTAATTTCAATTTTTTTTAATCATCTGTCAATTTACTTTTGAATTATTAGATATTATTTCTATTTTCATCCCTCTTGGATTCAAGGAATCGCTATGAGAGTCAAGAGAAGTTCGGTGGATTTGGAGTAGTTATCGCTGAGGAAGACAATGATCGGCCTTATCACGTACTTCCCTGCATCAAACATGTAGTACTTGCTCTCATTATAGTTTGCCAGTGATGATTTTTATGAAGGTTTAGGATGGAGTGGGGTGAGGAGCTACCTCTGAACTGGAATGACTAGTACCTTACTGTATGTTTGAGTTAAGGGTGTGAACTGCTTAGACTCCTATCATCCTTATTTGTAGTTTTGTTTAAGGTATTGTGCATTCTCTCTCTTCTATTTTTGTGCTTTTCGAGGAGTGAATGGAGCAGTGTGAGTAGTGGTGATGAGGTTGTTAACTTTTGTTGAACGTGGGATGGGCACATTTTCATTCCCCCTATCACACTAAATAGGCCTACCTTCTATCCAACTCTTTCTAGTGGGGGTGGCTTCATAACGCCAAGGGGGATATCATTCCAATAGTCATTATAGCTTCAACTTATTACCCGACATAAATGAGTTGGGCTAAGTTACTATGTGGGTATGAAATAAAATATTCAAAGATATTTGGGTTTGCCGAGTGGGTGACCATACAGATCTTCTTCTCATCATCAATTTAGATTTTTTATTGTGGCAGCACAATTCACCTACATCTAACATAAAATGACAAACTCATCATTACTCTACCTCAAGGTGGCAAGATTCATCTTTCTTTGCCCCATATTTAAGTTATATGAGAAGAAATCGACAAAGTCTTGGAAAAGATGTTCCCAAATCTTGATTTGGCGGTACTCTAGTAAAGTGCCCCAATCACCTCCCCCCATAGCGGCTTCTCTGTAGGTCATAGACCAAGAGAGCAGCTAGGGCTCCCATGAGGGGGAGATCCCCTTCCCATAAAGACAAGGAGAAAGCTCCTTCGCGAAGCCCCATTCCCAATCCCCGGAGCATGCTACTTCAACTTAAAGAAGTGGGTCACATAGAAGAGTATCCAACCCGAGAAATCGGGCAGCTTGTCTGCCAAAGTCCTATTTCAGTTTGTTTGTCGGAAACATTAGTTTCGACACCACCAGCAAAGATCTTTGGGGCATCTTCAATAGATATGACAGAATCCTATATGTATACATCCCCACCCGTCCAGGCTCCAGGAAACCTTGGGGATATGCTTTTGTGCGTTTCCTCTATGAGCAAGATGCCAAAGTAGCAATGGACATTCCACTTCAGTTTCAGAAACAAACATCCTTCCTCTCAGGTATTCCAGGACTCTTATATGTGGCAGCATTAGCCTCTGATAGACCCAGAAGAGGAAGCAAGGGTATTTCTACAGACGATTTCTCCTCCATGGCAGACCACAGAGTGGTGAAGCAGAAACTCCAGGAACTTCATTTGGCATTAGTAGGTAAGGTGGCTTAGTCGTCCACATCTATCCTGAAATTAATTGATGCAATTAGGGCATCTAGATTTGATTTCGCAGCTATAGAGATCTCGAAATTGTCCCATCGTAGATTTCTTCTGATCTTCAAGACCAAATCGGAGTACATTGAGGATGTTGTTTCACTTCAGGCCCAAATGGGCATAGAGTCAATTTCCCCATGGTCCAAGAACATGGCTACGGGAGAAGAAGGAATATGGATCAGGTTATTCGGGATTCCAATCCATGCCTGGTTGGAAGCAGTTATTCTAGATTTGGGTAATTATTTTGGAAGGGTTCTCCAAGTCGATGTCAATGCTAGACTCGGGATCTTCTAAGTATTTGCTCGTATCAAGGTGATGGTTCGTCCAGGGGTGGATTTGAATCGGGTCCTCAATCTAAAGATGTTAGATAGAGACTTCCCGATTTATGCGGTAATGGAACCAATGGAAGCCATGGGGGGCCAGTCAATGCAGACTCCAATCAGCCGAGTCCCAGAGAGTACAAAAGAGTGGGTGGAGAGTGCATTTCACAACCCACAGGAGCAACTAACAAGCTTGAATCTGGAAGGTGAGAGGTCAATACAAGCTGAAGTCCCGAGGATGGATAGACAGATAATTCTTACCTAGTCGCAAAGGGCAGTTCTTGAGGATATCCAAGTGCACCTCCTCCTTGTTCGACATAATGCCACCGTCGAAGGGATAGCCCTTAGGAACAAAATTGCAAACCAACCTAGACTCATAGCAGATGAAGAAGCCAGAATCACAAACCCGACGGAAGAGACAACGATTCAGTTGCTTAGTTATTCCCCCATCCAAATGGTTAGCTCATCAGATAGGCTAAAACCAACTCTCCCTGAAGTGAGGACAACTTACAGAGCCCCTCAGGTCCAAATGCTATTGTAGGTAGATGGTGCCCTTCTCCGAAATGTTAGAAGGAAGAGCGTTAATTTCTGATCGAGATCAGTTGGAAATTCACCCCTCGGCGCTAGTAAGAAGGGTCTTGGAAGGGGCTTTTTCTCTCAAGTTTGCCCTCATCTGGATTCAGAGGAAGCTACCCCTACCTCTCCAATCTCAGATATACAGGTGGCCCCATCTATAGTTGAAGTTTCTGAAATGGCGGTGAAGACCACACTAGTTGAAGAAGGATATGCTAATATGTCCTAGAGGGGGGTGAATAGGACTTTTTAAAGTTTTTATGTTTTATTTAAAAATTCTACTTCACTAATCTTGTGATTATGCAAATATCAGGATTACTCAAATGTAACTCTACTGGATTCCAAGCCTGGTAGAGGATCCAATCACAAACTATCTTAAAAGTAAGCAGTATGTAAGTTAGCTTATGATGGAAATGACTGTGTAGGTGTGTGTGGTGTGATCAAATATTCAGATGAGGAAGTATTAAAGCAAATCACACAATCATAAAAATAACAATCTCAAACACAGTCATTTTATAGTGGTTCGACGATAAGTCTACTCCACTCCCGGTAACCGTACTCAACCCTTGAGTGTACCGAATTTCACTAAGGAGGTTTCATAATGGTTCACCTCCAACCTAAGGTTTTAAATCAGGTTCACCTTCAACCTTTACAACCTATACTGAGGCTGACTATTTATGCTCTCACGAGCAAGGGTCAACACAACGCACTCACTTTTAGGCACACTAACCAAGGATCTTCCATAAGATCCTACTGGAGGTTTCTACACGGTTGACCTCAAACCCTAAGATTTTACCCGGTTCATCTAAAACCCAGAGTTTTACTGGTTCACTCCTAACTAGATGTTTATGCTCTCCATAGAGTAAGGGTCCACACAATGCACCCACCACGTACACTCCCACCGGAGGCCTCCTTGAGGATTTCAAAGGGTGAGAACTACTTAAGACCCAATCCTAGAAAGGAATGATCACAAGTGTCCTCTTAGACTCTGAATACTTACAAATAAGCTGATGAGTCTCGTTTAACACAGTGTCGAAGATCCCCTCCTCCTTGTTGACGAAGAGTCTTCTGCTCCCTTAATCCGTAACACAAGATGATGTACCAATACTCGGCTTTGGGTTGGGTCAAGGTTATGATGGAACCCTACTCTCTAAAGATTTTCTTATAAGGAAGATAGAGTAGTTCCAATCATCTAGGCATTCAAGGCATCCCAGCTTAACGATTTACCATTAAGATAGTAGCTGAAGGATCTTTGAATGCAGAAGTTCATTACCCAATCCACTCTATTGAATGTCAATGGTGAGGGTGGATTAGAGGATGAACTCCCTTGAGAGAAAGGGCTTTGGATATAAGATGTAAGTTAAAACACACAAAAACTCTCTCTTCTTTCTCTCACAATAACAAAAGACAAGTCCTCTATATATAGGCAAAGTTCCAACGGATATAAAACAGTCACATTTATGATAGAGTTCGATATCATCGAGCAGGTTCGATATCATCAAGCGTATACTCTCGATAGCATCGATGGTTTGCTCAATGACTAGGACTCAATGTCATACGCTTTTGAAACTCTTTGCCAATTGGCCGATGAATCGAAACTATTGTCGATGTCATCGGATTTCGAACTCCGATTCCATCGATGACAGGTTCGATCCATTGTAAGACCCGTATCCTAGTTTGTACTGTTCAATGAATCCTGCGATCCTTTCCGTTGAAGTCCGGCAATCCGCGACTGATAATTGACGTTGCGCACGATCGTAAGTCGTATCCTTTAGATTCGAGTCGGTTTAATCCGAGACTTGTACCATTGCGACCGCGCCGTCGCCGCGATTCCAACGCCGCGTCTCATGCGCCAATCCGACGCTTAGATCATAAGATATGGACCATACATTATAATAACTGTGGACCGCACATTGCGGGACCCACCCATCCCATGTGGCACAAATCCCTAGATAATTATGAGAGTGATGGATGACATCACCCTAGCTATAGCCACCCTAGCTTAGATATAGCCACCCTAACCAAGCTATAGCCACCCTACCCCCTAGCCTTCTTACAAGCACTTATGGCTAGCCACCCTACCCCTAGCCCTCTTACAACTATTTATTGCAAGTCACCCTCTCTTACAAGTAATCATGGCCTACCTAAGCTACTCTCTCCTTCTCTTTACTACACCCTTTCTCTCTCATTTTTCAAACTCACATTCCCAAGCAAGGAGAAAAAAATCCCATGTCCATGGCATCCCAAGTGTGAGAAAAGTGAGTGTATTGAGAGTGACCCATTCCCATTCCAAAACCCATCATCCTATCCATCTATTTCCTATCTCCACCATCAAAGAGGAGCACAAGGAGATAGGCATTCCAACGGACCAAAGAGATCAACCGGTGGGTGCTTTGATAGGGTAGTTTTCATGCTTTTTTAGATGGGCCAAGTGAGGCCTACCGATATTGTCCAGGGACGTCCCAAACCATATCCAATATTGGACTTGATGGACTTGTCATAGGATACAGAGTCCAATGGCTGGGGTGGATTTTGTTGATGCGGGCCCTACACCTGAAAAACCTCAAGAAAACAGGTTTTTAAATAATATATATATATATATATATATATATATATATATATATATAATATAAGCATGCAGCAGACGCTGCCGCTGTCAGAACCGCTGGCAGCGCCTGCTGCTGGTGGGCGGCAGACGAGCTGGTCCCACGGCCCTCAGCCGTGGGCCCCACCATGATGTATTTATTATATCCATACCGTCCATTGGGTAGGCCACATCCTGAGGTGGTCCCCCTCCAAATTTCAAAGACATCCAAGACTCAGGTGGCCCACATCATAGGAAACAGTGTGAATGAACGTTTACCATTGAAACTCTGTGTGGGTCCGCAGAAGTTTTGGATCAAGCTGAAATTTGTTTTTCCCCTTCTTTCAGGCCCGTGCGACCTTATGAACGGGTTGAATGGAAGATAAACATTATGGTGGGCCCCACGTGGGACCCACAGTGATGTGTGTGTTTCACCGTTATATGAATTGCATTCCAGGGAATGTTATATGAATTGCATTCCCACCGTCCAGGGACGGTGGGCGTGCGGGTGTGTGCGTATGTGTGTATGTGTGCATGCGTGTGTGAGTGTGCACGTGTGAGTGCATGTGTGTGTGAGTGTGTGCTGTGTGCGTGCGTGTGTGTGGTGTGTGTATATATGTGTGTGTGTGTGTGTGTGTGTGTGTGTGTGTGTGTGTGTGTATATATTATATTATATTATATTATATATATTATATTGTATGTATTATATATTATATTATATAATATATATCTGTTGGTGGGCCTTAGGGATTTTAATGGTGGAAATCATCATCACCACTTGTATTTTTGTGTGGCCCACCTTGGTATACATGTAAGGCCCATGTGATTAGGCCCATCTGGATGTATTTGTGGCCCGTTTGTTGGGGCCCACTTGGTATATATACGAGGCCCATATGATTAGGTCGTCTTAATGTGTTAAAGGTCCATGGGTTATGGCCCATTGCAATGTACATCAGGCCCATTAATGTGGCTCACTTGATTTATAAAAGGCCCATATGAGGCGGCCCATTTGATGTATCTAAGGCCCATGTGTCGAGGCCCAACGGGTTGTTCTTAGGGTCCATTGCAATGTGTGATTCCCCATGGTTTGTGTAATAATATTTTATGGCGAACCATGCCTTGGGAGCAATGTTGGTTTGACGTCCACATTGTAAGAATAATGTTGGTTTAATGTCCGTATTATAAATATCCCTAGGACCCATTGATAGGCCCATACTGGTTATGTGTATGCCATCTTGGCCCATCTTCGGTGTAAGAATAATTCATTACTTTATAATATGCTTAGTACACTTTCATGATTCATGCGCATACGCATCATATGTATGCTTGATATGAGAAATGTTTGATCATAGCATAAGCCGTTAGGCTGAGACATTTACTGGACTCCTTATGAGACGGAGTGCCCCACATGATCGCGTGGTACGCGTGAGATTGCTGCATGATTGTACGGTGTGACTCATGCATCTCGCATATGTGTGAGTTGATCACTGCACGCCTAGCAACATTAGGGCCGTGGCTCCACAGGCATATCATGGATGGCCGTATCGAATATCGAAAATACTTTGTTCTAACACTGTGGGCACTTAGGATGTCCTTGGGTGAAAGTCCCATAACCTTTTTGGTACCAGGAGATGCTTCAACGTCTAGACCGAGTGGAAACACGAGTGCCCGAGTGCCGAATACCAGTACGTCTTGTCTCCCACTGTGTTGTGGTCGGTTGGAAGGGGGTGTGGCCTTATCCGCCTGAGTGAGGGGGCTATAAGCTAGGCTGAGTTTGACCAGCTCACAAATGTGTCCGCTATCGACGAGCCGGGTAGGTATTGGCAGACTACTGGTCAGGCGGATAGTGTGGTCTCTTCCACTTGCTTGACGATGCAGCTAGGGAGGAGGCAGTCAGTGTGAGGTGTATTAGACCCCGGTGATATCCAGAGAGGAACTGTATGGATATGTGTACTTGATGAGTACTGACATGCTTGTATTGCATCTTGCATATGACATTTAGCTACATAGGCCTCACATCGCATGACCTTGGTATGACCGATAGTATTCATGCCTTGCATCATATAGTTTTGGTACAACTGATAGCATTCATGGACCTACCTGCATACTTCCGCATTACTCTGATATTGTACACTTGGCGTTTGCCTTGCGCACACACTTACACCACCCTCTAAGCTTTTGTAAGCTTATGCACGACCGTTGCGTGCAGGTAGCGTTGGACAGCAGCAGGGCTGAGGCAGGAGCGCATATCAGATCTCTTTTTGGAGCTTTTTGATCACCCTGTATTTTCCTTTCTGCATTGTACTTAAAAGTTTTTGATATAGTGGATATGTGGTGATGTTGTTTTGTGACTTGGTTATGCTTGTGGTTATGCTTCATTACAAAAAAAAAAATTCATACTGAAAATCCTCCTTGTAGGATCCCAGGATCGGAATCTGGCGTATGGGCGTTGGAAGCCGAGAATGGGATACTACGGAGGCTGTCGGCGCTGGATTCGGCGATCGAAAATTTTGTGACCCCGGTTTCCGAGTTTGGGGCGTGACATCCATCGACACTTGAAAAATGAGAGAGATTTGACTTTGAAATATTTCAGGTTTTCATGAATGATCGGGGAACCATCGAGATCATCGGAATTTGAATGTCGATGATATCGAGATCAGAGTCGAGGCATCAATAAATCCAGCTGATTTGTCTTTAAGCTTGCTGGACAGTTTATGACCTTGTTAGATGCAATCGACCTGGTGCCGATATCATCGATATTTGAATATCGATTATATCGAAGGGCCCCCGATCATAGTTAAAAAATATCCTGAAATATCTGCTGTGAGATAAGTGTGCCCTCGATCGATATCATCGATGGACTTTCGATGTTATCGATATTTGATTTCAGATCATATCGGAAGAGCATCGATATATCGAAGGAATTTGAGATTTTCATTAAAAAACAGGGGCGTCGAAAATTTGTCTGTCGATCTTATCGAGCCACTCTTCGATGGACTCAAGATTTGAATATCGATGATATCGATAGGTGTATCAATACATCGATAATATATTCGTCCAGATATGTTGCGAAGTTGTTGGACATATTTAGTGCTTATATCGATGATATCGATATGTGTATCGATACATCGATAAATCCGTTTAGATGAATATTTAGTTGCTGGACACTTTTGGTCCTCACATCAATAATATCGTTAAGGTATCGAGGACATCGACAGAGCAGGTCGATCATGTCGAGGGTGTTTCGATAAAATCAACAAGGTGAGAAAAACTTAGAGATTTTCCTATTTTGAAAAAAGTTTTCTCACCTTAAAAATCCTATGATTTCTAACTTGTTTTTAAGGGTTTTCTTCACTTGGTGTTTTTGGGTCGTGGGATGTGAAGCTTTAGTTTTACTTGTGACGAGCTTGCACACATCCGGTTGAGGCAGAACTTGAATTGATCTTCCTATCAGGCTCTGTAGATACTCTGACTCAACATTCACGTAACTTGACAAACCAGGGCACTTTCAGTTTCAGCAGAAGATAACTTTCTGACAGGGAAAATCAGAGAGAAGCGACCAGAAAATGACACTTTACACACTCCCAAACTAGTCCTATGCAAAGCAGATTTTGATATTGATCTTTCCCCTTTCGAAGTTAGGCCAATCAACTCAGCCGAACATCGAGTCTCTAACTCCCTCGAGAGGTTAGATGCCAAAAATGAGTCCTCAGATCAACTGAAGGCCAGTGCCAGAGAATCCGAAGAAGACCCTGTCCAGAACAGGCCTGTTACAGATAATCAGACTATTCTGAAATCCCCTGCGGAACCTAGGAGAACAAAACTTATGAAAAGGTCAAAGGAGTTATACACAAAAGGTGATTGGGAATCCAGACTCCGAATGTTAAAGAGAAGGGCAATAAATTTAGGTTGTGTTCCTGATGGATAGAATCCTATTTTGGAACATGCGCGGCATTGGCAATCGGTGCACCGTATTATCCTCTAAAAGACTCATCAAGAAATTTGATCCAAGGATATTGGCCATCCTTGAGCTAATGCTTTCCGACGAAAAGAGAGTGGGGATTGGCTTATCCCTAGGATTCCACCAGTCCTTCTCCAACTCAGATATCGGGGGGAAGATCTGGGTCTATTTCAGAAACCAAATTTCCCCCTCTCTTATAAATAAATCTAACTAATCGATTTCTACTGCTTTTTCTTTACAGACCATTTCATTGCCTATCATGATTACTTTCACATATGCAAGCTGCGAAAGGATTCAAAGAACGATCCTTTGGGGTGATCTGACAGCAATCTCTTCAGCAATCCACAGTCCCTAGGCTGTTTGCAGAGACTTTAGTGCCACATTAGAAGCCAACGAAAGAAGGAGAGGTAGAGTAGCAGACAGATCCAGCTCGTTAGAATTTGTGGCAGCTATCGACAGTGCAGGTCTTCAAGACGTAGGTTTCTCTAGCAATCAGTTCACTTGGAGAAATAATCAAGGTGGAGCGACCCGCGTATGGGCTAGGCTAGACAAGGTTCTCATGAATGCGTCCTGGTCCTCTATGTTTTCGAGATTCCATGTTACCATCTTTCCCGTATTAACTCAAACCACGCCCCATTACTCTTGGTTTTTCCCCAGCCCTCAGCCCCGTCAGTGAAGCCATCAGATTCCAACGCATGTGTATCCAGCACGACTCCTTCCGCCAGGTGGTTAAGTCAGCGTGGGAAACAGTTGAGTCTAACCACCCAATTTACAACATATTGGTCAAGTTGAAGAGCGTCAAACAGGCCCTGAAGGTGGGGAATAGAAAAGTCTTTGGCAATATTTTCTCGCAGTTGTCTCTAGCAGAACAAGCAGTGGAGAATTTTGAACGTCGAATGCAAGACACAACGTCTTTAGAGGGCCCGAACAATGACCTGCAGAAAACTATATCGAAGCATCAGAAAACCTTGCTCGTTTACAGTGTTGGAAGAAATATATTGGAAGCAAAAAAGCAAGGATAAGTTGGTTGGAAGCAGGAGACAAGAACATCGAGTTTTTCCACGCATCTGCGACAAAAAAACAGAGAAGAGCGGTTATCAACAACATAGTGTTGGAGTCTGGCCAGACGTTGGATGATATTGCTGACATAAAGCGAGCGATAGTGGAGCACTTCGAAGATCTATTCAACGCGGCCCCTTGTGAAATCAGTAATGGTCTTCTTGATGTTCTCCCTCCCAAGGTATCTCCTGAACAGAATGATATGTTGATGGCCCCGCCATCCAGCTTGGAGGTTCATCAGGCTGTTTCGTCCATTCCAGCTGATGGCGCAGCTGGTCCCGATGGATTCTTAGGTAGTTTCTTTGCTACCTGTTGGGGCATTGTGGGACACCCTTCTTAAAGCAACAACTTTCCTGTTTCAAGGTGGTCCCCTCCCTAGAGCAGTCTCCGATTCTTTGATATGCCTAGTCCCAAAATCGGCTTCACCTAAGAGGTTCTCAGACTTTAGGCCGATCAGCCTCTGCAACTACTTTTACAAGATATTCTCAAAGGTGATTGTGTCCAGGTTGAGTCTTGTGTTGCCTCTCCTCATCTCGGCTGAATAAGGGGCTTTCATTAAAGGAAGGTCCATAGCGAAAAATATTGCTCTATCACAGGCATTGTTTAGAGATATGAACAGAAAAGTGCGGGGAGGTAATATTGTGCTAAAGTTGGATGTGGAAAAAGCCTATGATAGGCTGGATTGGTCGTTCTTAAAATAGGTCTTGCAGCGATTCGGGTTTTGCCCCCTGTGGATTGAGCTAGTGGAGAAATACTGGGCAAATAATTGGTTCTCGGTTCTTATCAATGGTGACATTTCAAGCTTCTTCAAGTCCTCTAGAGGCCTGTAGCAAGGGGACCCTATATCTCCCAGTCTTTTCATAATAGCTGCGGAAGTACTAAGTAGAGGGCTTAAATTGTTGGGCGACCAGGGCCGATGCCAGCCTTATAAGCTTATAATAGGTTGTCCTGCTGTAACCCATTTTCTATATGCGGATGACACCCTTCTATTTCTAAATGGGGGTATTACGTCTTTGAGGGCTATGAAGGCTTTCCTAGACTCTTATCGATTTGCCTCGGGACAAAAATTTAATCTTCGAAAAAGTGCCTTCTTCCACTTTTGCAAGCTCCCTGAGTCTAGAGTGAGGGCAATCAAGTCTGTTCTTGGGATTGATAGGGCGTCTGGTGGGTTCTCTTATCTGGGAGTCCCCATGGCATCGGGCATGCTGAAAGCTTTGGATTTCCAACCGATGTTAGATAAAGTGGAAGGACGGATCCGTGGTTGGCAGGTGAGATGCCTATCTTAGGCAGGCAGGGTTGTCTTGGTGCCTCACATATTGAGCAGCATCCCAATTCACTCCTTGGCAGCAGCCCATATCCTGACTCAAGTACTGGCCGCTTTAGAAAAGAAATTTGCTTCCTTCTTCTGGGGTTGGAATGATGGCAAGAGCAAATGCTACTAAAGAAGCTGGAAGACGATCGCTATCTTAAAGGAGGAGGGGGGGCTTGGTATAAGGACATTGAAGAACACAATGGCTGCGCTTCGGCTGAAGATGGTCTGGGCTATAAAATTTGTGCCTGTTAAAAGCCTTTGGAGCGCCTTTATGTCAGCCAAATATGCCCAGGACATCTCTACTTCTGGTCCGTCTAATCCAGCAGTTTTTGCCTCTCCAATGTGGAAGAGGATTCATGCTTTGATCCCCGCGGCTGAATCCATGTGCAGTGGAAATTGGGCGAGGGAGAATGCAGTTTCTGGTCCTCCAAGTAGTCGGGGGTCAGTCCGCTCCACCGTTTAGCATCTTCCTCAGTGCCGCCTAGTCTGCTATCACTGAAAATAATGCAGGTGTTGGGCAAGGAAGGACCTCTCCCTCCATCGGCGTCCTTTAACTACCTCCCTCAATGGGTAGTAGACTACATTCTTTAGCAAGGTTTCTGTCTTTCCAAGGGGCCAGATACCCCGTTCTGGCCTTTCTTAGCCTCAGGAGAGTTCTCTATTTCTTTAGCCTGGGAGAAATGTAGATCTCCTCAGCCCTGCAGAAGTTGGGCGAGATGGGTTTGGCATGGTAATCTCCCTCTAAGGATCTCATTGTTTACCTGGAGAGTGATGATGAGGGCGACTACGGTGGATGTGGCAGTACAATCTCGCAGCATCAGTATGGCTTCCAAATGCATTTGTTGTAACGCCAATTCTCCCCAAGGCCATTCAACTGAGTCTATCCCTCACCTGTTTCTGCATATATAGTCAGATCGCGGTGGCAGCTTGGTCCTATTTCGGAAACATTTTCGGCATGCACATATTGGAAACATCGTCTATCGAAATCAGATTAGCTCAATGGTGGGGTGCCTCTTCAATCAGCTCGGCGAATTTAGTAGCTCACAAGGTGGCCCCGTGCGTCATCCTTTGGATAATCTTGAAATGCCGAAACGTGGCGGTCTTTGATGGCAAAGTCCCCTTTGTTGCTAATGTGATTGCTCGAGGAAGATGGTGGTTTTCCATCATCAATGGCAGCTTGTTGGAGATCAGCTCATCAGCCATTTACGCCCACCTCAGCGATCCTGCTCAAATCCCTATGTCAGCACTCATCTCTGAAGATCGGCCCAGAGGTCCATCTTGCCTTCCCCCTGCTTACAGATGGAGTTCTCTTCCCGGTCGGTATTCCCTCCCTAAGGTAGTGAGATGGTTCAAACCTCTACCTAGATGGGTGAAGATAAACGTGGACGGGTCAGCGATTGATAACCCAGGAAACTCTAGTGGGGGGTGGTATTTATAGAGACGATAGAGGTGAGTTTCGGTTTGCGTTCTTGTTGGGTTATGGCGTGGGGTCAAATGTTAACGCTGAGTTGAGGGCTATCCTTGACAGAATGGAGCTTTATCTGAATAGAGGTATTCATAAGGTGGTTGTGGAATCGAACTCCCAGATTGTGGTTAATTTCCTGCTTGGTACCTCTTGCCCTGGCTAGAAATGGGGGTACTGGATCTCTAGGATCAATTGGCTTAAGCGCAGAGGGCAATTTCAGTTTCTTCATATTTTCAGAGAAGGCAATGCGGCGGCCGACGCGATGGCCTGCTTAGGAAGTAAGGATCAATCGTCCTCTCTGGTGGCTCGCCTTGAAGACCTCCCAGCCCAAGTTAGAGGTCTCGTATTCCTTGACAAGGTGGGACTAGGTTCCCTTAGGGAAGTAACAAGGGTAGAGATGAGATGAGTTTAGTCGTTTATTTTGTGAAGTTAGAGTGTCTGGGTTTTTTTGTTTGGGGTGCCCCTTACCTGAGTGGGGCTTAATTTTTTGTTTTATGATAGGTTTCTCCAGGTTCTTTTATTCCTCGGGGAATCCCGAATGTAATTGATGTTTGATATATGAAAAGCTCGAAAGGAAGTTTTGAAAAAAAAAAAAGTGCCCCAATCAAGTGCGTCACTCTTTAGGAACTGGAAAAGGCAAATTAATGCCTCATCGTTGCCTGCCACGATATCATGTTCACAGTATAATGCTTTAAGGTGTGTTATGGGATACCCACTACAATATCTCTTGAATGTGGGTACCTCAAATTTTTTGGGTACCCAGGCATCTGGAAAGGTATAAAGAGCTTAATTTTGTAGATGAGATATCCATGACTTGCTTCCTTTGTAGTTTATTCTCCATAGCTCAAAGTTTCTCTTGAAAGTGCCACTCGAGTTATTCAATCTCCAATAAGTTGGACTAGAGGAGTTTTGCCCCTTGCGACCTTACATGAATAGCTTCTTTTTCATAACGGTTAACCTTGTTGATGCCGATTTCGTTAGGGGGAGGCTGGGTATGGCTCTCGTTAGGGAAAGGTTGTTAGACTGAGGACTTGGCTCTCGATCGTGGGAGATTGAGACATGACTCTTAGTTGTAGGAGAATGTTGGAACTGACTCCTATTAGGGGGAGAATGTTGGAACTTGGTAGAAGTAAATAGGAGGAAAAGAGAATTGGAGAAGACTGTGCGCTTAGTGATTATACCGATGTATTTTAGGCATGAGATGAGGCACCACTCTAAAGGAATCATGTCTTTAGGTCTTCCATCCTCTTGTTACTAAGGCCATGTTGGTCACAGAAAGGGTTATCGATGACTCATTGGATGGATGCTTAGGTAACTTCCTAGCTAATAGAAATGCAAGCATGCCCTCTAGGGTTTCCATGATTGCGCCAGATTGAGTGAGGATTGGGTTACGATCGGTGACTATTATTGACCTTAAAGGATGTTGAACGTAGAGATAGCATTTGAGCCCATTGATCGCGATGAGCACTCTTTCTTTTTCTAACCCATTTTTGGTATTTCTGTATATATATTATTTGAAAATTTTTTTATGTATTAGGAGTGTGTAATATATGAATGTACGTGCTTGGGTGGTGAATTTCATGAGGCATGCTCAATAGCAAGACTAGAGAAGAATTACCTATGAGCCCAATACAAACTTATGCAATAAGTGGTGCTTAGGGTATGAATGTTAATGGTGCAGGGGCACCTGGTGAAAGAGAATAAATATGGAACAATAAATATGCATAAAGTAAAATATTGAATCTTAAATGTGGAATTGTTAAGTGCAGGGATGTAAATGGACTACTACTAAAATTCTCAAATATATATATAGTATTTTAAGTTAAGTCTAGCTAGTGCCTAAAATTCCCCCAGTGGAGTCACCAAATCTGTCAGCACGCATGTAGGTTGGTGCCAAGCTCTTTGTCGATTTTGTAGTCGATGAGTTAACTTGTGAATGCTTCTTTTGACTTAAAGTTGCCGCTAGTTGATAGAGCTCAAAATTTGCAGTCAATTAGATGCCTTAGAATCACAATGAGCTGGAGAATTAAAGACTCCCCAACTTGAATGACTCTTGTGGTTGGTCTACAACATGGGACTTAGAGTAAGGGCCTTGGTGATGGAGATGGAAATGGGTTAGGTATCCTTCTCCACATAAAAAATGGAGAGGAAGAAAAAAAAAAGAAAAAAAATGCTCTCTCTCTCTCTCTCTCTCTCTCTCTCTCTCTCTCTCTCTCTCTCTCTCCTCCCCCCCCGTTTAAGGTTAAAAACCCTTAAAAAAAAAACTTTTTTCTTTGTTTTCAGGGTTAGAAGGAAACCCTCAAATGAACTCACACATATTGTTTGAAAGAAGGGAGCTAAACATAATCCAATTAAAGTCAAACGTAACAGGCCATAAATACTTTACATCTATAATCGAATTATAACTTAAAAGATTTTACAAGCATACAAACGACCGCTAACACAGGAAGAAGAAGAAGATATTTGCAAATTTGTATGCCTCATGGATAGTGTATGCAGCCCTGATACCAGATATTATCATTTTTTTCATATCTCCACACATTGTACAAGAGAAAGACTTTGAGGATCAGATGGCGTACATGATTTGGCCATTAATGTTGACCTAAAATCTTGCTAAAGATAAAGATGATGGTCGCCGACGCCTAGGTCTTTCACTCTATCTCACCCTCCATTCGATGGGGGTAATCGTTCCTTGAGTAGAGGTGATCAGAGAGGAAAACTAGGTAACACTTATAAAGGATTGAATTGTTGGTGGAAGCTCCTACCCATTGCCAAATTCTACCATCAAATCCTTCTCCTCTACGCTTCCCTCAAAGAGGGAGAAGCCTTTGCCTTTTACAACTCTAGAGAGAGTTGATGTGTGGGGCCCACCCTGTTACTCATCACACTGATCTAAATCATCTAAATCATCCAACCCATTACATTTACCATAAGTGGCCCGTCTTCCGGTCTAATTTGAATACAAGTATGAGGCAATGATCCACAAAATTTATTGTATGAATTGGCATGGGCAGTGCAAATGCACAACCTTTCAGCCAAAAATTAGACATGCACTATGATGGCTCTTCGGTTTACAGATTCCATCATGTGATAAATGCGGGCATGCCAAAATTGAATGTGTAGCTCAATTCAAACCGAACAACTATGAGTCCAAGCGCCAAGATAGGTAAATACATAATATGAGACCAAGATCGAATAAGATTGGTCGCCTATTCAACCACTCACACAATATTTTAAATGATGATCAGGTGATAGTCAGATGGTAGGGTTCATCCTCTGAAAATGGGTTACACCTTCGCCTTCCTTATGAAAGGATTTTTTAATATAGATAAAAGAACAATAAAAAGAAAATTCTTATAGTCGGTCACAGAAATCAACTACAAAAAGTTTCTAAGGATGGTGAAATTTGCTTGATAATCGGACTGAATCTAGCATATGAGTGTAGACTCGAATTATAGCTAAACTTTAACAACTACTTGACTACCGCTATGGATTGTACTAAGGAATATAAATAGTATGTAAAGGTAAAGATTACACTATAGAATGTAAATGACTGATAATTAAAAGATAGATTTAGCTTGGTTTGGTTGGTATGAGACAATTTATTCTATTGACTTCCTTTGCTATTTATAACCTTAACCTAACAATCTGCATGCTCCCCACATTCTCATAGTTGTTATAACTGCTTCAGCATTACTTACCTTCTGGATGCTTCCGACGTTTTAACTGTTGTTGTAACTGTTTAAGCACTATATGACCTTCTGGAGACTTCCTTGCCACTTGTCCTAGTAACCGCTTCAGGCCTCATTGTTGAATAAACCACATTCCACTCGACCGCTCGGTCAACCTCCTAGATGATTATCGACCACTTGGTTTTCTTTTAAATTCCTTTCAAATGCTTCATGTCTTGTCATCCTGTCAGATGTGATTCTGTAAAAAATACTTAAAGCATCCTGTAATATCTTTAACATGCTATATCTTTCCCTTCCTATAACACATGTATTTTTCAATTAAGTTTCCCAAGAATGGTTAGAAATAGGGTACAATATTGCCCCCCGCATTACTTCACCTTTAGTAAAAGGTGAATGCGATTTTAATTCATTGTTTGCCGCAATAAATATGATTGCTCGGCCGTATAAAAACATCAATTGGTTGAACTTGATCATCTTGATAGGAAAACATCTAAGTCGGTCGACTTGGCCAAACTCGGCCATCTTGGTTGAAAACAAAGAAAATTTTATCATCTTGATCGAAATCGCTCATCTTGATCAGGAGACAACAAATCGGTCATCTTGGTTGAACTTAGCTGTCATGATCAAAAAATGAAAAATTCATCCGTCATGGTCGATCTCGACCATCTTGATCGAGAAACGACAAATTTGGTTGTCTTGGTCAAACTTGAACCTCATGATCCAGAAATGACAAGTTTGGTCGTCTTAATCAAACTCGGATATCATGATCGAAGAACAACAAATTCGGTCATCCTGATCAAACTCAACTATGATGATCGAGAAATGACAAATTCGGTCATCCTAGTCAAACTCGGATATCTTGATCGAGAGACAATAAATTCCTCTTTCTTGGTCAAACTTGGCCGTCTTAACTGAGAGACAACAAATTAGGCTATAACAATGAAGATTGACGGTCAATCCATTCTGAATAGGGCTTATAGTTGACCGAGGTAGTAATACTGCCTCAAACATAGCCTCTTACTTCCCGAACAATTTAAATAATTTGGTTATGATTTAGACAGCGTGATTCGGCCATTGAAGGTAGTTCAGGGCCTACCTGGTTTTGTCTTCCATGATACAGTGGATTCCCAAGGAAGGGTTGCCCCCTAGGTATATCCTAGTTTCCTTATTTAGGGATAAAATTCTTAAACTCTGACTCTGGTCGTTTGAACTTGACGGATAGCGGAGCATTCCATATCTCCTGGATTGGAACTGGATGAATATTCTGTTGTGGAAGAAGTAACTTCGGTGCTGGAGGTACTGACATCAGATTTTCGACAAAGCTAATATCAACATTTGACTGAGGCACATTTTACTGCAGCACAGTAGGTGTTCTTTCAGAAGACATCCTATCAAGCTTCTAGCCTGGCTGGACATCCATCTGTGAAGGTCTCGACCTTAATTCGTGACTACTCGGCCTGAGCTCGTAATTGCTTTGCCATATGACGATTCTCCATTTTCATATCACGTAGTCAATCCATCATTATCTTAAAAAGATCTGTCGGCTATCTTATATTCTCATTACTTTCATTCGGCCATCTCGAGTTCTCATTGCTTTCATACTAGCTCATTTTATCAGTCCCACCGAGCATGCTAAAAACTATTGTTGTTCTGCACGGTCGGTGGAAAATGAATATTGATGATAACCAAGTAGTTTTGTTTTTTTTTTTTTTTTTTTAAATAATGGTAGTCTCACTAAGCGTACAAAAAGTTATTGGCTCTTCAGTTTACAGATTTAGTCACGTGATAAATATGGGCGTGCCAGAAGTGAACGTGCATCTCAATTCAAACCAAACAACTATGACCCTAAGCACCAAGATAGGAAGATACGTGGTATATGACCAAGATTGAATGAGATCAGTTACATATTCAACCACCCGCACAAGTATTTTAAATGACAATCAGACGATAATCAAAAGTTAGGGTTCATCCTCTAAAAATGGGTTACACCTTCGCCTTCTGTATGAACGGACTTTTATATATATAAAAGAACAACAAAAAGGAAATTCTTACAGTTGGTCGCAGAAAACAACTGCGGAATGCCATTCTAGATGGAGAACTTTGCTTGATACTAGAAGTAAATCCAGCATAGGAGAATAAACTCGAATTACAACTAAAGTTTAACACTACTTGATTACCACTACAAATTATAATAAGGAATATAAATAGTAGGTAAAGGTAAAGATTAAACTAAGGAATGTAAATGACTGATAATTGAAAGATAGATTTGGTTTGGTTTGGTTAGTATGAGATAATTTCTTCTACTAACTTCTTTTGTTATTTATAGTCTTAACCTGATTATCTGGATGCTTCTCACGTTGTGACGGTTGCTATAACCATTTCAGCATTACCGACCTTCTAGATACTTCCCATCCTCTGATGGTTGCTATAATTGTTTCAACACTACATGACCTTTAGGAGACTTATTAAGGGTCAAATATTGCATATTAGACCCCAGTTATTACCTGATTTTACGAACATGATATCGTTTAACGGCCAATTTTTATTGTGTTTGTGATGCAATGTGTATTTAGGAGCATAAACTGAAAATAGGTACTAGAGGCATGAATTTAACGCTCTAAAGTCACTAAGGCAAGGGACGGACCCCAGGGGACTTAGATCGACAGATTTACAGGCCAAAGATCCGAGAAAATCGAGAAACTGAAGTTCAAGTGGCCTGAAAGTTGTTCAGAATACAAGATCACAGGTTCCCACCATCCGTTCGGCTCAAAACTGCATATATAGCCTGAGGACCATAAATTAACCATACACGTCGAATTTCAACCACTAGATTCTTGTGGAAGTGGCACAACTGACAAATCAGTCACTAAATCCTTGATCTGGGGCCCACTTGATATTTAGATACGCTTCAATTTTGGTCTCAACATGTAAAATGAGCTGACAATACGGATGGTCGGAGCGAATTTCTCACGAACATCTCTGTAGGACCCTCGTGTACATCATGTGCTCACGGTGCACAAGTGCACCGGCCGTGCACTGAATCTCTCAAAGTCGGTCAGCGCATGCTGACCGACTCTCTCTTCTCCAAATCAAAACTGGGCCCAACGTCTTTACAACTGATCGTCGGTTTTGATCAGTGGGCCCCATCCATCATTCGAATGAAAGATCCTAACCATCCATTTGATCCGTATGACGGCCAAGATCCTCGCCTAGGTGTCTTTTTTTCTACCATGCAAGTTATCGCACGTTCCTAGCCATTAAACATGGGATGGACAGTGAAATGCAAAGTTATGCGGACCACACATACTATGAGCCAAAATAATCCATTCCTAGATGGTTTTTTACAAGGAATCTAATGGATGGATTGGATTTCTCCATATGCGTCGATCATGGCCCTAACAACCACGACAGAAGGAATTGCGTTAGCTCTGTTTCGTAATCGAGCATCGAACGGAGCTCTGTGGGCCACCATCATACATCAACGGTCCGATCCGGACCGTTCGATAGGAGCCCATGGGCCCTCTCATCCAAGCCTAAGTGAAGAAATCTCAAGAAACAATGGAGATCGATTTTAATCATCTAAATGGAGGACGAACGATAGAAGCACAAGTCTCATGAGCCATGCCGAATCCAAGCCAAATCAGTCCATCTCCGATCGAAAATCTGACGTGAATCCACTGGACAAAGTGGATTTTCTTGCTAGCATTGATTATGGCCCGCCAATCATCACAGATGCGTAAGATTTTCTTGAAATTCTGCGGCATAAACAGAGTGGGTTTCCGACTCTGTTACAGCAACCACTCCCACCGACCTCTATCCTCTATAAAAGGGAATGGGAGAGAAAGAAAGGGGATCAGATCTTTTGGGGCCAGCCGTAGAGGCATCTTAGATCAAGGGAGCACGAGTTTTTCCTTCCCTTATATTCGTTTTCTTCTTTTTCTGGGTTTTAGCTTGATCATGTTTGGTTAAACCTCTTAGCTAGGGCTAAGAGGTGAAGCTTGTAGTGTGATTGGGATGTTTGCTTGGTTTTGATTCATGTTTTGTTGAACTCTTTTGGATTCTTATTTGATTATGAAGGTATACTTTTAGTTTTTAATGATTTGTTGTGACTTAAATTACAATGGATCGGTGATAGCTTTAAGTATGTTCTTTCCATTATTGAGATTGTGAAATTAGTAGGACTTGTTGTTCACCATTGTTCCATGGGCATGGTAGGGTGATGGAATCATTCCTAACCTTCATAATTCTCTTATGATTGGCTGTGAGATTGGTAAATTGTTGTTGTTTGTCATCGTCTCATGGGCATGGTTAGGTGACGGAATCAATTCCAAATCTTCACCACTCTTATCTATTGATGATTAGATCCATGAAAAGTTCAGAGATCTGATAAATCTCTTCTTACCAACTGGATAGGATAGGACTATGATTCTAGTTGTGTCCGTGAATCATTTCTAAGTAACTTCTCAATTGCTACAAGTGGATCCTTGGCACCCTAGTTACCACCTTTAAATTTATTAATTTTTAATTAATCTATTCACCATTATTCCCTTAAAATCCCTCTGATTTAGATTTCATCTTATTCTAGTTCTAGTTCTGGTTACTTTCAGATTACGTACAGGTTTCAGTCCCTGTGGATTCGACCTCGGTCTTACCGAGATTATTACTACATCACAACCCTATACTTGGGGCATGAACAAGTTTTTGGTGCCGTTGCCAGGGATTGACGGTTACGTTTTCTGAAATTAATTAGTTTTGGAATTAGGTTAAGATTAGGGTTTTTCTAGATTTAAGTTTCTCTATTTGATTTCTAGAAACTAACCTAATTTTTCTATTTTGTAGGTCCCTGACATAACTTTCTAAATTGGTAATCTCTTTCTGATTTTCTAATTTTTCTAACTTTCTATTTATAGGTTAGGATTCGTTTTATATTTTTAGGAATTTTCCTAATTTGTTTCACCTTTCCTTTTTTCTATTTTTAGTAACTTTCTAATTTTAGGATTTCTTTTGTTTTTAAAACCTAACATACTTTCTAATTTTAGGTTTAGAACTTTCTTAATTGTTTTAGAAACTTTCTAATTTTAGAATTTCTATTTGAGAAACTAATTTCTTTTATTTCCTTTTGTAGGATTTTAACTTAGGAATCTCCAACCTGGTAACTTCCTTCTAATATCTCCTCCTTTTACTTTCCATACTGTTGTAGGATTTTTATTTTATTTTCTTTTAGGAGTAGACTCAGAGTTAGGGTTTCACCATGGAAGAGTGGGTACGTCATTATGCTTAGATGGATAAGAGATATTGGGGAGGAATGTTTAATGATTCTTATGGAATTCGACCTATATCTCAAGATTTTTCTCTAACCATCATCGAGAACAAATTGGAATATTATACTCCATCGGTTAATAAGTCCTTTCACGACCATAATTATGGAAGTGAGGACTATTATCAGCTATCGTATTTTTCCACTTATGATCCGTATGACTATAACCAGTGAAAACATCAAAATTGGAAAAATGAACCAACAACATGTTATAATGATTATTCTCTTGGATCTCCTACCTTTGAGATCCAACCAGAAATGATTCAAGAGGATTTATTTCAGCGTAACATGGCCTGTCTTGCAGAAATTAACAAATCGTTGGAAGCGCTTAATTCACACCTTGATAAGGTAGAGGCTCGTTCATCCCAGCCACAATTCATTCCAGAAATACAATGCGAGGAAAGTGATCCTAACTTGCTTTTGAAGAATTCTGGAATTACGAATGAGGAATTAGAGTCCATTAATGAGCATATGGTTCAATTTCCCGATGAGTCGATCTCGATGATGGTCTAAAGGAATGGTTAAGAGATGTGGGTATCTTTCAAATACAGTGATGATGGCACACTTCCCTCACATGACACATAGGATTTCAATGATGAGGTAAAGGTTAGTTTATTCAAACCTCAACCCAATTCGGGAATGAAAAGTGAGGAAAGAGATCCCATCCCAAGTGTGCACTACTGCTAAAGCTGGGCAACGGTCCGAGTCTGATCGGATTGGGACCAAACCGATCAGATCCGAAATTTGGTTTTTCTGATCCGAATCCGATCCGAACCGGGACTAGATCCGGGTAACCTGACCCAATCCGATCCTAACCATGCATTTACTGGTCTGATCCGAAACCGACTCGGTTAGGAAAACCGAGTCGGATCAGATTTCACGCGGTTCGGATTCAGTCTAGGTTTCAATAGTTGGGTAATGGATGGTTAGGATTGTTTGAAAGAAGAAGCCGGGTTCCAAAGGGCTGCTGATAGGCCTTCCTTTCAGTTGGAAGATCCTGGCCGCTCATTGGGCCCTTTTCTTTTCTTTTTTAACCTTAGTTGATTGTGGACCGTAGCTGCATTTATCTTCTTATCCATTTATTTTCACACCAGAAATTTGAACGGCGGGGATTTTGAATTTCATATTGTGGAGATTTTTGGGGTATGGTCCATCGAAAGTAGGGACCAAACAGACCACTGAACGATGGGCCCCACTTGGGTGAAACGTGGGTATCCTTTTCAAGCACCATAGTACTTTAATTTTTAAATATTTCGAAAAACATAGGACGGGAGTGGATTTGTCACAAATATCATGGTGGGCTCCACCTAAGTTAATAAACTTTCATCTTTCGATTTAAATGTCCACCAAATCTCAGTTTAAAAGTCTCCCATTGATTGATGACATTGATTGCAGTGACAATCCACGATTGATGGCTTTTGGAAATTTACCCGTCCTAGCTCATGTCAGGGCACGAAACTAAATATGAGAAAGATTAGAAGCTGAATATTAGCCTGGCGATGGCTCCAAAATGTCTCAACAACATAGGTTGAATCTCGCTTTTTCTATTGTGTGGCTTACTTGAGAGTTGAGATTCAAGTTTGCCTAATTTGTGGGCCCGTTCTCTAAAATGAGCCATAAGAAATGGACAGAGTGGATTTGTCATAAACTTAGAGCGGCCCCATTTACAGTCACACCTGCATTTCCATACAATCTCTTATACATCAGCGCATAAAATGATTGATGGAAACGGTCTCTGAATAGGCATAGTGGATTAGACGATCAGATCTGGGTCCAAGTTTTCAAGAACAAGACCCGAACCCCAAAGGAACCAACCCGTCAATACCTAAACCCAATTAACCAGGGATAGGTACTATATGACCAGACCTGTTGATAGCCCTACTGCTCGATGAGTCGACCAGCCTAGATTGCAAACCATGGTTGTGTGAACCAGGACGTTCATCTCGTGGGTCCCTCCATGTCTGTGCTGTAGCCCAAAAATTGAATAATCAGGTGGCCCAACTTTTTTATTTCCAACCATCAATTTTTTTTAATACACTAATGACCACCTATGACTGGACCAGCTCTTTCTTTTTTTCTTCTTTTTGTGTTCCACAACACATACATGCTGGGCTCAACAAACGAACAACCCAAATCTACATTGGCACGTGTGGTAAGAAGAGAATTATGTGGGCAACTCCTACAGGTAGCCATCACATCTAATCTCAGTTGAGTATGAAAGGAAGAAGGAGAGTAACATTTACCTGGAACAGGAATTAAAGGAGCACTTGGGGCATTTTCACTGATACCATTGGGTAACACAGGATTAGATGGATTCAGTTGAGCATTTCCCTGGTCTCAATGGATTCATTTTCATCCATGTACCTAAAAATATTATTGAGGACAAAGTAACCTTTGTCTTGTGGAGCAAGGAAGAATGTTTGGGTGAACTTCCTTCTAACTTCATCCAGCCTAGTCAGGAATCCAGTTACTAGGACGATCACTCCACCATTGTCAGATTCCTGAGCATCTGCAGTCTTTATCTCAGCCTTAAATTCCGTGGAGTTCATGGAAAGAATCTTTTCATTGATGGCCTACTCCACAACATGAATGAAAGTTAAATATATTATCAATAATTAAAATGCCAAATTCTATTTGAAGTTTGAAAACAAAAAGTTTGTATTTAGCATTCTTTAAGAAAACCACAAGTTAAATGATAAAAATTTCAAATCTTGTTGCAGTAAGCAGTGCGCAACATGTCATCAGAAGATCTGTCCATAGAAATATCCAATCATCTCGACTACTTTCTAGTTGAAGGTTTTCAAACAGAACAATTCTTAAAATCAATATGGTTATTTTAACATTTTAAACATGTGGAGAGCACAAGGAACACCAAGTAGATGCTAATAAGGCCACTTCATATAACAAAGAAATGACGTGTTATAGGTACGTGTCAAACAGAACAGTGCAGCTATACATGAAAGAGGATAGTTTATGGATCTGGCCCCACCAACCCCAAATTGTGCCAATGCAGTTGGTCAGTCCTAACCATCTGATTGATCGCCTGCAAATAAGCATGGTGAGAGTTCCTTGCACTCTTTGGATTGATTGGGTGCTTCAAAGGGCTTAGTTGCCGGCATATTTCAAGTGAACTGTGGGCTGATTAGGGGGGAGCACAAGGTTTCCTGGGTCAAGTGAAGAGTATGAATAAATGACCACACAACGCCTCCACTAATCAGTGCTTGCTTTGATTGTATGTCTGCTTTGCTGATGCTAGGGTTTCTATGCTGCGGTTAAAATTTTCATTGCACTAGTTAGTAGAAGAAGCAAACATTGCACTGGCTTATGATTTTTTCATAACAAGCTACGTCATGCATGCATTCCGTCTCCAGTATTATGTTTCCCTAGCATTTTAAATCTGATTGACAGTCTGCAAGGTTTTGGATTTTTATTTTTTTGAAAGGAAATCTATTTCATTAAAGCGGAAAATAGAATAAACATCATGGCCCAAAAAAGTAATATCTCGTTTTATGCAGGAAACCTAGAGCAAAACAACAAACTAAATCTGATACACCTATTCAACCAGAATAAGTATTTTCATTACCCTGCTCTATAGACCACCTAAGTGACAAAGATGACATACATGTTATCACCCCTTATGATGTACAGGCCTAGTACAAGCTGCTGAACTCCTTCCTGCAAACAACCCACCAAATAAATATGAAAAATGGTACCGAGGATAGTAGACATGGTTCAGCTTCTTCTTTTTTCATTTTTTCATTTTTTTTTTCATTTTTTGTTTTCCAAAAAGCACTTTTATTAGAAAAGTTGCTGGTGCTATCACATGGTTATCAACAGCTATAGTAGCAGTATATGTATGAGATCTCAAGTCCAACCGAAAGGTTGGCTCCACCATGAGGATTTCCATGTGCAAAGGACCAAAGGTCAGCCCTATATACTCATGAAGTGGTCCACCCCATTAAAAAAAAATAAAAAAACAATGTCCAGCCATTGGTAAAAGCAAAACACGAGTTTGGTCCACTCAACAAGTGGCAGTTGCTGAATTTTTCAAAAGTTGACTTATGATTGGGCCAACCTATTGGATTTGTTGGATGTCATATATACATGAAAGGTTGGAAGTTGTCCACAGTTGGACCTTAATAGTTGTATATGTGAATGGATAGGGAGAATTGCTTCCCACCATAGATGGAAATGGGTATTACAACGGTGCTAAGAGCCATCTCATTACTTGTTTGCACAAAACCAACACACTAATCTGAGATTGTAGTAGCCTATACTGAGGTTAAGAAGTCTAACATGGATTTACACTGATCATCTAATCCACATTTCGTGTGGACATGAAAACATGAAAATAGAAAATTACAATAGATCTCAAGTCCAACCGAAAGGTTGGCTCCACCCATAAGCCATAACCATAAAATTACAATGTAATTGTTTTAACAAAATTACAAATAACCTGAAATAACAGAAATAAAAGGCATCAAAATCATATCGCAGCTGCAGGTACTGTCTCATCTATCTTCTCACTCTCCTCTTCATCGAACTCCTCATCAACAGAGTTCTCTTTCCCCCACACCGGACACAGCCAATCCTGACTACAAATGAGCGCTTCAACCGATTCAGGTGTAAGTGAGCTTCTATACTTGCTTACAACCCTATTCCCTGTACTAAAAGCAGATTCCGAAGCCGCAGTTGAAATTGGAATTGATAATATATCGTGTGCCATTAATGAGAGCACAGGGTACTGTAAATTACCAGATTTCATCATCCACCACTCCAAAATATCAAAATCATCGCCTTTGGATTTTACAACTAAAAGATCCTCCTTAAGATACTCTTCAAGTTTTGATCTAGGCATCCGTATTTGAGTCCCTTTCCGCTGTGCATAGTAAGACATAAAATCATCTGTTGTGTCTTCTTGCGATTCATCAACTGCAGAACTAGAACCCACATGAGAAGATTGTTCTTTTGCAGCGCACACATACAAATTGTACAATTCACTGACTGCGTCAGAAATCTTTTCGGCCTCAGCAACACCCATCGCACCATACAACTTACTACATATGAAGTCAATCATAATCATCTTATATCGAGGATCAAGAACGACCGCAACACCCATTACCAGACTACACTCAGACCAATACTTATCAAACTTTACTTGCATACCCATGGTCACAAAGTGTAAAAAGTTTTGTCCAGTACTGTCTTTGTGCAAGGCATCTTTTACCTTCCAAAGTTCAAGCAAAAATATATTTGATGTTGGATACTTGCTGCTCAAAATTTCTTTGTGCTGTTGTAAAAAACAGAAAGGAACTTATGAACTGATTCAGCTACTGACCAATCATCTTCAGAAGGCAGCCAAACATATGCACTATCACGTTGTGCATAGTGAGAGAATGCAAGTCTCAAATCTATCGCTGAATCCAACATTTCAAAAGTAGAATTCCAGCGTGTCGTGACGTCCAACTTCATCGTTCTCTGAGTTGACAAATTCAACCGCTTCACGATCTCATTCCATACATGTAATCGTGAAGATGACCCCTGTATGTACTTCACACTCTCTCTTATGTTCTCGATGGTGGGATCGATTGTTTTAAGGTCCTCTTGTGCAATCAAGTTTAGGATGTGAGCACAACACCTAACATGAAATATCTTTCCACCAAAATACAGGTCACCGGTGGCCCTAAATTGGTTACGCAAATTCATTATCACACTATCATTTGTAGAGACATTGTCTAGAGTAATTGTGGAGATCTTCTTCTCAATTCTTCACTCCATAAGACATCTGTGTATGTAGTCTGGAATCATCAAACCACTATAAGGAGGCGCCAGATAATGAAAGTTTATTATTCTCTTGCAAAGCCTCCATTCGGCATCAACGTAGTAAGCAGTTAGGGACATATACCACTTTCGTTGATTGGATGTCATCCACAGATCTGATGTCAGGCTAATTCGGAAAATCGTTTACATTACCAACTCTCCTTTCAACTTGACCTTCTCGCTTTCGTATATCTTCATACATACCCTCTTGATTGTTGTACGAGAGACTTTTTCGCATTTAGGGTTAAGGCATTTGGCTAGTCCAACAAAAGCGGGACTCTCTATCATCTGAAATGGTCTTTCACCTGTAATAATTAACTTGGCCGTCAACTCATTCACCAGCTCCTTGTCGTACTTGTAGATGGACACTGACGAACCAATTGCAGATTGTGAAAATGAAAGTGTTTGTTGCGTTCCGTACTTCTGATTTTTTTCTGACACTTTGAAATATGTTTCTTCAATGTTGTAGTCGACCCATCTGATTGCTTAGCGTACTGACTCTTACAATGCCATTCTTCAGGGTAACTTCTTCAAAATCGTCCCACACTGCCGACCTCTTTTTCATTTTTCCCACAACATGCGACTATGTGGTACTGGTATCAACGTCAACGGACACCTCTTCACGTTCAAGACCTAATCCCTCATCTTCAAGGATCATCGGTGATGTAATTGACTGACCACCCGGGGCAGGGGTATTAGAAAGACCCTCGCTTTCCATCTGATAGTTGAAATATACTATATCATATTAGCATTAGCAATCTAATGCTAACAGAGTTACACTAAATCCTAAATTAGTTACCCATCCAAGGTTGGATAGATTGTAATACTTTCATATTCCCATTTAAACGTCCACGCCGAAAATCCGGCAGCATCTCCCCATGCCTCTCCAGATAAGTTCATCTTACGTTACATTTCAATGCCAAATATCTAAAACAATGTGAAGATATTTGGCATTGGATACGAAACAGAAGAAATATATCTAGAGAGAAATGAGGAAATGAACCGCGGATCAGGCATGAACATTTAAATAGACTATATGAAAGCATACTATCCATCTAACCTTGAACTGTCCAAAATGGGACAATTTAAGTGATTTCTATGCCACCAAAAACACACCATATCTATGTATGGCCACATAGAAATCCTCAAATGGGTAACTAATTATCTAACTTACAAGTAACAATTAAATCCTAAATTAGTTACCCATCCAAGGTTGGATAGATTGTAATACTTTCATATTCCCATTTAAACGTCCATGCCGAAAATCCGGCAGCATCTCCCCATGCCTCTCCAGATAAGTTCATCTTACGTTACATTCCGATGCCAAATATCTAAAGCAATGTGAAGATATTTGGCATTGGATACGAAACGAAGAAACATATCCAGAGAGAAATGAGGAGATGGACCGCGAATTAGGCATGAACATTTAAATAGACTATATGAAAGCATACTATCCATCTAACCTTGAACTGTCCAAAATGGGACAATTTGAGCGATTTCTATGCCACCAAAAATACACCATATCTATGTATGGCCACATAGAAATCCTCAAATGGGTAACTAATTATCTAACTTAAAAATCACAATCACAAGTCATAAGTCACAATAATAATCTAAGCAAAGAAAGCAATAATGAGATAATCTAAGCAAAGAAAGCAATGTACATATTAAGACTAGAGTACATAGTCAGTAATCAATCTATGAGCTTTTAGATTAACCTGTAATTTGCATTGTAAATCAATTTATCTTAAATGCTCTACTTATATTATAGTAATAACACTGTAAAATCAAACAAGATCTCAATAATTCCCCAGATACACTGCTGTATAATAAAAATAAGAAAGAACTGCCATGATATAAACGAGAAAAGGAATTAAGTGAATGTAATTCTTTTCTATCTCAGCGCATGTTTGGTTGCACAAATTTCATGAAATATCATGACATTTTATACCTAATTAGACTGATTAATCATGAAATTTCAGACAAAATCAGGACTTCAAATCTTACTAGAATTCATTCTAGGTGGCAGCTTGGGCAGGTTATTGGTTTAGATTGAACTCAAGAAGCTAAAAACAAATTACAAAATGGAATAAGGAGAATTTCACTTTTCAGGATAAGAAAGGGTTGAATTCTTCAAGACATCTTTGACAACATTTGAGTTATATATCATTGAAAGGGAAAAGAAACATATATTGAATCTCAAAGGAAGTTCCTGGACAAACCACAGTTCCTTGTAATTTGAGTTAAGTGGCCAAAAGATGACAAAGGAAGAAAAACAAATTACCATCATCATCTAAGCCTTCTCGCAACTAATTGGAGCCAGCTACATGAATACTTTTCCACTATTCCACTCTCTCGATGACCATAACTTCAGTTAGACGATAGGTCATGCAGTTTCTTCTTACTACCTCTACCCAAAATTATTCCATGGGTTTCGGAAGGCAGCTAGAGCACAAATTGCAAAGCCCAAAATGATCTGACCAGTCCTAGGGGTACCATTCTAGAGGTAGCTGGTCAAATTTTTTAAGAGGGAGTGACAAGATGGTCAGTTGCTTTGCCGATTCCTTGGGTTTCCCGTACTTTCTCTTGTCTAAAAGAAAGGAAAGAAAAAGGAAACAATGAAATGAGAAGGCAAAGGCATTCAAGATTGTTAATGATGGAAAATCTGTCCAAGAGAGTAACAATTAAACAAACTTGAACACCATTCCATTGGAATGTGTGTCCAACATGTGCAACGGTGACTACCGAGTTATAAAGTTGTTTATTTCTTTCTTTCTTTTTTTGTTTAGAGAGAGAGAGAGAGAGAGAGAGAGAGAGAGAGAGAGAGAGAGAGAGAGTTGTGAAGTCATTATTCAGCGGAATATCGGAACTAGTGATTCTGAATCTTCACAAAGGTTGTTGTTTGGAACTACGCTTAGACCACGTCTCCTGTCGATATCTATCTCTTGAGGCGGGCCTTCAATGCAAGGGCACCATGTTTAGAAATTCATTCAAAGGGGATTCTGCATTGGGAAAATCATCTCTTCTATCAAACAGGACCACAATCATCATTGTGCTCCTTTTATCTAGAACACAAAACAAACTCACACAACTATGAAATCAAGAAACCCAAATGCCACCACTTTAATGGCTTAGATGATGATGATTTTAACTTTGATGAGACAATTATGCATATATTTGATTGGAAGTGTGTAAATGAAGTCCGTTCTTTATGCATTAATTCTTGAATTTTGTCCAGTCATATTATGCATCTGTGGCTCTTCCATTCAAAATTATGAGTTACACCAGGGGATGCTACAGGGTGCACAGGGTCGATGTAAGTGTATAGAATATTTGGAATTTTAAGTTATGGTGGATTAAGAGAATGATGCTCGTGAGTTGAGCTTGAAGTTTTCTACATGATACTGGTGGATCTTATATTGTGAAGGACAACTTTTTTCTTTTTTCCTTTCTTTTTTTTTTTTCTTTTTTAACCACTGACTACCAGCAGTTAGTATTAAACCTAAAACATAAAGCTGAAACTTTCATAAAATTTCGCAATGAACTAGTTATAGTTTCTGGTCGAGGAATGTAGATAGTATATGTGTGAAGAGGGTTGAGAATCCTCTTTCTGGCGCACATTTGCAAGATCCAGGCTGTTTGTTTGGCGAGCACCACCGTGAACATGCCCTAGCCCAAAAATCACATTGCTCCACTCACGAGGCAGGCCACTTGTGTAAGTTGAATGTGGTTCATTGGTCAATTTGTTCTAACCGTCCATTTCTATCATACACATGCAGCCAAAGCCAATCCTGATGCCCGATTGTCTTGATTTTTTGACCAGGACATGTTCACAGTGTGGCCCATGTCTTAAATAGCCTGGATCTGATGCATGTATGTCATTCTTGCATTTGTGATGCAGGGTGGATTCACCATCCTCTTTTTGTTGATTATCATTAGTACAGCTCTCATTTGAAATGTGCCTTAGTTGCATGTATTCAAAGGTGATAATGGAGACCATGTGAATGAAGCTGAGGGCAAATAAATCCAGGGCAAATTCTCTGGTTTGGGAGGGGGTTTCAAGACAATCTAGAATACATAGACAATTTCCCTTCTGTTGTAACATGTTGTATGTTGTTTTCTTTGACAAAATCTCTCTTACTGACAAAAAGAAAAGGTCAAGATGGTTCTATGACCTCTTCTTCTCCATAGCTCTCATTTTTTTAGTCCACTTTATAGGTGTTTACACGAGATCATTATCTAGTGCATTGCACTGCAAAAGATTACTATCTACGGCCTGCCTCCTTGGCTTTTTCCATAAATGGTGTTATAAGCACATTAACAGCTGCAAGCTGTGGGATTTTATGCATTTACCCACTTTTGTGGCACTTGAGCTAACTTCTGACTTCCTATAATGATAAGGGGTGCTCTCCAGTGGACCCATCTCTCCAAATCTCATTTGATCATGCCTAGAGTGGCAAAAATGAGATGTGGGACTCTTCACTAATCAAAAGGAGTTTCTACATTCTTCTTGCAGCCAGATAATTCAATTCACTTCTTCTCAAACTGCAAAGACTAGTCCTGCTATGACCACTCCACCCACATGATGAGCATGATCAGAATCCCACTGCCAAGTGCACATGCACATGCAAGTGCCAAAATGGTGGGCCACCATGTACGGTCCCTTCTGTACAGACATCAGAACAGGATCTTGCACACTCAGCATACAGGAAGGGACTCCAGCACACATAAACGCTTCAACCCACCTGATGAACGGCCAGGATCTTGCACAACAATGCCGCTACCGATACCACAACATGTTGCATTTCGCATTCGTATATTAACTAATCAAATAAAATTAGATATATGTATATATATATCAAAAAACGACAATGGGGATAATCAGAAGGGATCCAATCCAAACATTCAAAAAATCAGAAATTACAGGCTCTGATGGGAACCGAAAAGAAGAAAGGATTACGATGCAGATGGAAAACTTTAGGAATGATGAAGGGATTGGGAAGTTACAGATTTCAGATTTCTTCAAATCTGAAGATTACAAATGACGATCATGGGTGGCCAGACAACCAGCGGGCAGTGGCCATGGCTGGCCGACGATCCTGGGTGGCCGGACCACCAACAGGCAGTGGTCATGGCTGGCCAACGCGCGAGGCATCTCTTACAAAAAAAAAAAAAAAAAAAAACAGTGGCCAAGTGGGTCCACCTACCTGACGAATGATTGCAAATGGCCAGATGAGAATTACGAGTCGCCGCATTCTGGTAGGGACGACTGACGAGAAGGGTTTGAGGGATTTTAGGGTTCGGGTGCGGGTAGAGAGCGGCGGGTGGGTAGGGTAAAAAAACAGAGGTAAAACGATATATATAGGGGAGGGGCAAACTTGTCATTATGCACGGTCCGATTCAGATCGACTCGGTTTGGAGCCAAACGGATCGGATTTCGGTTCGAGTCGGTCGATTTTGTTGGTAAACCGAATTCGATCCGAACTACATTCGGATCTGTCCTTTGTACCCGAATCTAACCGTTTCAATCTAACGATTCTGTTCGAATCGGGGCGGATCGGATCCACTGGATCGGACCCTTTTTGCACACCCGTAACTACTGCACAGAATTAAATGATGATGCGTATTGGGATGACTATTATGAACGTGCAGCCCAAATTCCCCTAGAATCAATCTCAAGTTTGGTCCAGGTCAATTATTAAGACGTACATTAAGTGGTCTGTCATAATGAGTCACTCCTCTCACTTGACATGTCTGATTTAAAAGTGGAGGATTAGCCCCTTACAACCGACCCTTCTAACTCTTGTGAAACATGCTTGGACCACTCCTCTGAATCGAATGATGATGTGATTCAGGAGAAAGACGAGTTGCTCGCTACGACTTTGGAATTTGAAACCACTCAATTGAGGCCACCATCTGAGCTGTACATGTTTGACAATTCAACGCCTCGATTGAGTAGTTTCATTGAACAGAGTGATCACTTCGATACTTCCCCTATTGATCTTCAATCTGTCTGTGCAGGACTGGAGCAAGAGAGCGTACCTCTATCCACTTTCAAGGACGATAGATTCCTTGGGCAGATCATCACGAACTTCAATATGGAACATAAGTTACGCTTAGCTAAATTTCCTGACTCTTTGGATGATTGCTTGGCACACTTTGCAGATTTAAACGATCCCATGTAAAAAATAAATGGATGCCTCACAAGACAATACCTCAGTAGATGTCATGGACCGAGAGAACCCTCATTCTGAAGCCCCTCCTTCCCCAGACCCTGAATGTTTACCATTAAAGGAAGAGGAGCTAAAAATTGAATCGAAGTCTGGAACTTCGGAATGCATTGAGACTACATTACTTCCTGAGAATTTTTCTGAATTTTATCTACCTATAGTCTCTGATTCAACATGGGGTACTACTTTCTCTATCACAGGTGAATCATATATATTTTGGACACCTCAGAAAATGAAAAAGAAACCTTATGCTGAGGTCTATAAATTTCTCTGGAAATTCATGCTCCAGGGCATCCAAGCCTATTGTAAAAAAGGCTTTTAGATGATCTTGTTGAGAAACCTACTGAGAAATTTATCAAGATACTGGCCGGAAGAAGAACCTTGCGGCATGACTGAGTAGTTTTCCCCCTACTTTCATAAGACTAAGTTAGTTTGCTTGATGTCATTCTAAGTTAGTTGGTTTTATGACATTATGTTAGTTTACTTTCCCATTGTTTTAGGATAGTTTGCTTTACTCTTGTGCTGAGCCGCTCTCACGCTGCGATCTCTTTGGTAAAAGCTTCTTAATTCCTTCGTCTAGTACTATCTTCCCATCACTTCTCATTTACTTTCATTGTCTCATATGCATTGCATGCTCATATCTTTTACATTGAGGACAATGTAGATTTTCGGTTGGGGGTGGAAGATTAGGTTACCTAATCAGTGTTTGCTTGGTCTTGAGCAAAATTTGTGAAAAATTTTCAAAATTTTCTGGACTTTCTTGTGAATTTGAAGTGATTTTGAAGGATAGTCATGATTTGAGAAGTATAAGATACGGAATGTTGGTGATTTACTACTCTTGGATTTAGTTATCTGTTAGATTTCACAATTACATTCGAATTATTAATCTATGATTAGAAGTTGTAAACATTGATTGAGTCATAATTTCATAGGTCACATCTCGCTTACACATTGAAGTCTCAGTTCGATATTGAAGGAATAACCTGGTAATCCCTAAGCATGAAAGGAACCAACCTGAGAAAATTGAAAGGGTTGGGCGAATGCTCTTCACCATAGGTTTACTCCCTATAGGTGAAGGTTCGATTCCCCAAGGTTGACATTCGGAAAGGGATGGGCGACTGGTTTTCACCATAGGTTTGTTCCCTAGAGGTGAAGATTTGATTCCCCTCCTTAGCGTTATTTTTAATGGAAAAATCAAAAGATGATAAGAATGAAAGGATGATCTATGAGGTAAGTTTTGGTTGTCATGAACTCTCTTGATGGTTACCAATGATATCATGAAATAGAGAAGTGACTCTTAATGTTGATAAGCCGAGATTACACTTTACACCCATGGAACTCAATGTTTAGGATTTTTCTAACCGATGGCCTAATACTTTGAACTTGATTATGAAATTTACCTTGTGCTTGAGTCAAGGAGAGAGTAATGCCCAACACTCTTGAATCTTAGAATTCAAGTATCTGGATTGTTTTTCAAAAATCACTCGAATTCATAAAAATTGTCTTGTAATTCTCAACTTATTTTTCGCATACTTTGCTCGGGACTGGCAAAATGCTGGTTGGGAGTTGTATTGAGAGTCAAATATTGCATATTAGGCCCCAATTATTACTTAATTTTACGAACATGATACCGTTTAATGGCTTATTCTTATCGAGTTTGTGATGCAAGGTGTATTTAAGAGCCTGAATTGAAAATAGGTACTAAAGGCATGAATTTAACTTTCTAAAGTCACTAAGGTAAGGAACAGACCTCAGGGGACCAAGACCGACTAATTTACACGCCAAAGATCCGAGAAAATCGAGAAACTAAAGTTCAAGTGGCCTGAAAGTCGTCCAGAATACAAGATCACAGGGTTCCCACCATCCGTTCGGCTCCAAACTACATATATAGCCTGAGGACCATAAATTAACCATACACGTCGAATTTCAACCACTAAATCCTTGTGGAAGTGGCCCAACTGACAAATCAGCCACTAAATCCTTGATCTGGGGCCCACTTGATATCTGGATATGCTTCAATTTTGGTCTCGACGCGTTGAATGAGCTGACAATACGAATGATCAGAGCGGATTTCTCATGAACATCTCCATAGGACCCTCGTGTACAACATGTGTGCACGGTGCACAAGTGCACTGGCCGTGCACTAAATCTCTCAAAGTCGGTCAGTGCATGCCGAGTGACTCTCTCTTCTCCAAATCAAAAACAGGCCTAGTGTCTTTACAACCGATCGTCGGTTTTGATCAGTGGGCCCCATCCATCATTCAATTGAAAGATCATAACTGTCCATTTGATCCGTAGGATGGCCAAGACCCTCGCCTATGTTTCTTTTTTTCCACCATGCAAGCTATTGCATGTTCCTAGTTGTTAAAGGAAGGATGGATAGTGAAATGCAAAGTTCCGAGAGGCAAACCTACTATGAGCCAAAATAATCCATTCCTGGATGGTTTTTTACAAGGAATCTAATGGATGGACTGGATTTCTCCGTATGCGTCGATCATGGCCCCAACAACCATGACAAAAGGAATTACGTTAGTTCTGTTTCGCAATCGGGCATCGGACGAAGCTCTGTGGACCACCATCGTGCATCAACGGTCTAATCTGGACTATCCAGTAGGAACCCACGGGCCCTCTTATCCAAGTCTAGGTGAGGAAATCTCAAGAAACAACGGAGATCGGTTTTAACCATCTAAACAGAGGATGAATGGTAAAAGCACAAGGCTCATGAGCCATGCCGAATCCAAGCCAAATCAGCCCATCTCCGACCGAAAATCTGACGTGAATCCACTGAACGGAGTGAATTTTCTTGCCAGCATTGATTATGGCCCGCCAATCGTCACAGATGCGTAAGATTTTCTTGAAATTCTGTTGCGTAAATAGAGTGGGTTTCCGACTCTGTTACAACAACCACTCTCACCGACCTCTATCCTCTATAAAAGGGAATGAGAGAGAAAGAAAGGGGATTAGATCTTTTGGGGGCAGTCGTGGAGGCATCTTGGAGCGAGGGAGCACGAGTTTTTCCTTCCCTTATCTTCGTTTTCTTCTTTTTCTGGGTTTTAGCTTGATCATGCCTAGCTAAACCTCTTAGCTAGGGCTAAGAGGTGAAGCTTGTAGCGTGATTGGGATGTTTGCTTGGTTTTGATTCATATTTTGTTAAACTCTTTTGGACTCTAATTTGATTATGAAGGTATACTTTTAGTTTTTAATGATTTGTTATAACTTAAATTACAATGGATCTGCGATAGCTTTAAGTATGTTCTTTCCATTATTGAAATTGTGAAATTAGGACCTGTTGTTCACCATCGTCCCATGGGCATGGTAGGGTGACGAAATCCTTCCTAACCTTCACAATTCTCTTATGATTGGCTGTGAGATTGGTAAATTATTGTTATTTGCCATCGTCTCCTGAGCATGGTTAGGTGACGGAATCACTTTCAAATCTTCATCACTCTTATCTATTGATGATTAGGTCCATGAGAAGTTTAGAGATTTAACAAATCTCTTCTTACCAACTAGATAGGATAGGATTCTGTTTCCAGTTGTGTCCTTGAATCATTACTAGGTAACTTCCCAATTGCTACAAGTGGATCCTTGGCAAGTTACCACCTTTAAATTTATTAGTTTTTAATTAATCTATTCACCATTATTCCCTTAAAATCCCTCTGATTTAGATTTCATCTTATTCTAGTTATAGTTCTGGTTACTTTCAGATTTCATACAGGTTTTAGTCCCTGTGGATTCGACATCGGTCTTACTGAGATTATTACTACATCACAACCCTATACTTGGGGCATGAACAAGACTTCCTTATCACCCGTCCTAATAACCGCTCCATGTCTTCTTGCTAACTCAACTGCATTTCACTTGGCCGTTCAATAGACCTCTTGGATGACTCTTGGCCACTTGGTTTGCCTTTGAATTCCTTTCAAATGCTCCATCTTATCATCTTATTGGTTGTGATTCCATAAAAAGCACTCAAAGTAACTTTGAAGATCTTTAGCATGATATATCTTTCCCTTGTTATAACATGTATCATTTTCAATTAGGTTTTCCAAAACGTTCTGAAATAGGTACAATGCACTACTCAAGGAGATGCTACATTACCATTCCTCCCAAGTGTGATGGAAGTCATTGATCTAGGCCATGGGCCTTCAAGATAACCTATAGATCCCATCGATAATGGATCAATCACGACAAGACAAATAGAGTTATAGTGGTTCGGTGTTAACACACACCTACTCCACTCCCAAAATTACTTCTCCACGTAATTTTTCTTTTCCACTATATTCAAGGTTTTCACAGGCTAACCTCAACAACATCTTACAGTGTGTGAATTTTACAAGCTATCACAACTAACCTTAAGTGATTTTAACGGGCTTCTTACTTCTCAACTTCATGAGATTTTTTTGGGCATTCCCAATCAACTCAAAGTAAAAGTAATTTACCGGATGAAAAATTATCTTTTTGAAGACGTGAGTTGAAGCGAAGATATCGATGAAGCTTCAGTGGAAACAATGATACCTTTTTTTTTCAGATGAAAATAAACCAATGTATACACGACTAAGAATGATTAGGGATATATGATTTTTCAAAGAATAAAACACTAAAAGTTGTAGATTCAATCCTCTATTCTCAAGTCGAGTGTGTGTGTGTGTGTGTGTGTGTGTGTGTGTGTGTGTGTGTGTGTGTGTGTGTGTGCAAATAGCTTTGAAAAGAAGAAGATTTTTCACTTCTGTTTCCTGTATATTCTTCTCTTTTATCTTATCTTAAAATCGCGAGAAATGAGCTCTATTTATATCTAAAAGATTAGAGCTTCGGTCAGCTTAAGAATCCCTTTAACTAGCCAGATTTTCACAATTTTGTTTGAATGGCTAGCAGATTTCATGAGACCTGATTTTGAACCAAACTTAGGCTGGCATGAGATAAAATTCGACTGGCTTGATATTCCTTCAATTGACCGGAGATAAGGTTCAGTTGGCTTAAGATTTCTAGAATTCAAAATCATGTATTTCTGGAAACTTGACCTAGGTTGATCTAGAATTGACACGAGGTAGTTTGGCTAGCCGAAGACAAGGTTGGGTTAGCCAAACACCCCTGAATTTTAATGCAAAAATACAATAAGTTATAATTTATAAAACCACACTACAAAAAATATAGTAATTAGGGGCATTTTCATCATAGGCGGCCACAGCAAACCGCCACTGTAGATGAAATATGGGGCGTTTTTAAGTGGCCGCCCGTGTACAGAACGGGCCACTGCCGCTGGTTTCAAATATTAAAAAAAAAAACCTAAAACGCCCGCGCGCCTAATCCCCAAATCCATTGCGCCTTCTTCTCCCACCTCTTTTCTACCAAAACCCTTCTCCCCTCTTCTCTCCTCCCCTGCAATAACCTACCGAAAGTCTCTCTCTCTCTCTTTCTCTCTTTCTCTCTCTCTCTCTCTCCAATGTCTCTCGATCTCCATTTTCCACTCCGGCCTCTCTTGATCTGCCTTCCATTTCCGTTGTTGGTTGAAGACGCTGATCTATCGGCCGTTGTCGTCCTTCTCGCCGGAACACGCCAGAGTCTGAGAAGGCCCGCAAGAGGAAGTATGTTGATCTCTCGGTCGTGCCCTCCTCGTCGTAACACGCCTCTCTCTCTCTCTCTCTCTCTCTCTCTCTCTCTCTCTCTCTGTATCGCCTAATCCATGGAAGTCATAGCTGCTGCTGTCTCAACCATTGGAGCTATCAATAAAGTACCGGTGCGTTGCTCTTTTTAAAATAAAATAAAAAATAAAAAAAATTCCACCATTTGATCCGTATCTATGCTTTGGAATATATGGATAGGATTTCTTCTTCTTCTTTTATTTATTTATTTATTTGATGGGTCCTTTGAATTTTCTGTCTTGAGAAATGGGTTCTTGGCATTTTGATTTTTGGGTCTGTTTTTTACTTGATTTTTTAAGAAGATCCAGTATTTTACTTTCATTTTACTGCATATATGGCATGTGTTTGATGGGTTGCTGCTTTTGCTATAATTTGGTGCTTTATTGGGAGATGGGTTGATCATAGAACCTCCTTTCTTTCTTTCTGTCCTTCCTTTTTGGGATGTCCGATGAGTTTTGGATGTGTTGATCTAGAACCTTTTAATTGTTTTTTGTTTTTCGTTTTGTTTTGTTTTGTTTTTGTTTTTGTTTTTGTTTTTGTTTTTGTTTTTTTGGTTTTTTGTTTTTGTTTTGTTTTGTTTTTTTGGGTGTTGAGTAGTACTCTATGCTTTGCTAAGTATAAATGGATTATTATTTTATTTTTTTTGAATTTTCAATGTTGGTATTGTCAACAAGGTAGTAATCAGCATAAGCAGATGAGGAAGGGACCTCTTTATTGCTCAAATTGCTATAACATAAAAACTAATAATTTGGAAAGGGAAAAGAAATCATTTTGGATTTGTTGGTCGGGAGATGATGGTCTTGAATGATGATATGACCACGTGTTACTATTTCTTGAATCGGTCTTCTTGCTCATAACACAAGATATGATGCATGTCGTAAATTTTCATGAAGTTCACAAGATGTACTTTAATTTAGGGTCTTTCCTAAGGTCTTATTTAACTGTAGGTTGGCATACAATTAATTCTTCTCTTGAATTTCTTTTGAGCCTTCTAATCTTGAGATATTGAGTTGCGCTCTAGTCTTGAAATGTTAAAGTGAGTTGAAGTTCCATACATTATATATTTTGTCTAAGAAATTTGCAAAGATAATGACTAAAATATACTAGTAACAGAAAAATTATTGAATGATCTGACGGGCCCGCTACTTGAGTGCCACGAACGGGGACTAGCAATGGAAGTGACCGTTCAGTTAAGAATGCCTTATAATTATATATAATTAGAGAAAACGGAGTTTTCACACATAGAAACACGCATAATAATACAACAGAGAAGAGCATAGGGATAAGCTTGAAAGCCTGAAAAGGGCCTAGGCCTGTCGACAGGTGGGCCTAGGGTTGGTTCCCACTTGGATTTTGAACTTGTCAGGCAGGCCTTATCGGGTTGCATGGCCCAGACCTAGCACATTACCAGCTCTACATGGGCCTCTTAGAGAACAATCATTTAGGCGACGACATTATCGAACTCATTGGAATGTGGGATAAGCCATCTATTCACCCGTGCTTTTGCTATCAATACCTGCAAAGATTTAAATAAATAAATAAAAGGAAAAAAGAAAAAGAAAAGAGAGAGAGTAAATAGTCTATTGGACATGGAATGATCAGCCAACGGGCTTGGCCCAGGCCTAGTTCGGATATAACCTAGCCAGTTAATATGTGCCAGAAAGTCACTCACTCTTCAAAGCAAATTCATGAAGTAGAAAGTGGACAGTTTTAGGACACGTTTATGTCTAGGTTTAAAGTATCCTCTAAAACCGGTATATATCGCCAGACATGATCGATATGGGTGGACAGTTTTGGGTTGATACGAAGTGATATGTAACAGTATCGGTGGTGAACAATACATTTCAGTAACACACCCGTTTTAAACATTGGTATGGGTGCCACTTGAAACTGATTTTATCTTATGCTAATTAGAGATGGTAAGGATTAAAAATAATACTGATAACCGGCAATTTATAAAATCTCTAATACATAATAATCTTAAATAAAATGAGACGAACTTATTTTTTAGTGGCCACCAAACAGGCCCTTAATTGTTATGAAGTACTCTACAAGGGCATTTGCATTAGTCATGGATGATTTTACCTATGTGATTAGTCCTTGGAGAGTTGTGTTGAGAAGGATATTGGAAGTCATTTGGAATACAGAAGGGCTATATATTTAGGTAATTTGAATATGAGCATTTACGAGGGCATTTGCAAGCATTTGATTGAGTGTTCTACGATGAAGATGGTAATTAAGAATAACATTAACATAAAATAATAATGAATATTATCTCATTTAATAATTAAATGATAATTTACCTGTTTATCCCAGTCAGTTTTACAAGTGAGGTAAACAAGTACCAGTGTCTGAATGGCAGTCCCTCCTATCATTCCCATCCATATTCCCTGTAAAAAGAAAAAGGAAAAACAGAAAAAGAAAAGAAAAGTGGATTTAAGTTACAAAGCAGAGTTATTTTATACTCGGTGTATGATGCATGATAGGCAGGCACCTAGGAATTATATAGACTGCATAAACATAACACAAATTAAAACTGTCCAAATTTTGTAACCATGTCTCAGAATCATATTAATTGAATAAACCTAACCTTTGATTCGTGGACAATTGTTTGCTGAAATAATACCGTTGGATATTTTTCACATCCACCCTCCAATATGTGTAGACCAATCTGATAGTTATATGATCAAACAATTTGAAATTCTTGTTTGTGATAAATCTAAACTGGGACCCATTGTTTGGACAGTTCAGATGGCTGGTATGACGTGGATATTATTTCTCACTGCCTGCATATCACCTGCCACCCTCATCTAGAGTATCAAAGTTTTCTTATTTAATTTGAAAAGTATGTCTACTGTGCAGATTAAACCCATGAGCCGTTATTGAAATCCACATAATGATTGGGCCCATCATGGGGGCCACAGCGTGGATGGCTTAAAACTCATAGATCATTCATCACATGCCATATTAGACGGACAGGATGGTCCAATTGTTCACTAGAGTGGTCAATTTGCTAGTTTTGGGCTGTGCCTAAATAGAAAACGTTGCTAAAAGTGGACCATCCAAACCTATTTATTTGTCAGGCCTGATTCTGGGTCCATCATAACCAAGAGTAAGACCTGGTGATAGAAGCCACATCATTTTCTGATGGGCAAGATGCCTAACAGGTAGGGCTGTACACGTGTCAAGCTAGCTCAAAAAGCTCACTTGGCTTGGCTCGATCTAGCACGACTTGACTTGGCTTGAATGATAACTGAGTCAAGCTTCATATGACCTAGCTCGTTTTGAAAACGAGCCGAGTTTGATCATAGTGGATCTTGACTCAACTCGAACTCGAACTCGACTCAGCTCAAAGCTCAACTTGACTCGAATATATATAAGTTAAAACTTAAACCCTAACCTAACCATCCATACCTTTATTACCCTTTTCCTTTACCCAACTCACGGCCCTGAGCTCCTCTCTCTCTCTCTCTCAACACCAACAACGAGGTACCTCTATGGCTTTACCTCTATGGCTTTATCTAATATATATATATATATATATATATATATATATATATCTATTACTAATTGAATATTAGATTTAGGAGTTGGGTTAGGTGCTGGCTGGGTCGGGTGGTTGGGTTGGGTCAGGTTGCTGAGTTGAGTCAGGTGTAGGTTGGGTCAAGTTGTTGGGTTAAGTCGGGTGCCGGTTGGGTGCTGGGTTGGGTCGGGTTGGGAGCAGGTTTGACTCGACTCGAGGTAAGCTTGCCTCGACTCGATCCACTAGCTCGCCATGAGCTCGACTCGAAAGGTTTGGCAAACAAGCCAAACTCCAATGGTAAGCTCGAGGCCGAGCTTGAACTCGAGGAGAGCACGGACAAGTCAAGCCAAGCTTGGCCTACCTCGACTCGATGTACAACCCTACTAACAAGTAAGCCTGTAAAATTTGCACCCGTGTTGTACCGTATTAGATGAAGCCCTTTCTTATGACCCATTTGGTTTGGTTCACTTGGACCCATAAGCAAGAACCCAATTAACGCTATTAGTGTTTATGGCTTCCTTTGTAGCATTCCCATGTAATGGAATACATAATTATTTTTTAATAAGGAGAGAGAGAGAGAGAGAGAGAGAGAGAGAGAGAGAGAGAGAGAGAGAGAGAGAGAGATTTTCTTCCCTTGGTAAGTTGTTAGATATAAGCTATCCAAATGGGTTTTGTCCCATCCAAGATCACGGACCAAAAATATGGCCCACATGAACTTGGGCTATCCATGATGTGGGCCAACGATAATCCTATTAAAAGAGAGACAGGGGTCCCCTACTTCCTGGGATGCACTTATGCTATATGGAACTTTGACCCTGAGTTATATATAACAACTGGGCTCTTTGGACCTTTGAGCCTGAGTTAAATCTGTACACCATGGCCTACTTGAGGAATGAACTTGCTGATGGCGAAGGTTTTCAAGCTTGTCCCCACACGTGTACTAGAGACACATGTGGATAGAGTTCTGTAAGATACTTTAGTATTGATAGCCCCTCAAAAAATGAGTTTACATGCTTAAATAACCCTAAATCAACCAAAATACATAATTAAAAGAAACCTAAATCAGTAAGAATATAAAATTTGAAAAATGCACAAGCTTCTGCCTTCGCCGTATGTCGATCAGATCATCGATTGATCGGAATGATGCAAAAACGTCCAGAGACTAAAACTAAAAACTTATGTGAGTTCTGATTGATCAACCTCGATAGATCAAACTATGCTAAAATTTTGTTTATTTCCCTTTGAACTTCTTTCGGTCCATTTATGTTAGGAACGTGCTTGATCCACATCCTACATCAGACTCCCTCTAATTGAAAAAAAAAAAACCTCATTCCCAAGTTATCCTCTGGTTCCGATTCACGATACTCGTAAAGGTTCGTTGTTGAGGGTCGGATATTGCATATTAGACCCTGATTAGTACATAATTTTATGTACATGATAGTGCTTAATGTCATATGTTGATGGTATTTTGATGCAGGATGCAATTATGAGCGTGGATTGAAGAAGAGTACTAAAAGCATGGAATTAATGCTCCGAAGTAACCAGAGCGGGGGACGGACTCCAGAGGACCAAGATCAACGAATTTACATGCCAGGGATCCGAGAAGATCAAGCCGTTCACGCTAAAGAGGCCTGAAATTGGTACGAAATGAAGGATCACATGGTTTCCGCCATCCGATTGACTCGAAACTTCATACATGTGATGGGGACCGTAAATTAACCGTACATATTAAATTTCAGCCATTGAAGATCTCGGGAAGTGGTCCAACAGACAGATCAGCCCATTAATCTCCAATTTGGGGCCCACCTGATATTTGGAACTGCCTCAACTTTGGTATGGACGGTTTAAATGATATGGCAGAATGTATGGACGGAGCAGATCTTGTACATACATCATGATGGATCTTACATGTCCAGTGCGTGTACACCATGTACACGGCACTGGCCGTGCACCGAACAAAGCTAGTCGGTCAGCGATTGCGCTGACCGACGATTTCGTTTTTTAAAAGAAAAAGAAAAAAAAACTGCGCAAACAGCGTTTACGCTATCCGATTTTTCGGAAGCTGGTGGGCCACCAACATGGATCATCTGTCCGATCCGGGCCGTCCATTAGCTCCAAGTGGTCCCCCTTACCACTGTGTAGGTGGCACAATTCCAAGAAGTAGCAGAGAATGGTTTTTGACTGTCCAAACGAAGATTATACGGTCGTGACATCAAGCAAGTGGGCCACTTCAACAATCAACCAAAACCATCCATCCGGCACCGAAATCTTGTCACGGATCTGATGGACGGGGTGGATTTCTTAATACCAAAGCAACGAGGATATCACCGACATTCCTCCTCAAATTTTCAAAATCGGCAACTGCCGTTTGCTGTTTCGCAACAGAGACTGTCGGTCTCTGTTGTGGGCCCCACACATCGTCCAAACGGACAATCCAGACCGTTCATTCCTTTCCTGGGGCAGAAACAACCCATGCCTAGCTGTCTGAATCTGAAGACACCACGATGTTAGGGATCTCAGCCGTTTAAATACAAACGGACGGTGGCGTAAAAGATTCCGTGGGCCGCGTCAACGCAAGTTCAAAACTGACCATTCCTTACCAAAATTCCGAGAGGAATCTTATGGACGGTGTAGATTTCTCGAAAGAACTACGAAATGGGCCCCACCACTGTCACAGCGGAAGAGAGCGTCGGTCTCTGTTGCAGCGTCCGGAAACCGACCGACTTCGGGGCGGTTGCGCGATCAGATCGGTGATCAGATGGATGATCTGATCCGTCCATCGTGTAGCCCATCCACGAATCCCCCTAGGGACGTTGGATTTTTGGGAAACTATCAAAAACTTGGCTGATTTTTTGTTGGCTGCGGAGGCAGACGCACCGACTTGCCGTTTTCTGCTGTTGTGCATGCTTTCATCTCCGACTCCAGGAGGATCTACACGCAGCTACCATCCTAACCTGTTATAAAAGAAAGAGAAGACAGGGAGAGAGGGGATCTCATTCCACGGCTGGAGAAAGGAGAGAGAGAGAGAGAGAGAGAGAGAGAGAGAGAGAGAGAGAGAGAGAGAGAGCTCTCTTTAGTTTTGTCTTTTTCTTGTTGTTTCTTTGCTGTTGAACAGATCTATCCAAACATGGTTGGCTAAACCCCTTAGCTAGGGCTAAGGGGTGAAGCTTGTGGCGTGATGGAAGCTTCTACGGGTTTGATTTAGACTGAACTGATTGATTCTAGTTGGATTTAAGAAATTCTTTTAGTCGTTAATGGTTTGTTATGATTTAAATTACAGCAGACCTGTGATGGCTTGAATAATTCCTTTCCTTTAATTTTGATGCTAGGAAACCTTGTTGTTCGCCATCGTCTCCTGGACATGGTTGGATGACAGAACCTTTCCTGACCATCATCTCTCTGATTGGTTGTGGGGTAGTTTAATTCTGTTGTGTACTTTGTCTCATGGGCATGGTTTTGTGATGGAATCTATACTAATCTGCATCCTTCTTATCCCTTGAAAACTAGATCAAGAGTAGTTCAATTGTGCTTTAGCGACATATCTTCCAACTGGATGAAGATGGGACTCGAAGTCCAGTTGAGTTCTTGAATCAAACGTAGATCTCCCTGATCTCTACAAGTGGATCCCCTGAATCCCTAGTTCCCTTCTCTGAATTCTCTTAAGTTTTAGATAATTATTTCACCATTATTTCTCGATTCACAATTGGTTTAGATTTTATCATAGATCTGGTTATTTTCAGATAACGTACAGGTTTCAATCCCTGTGGATTCGACCTTGGTCTTACCGAGTTTTTACTACATCACAACCCTATACTTGGGGAGTGAACAAGTTTTTGGCGCCGTTGCCGGGGATTGACGGCTACATTTTCTGAAGATAACTGGTTTTAGGATTAGTTTGAGATTAGGACCTTTTTTATTCTTAGGTTTTATTTTTTAGAATTTCCTAATTCAGGTTTTTCTTAAATTTTTAGGAATTTTATATTTAAAGTAACTTTCTATTTTTACATGATTTTCCCTTTTTAGAAACTGACCCAACTTTCTTATTTTGTAGGATTCTGAGATAGGTTTCTAAATTGGTAATTTCTCTTTTCCTTGCTATTTCTAGATTAGGATTCCTTTTTAGCAAGTTACTAATTCTAACTCTTTTAGAATCTAATTTTGTTTCCTATTTTATTTTTAGAAACTTTCTATTTAAGGACTTTCTGTTTAGAAACTAACTTTCCTGTTTTGTAGGCCCTTCAGAAATTTCTAATTCGGTAAGATCTTTATAAATTCTACTTTCTAGTTTTAGAATTTCTGTTACTAACTTACTTTTTAGTTTAAGAACTTTCCTCTTTTGTTTTAGAAATTTTATACTCTTTTAGGAATTTCTCTTTTTCTAAATTAGAAACTAGTTTACTGCTATTTCTCTTCTTAGGATTTTCTAATTTTAGGTTAGAATTTCTCTACTTTCTATTTTTAGAACTTTTCTATTTCTAGGTTTTCATTTATTTTAGAAATTCTTTCCTTTTTAGAAACTCACATTACTTTCTATTTTAGGATTAGGATTTCTAATTTAGAACCTTCCTCTTTTGTTTTTAGAAACTAGGTTAGTTATTTTCCTTTTTAGAGACTCTTTCTAATTTTAGAAGCTAACTCATTCTTCCTTTATTTTTTTTAGAAACTTCCTAATTCTAGGTTTAGGAAACTTTCCTTTTATAGAAACTAACTTTGTTTCCACCTTAGAATTTTCTAACTTTAGAATTTCTATTTTTAGGAACTAATCTCTTTTTGGTTTCTTTTTGCAGGTTCTTAATTTAGGGACTCCAAATTTGGTAACTTCCTTCCAACCCTCTCTTTCTTTTTAGATTTTTATTTCCCTTCTTAGGATTAGGTTTAGACTTTGATTGAGGGCTGTGAGTGTTTCATGCCCAAGTGGGCTCGTGACAACACTCGACGTCTCTTGACTGAAGGAGGATTAGTTGAGGGGTTAACTGTCCATCGCAGGACTAGACACCGCTCGAATTCCCCTGAGTTAATTGAGGATATGGCTGGAAATCAACCTCGTCTACCCCAACCTAGGGTGGAAGATGTCCAGGATGAGAATGAGGTGCATCAAGCACCCCGCCTCGTACCTTACGAGATTACTTACAACCGGCGGGGGTGAGTACGCCCTCATGCATGGTTTTTCAGGAGAATGCAGGACATATGGATATCAAGCCAGGGGTGATCCAACTCCTTCCTAAATTTCATGGGCTTGAGTCAGAGAATCCATATCTACATCTGAAAGAATTCGATGAGATCATGACTACCCTATACTTTCCTAACGTGTCTGATGACACGGTCAGGTTAAAACTCTTTCCCTTTTCTTTAAAAGAGAAAGCCAAGACGTGGTTACATTCATTACGTCCTCAATCTATTGGCAGATGGAATGACATGACAAGGGAGTTCATTAAAAAGTTTTTTCCATATCATAAGACGAACACCCTTAGGAAGTCGATCATGAACTTCGCCCAAAGGGAAGATGAAACATTCTTCCTATGTTGGGAGCGGTTCAAAGATCTTGTCAGTTCATGCCCACAACATGGTTTTGAAACGTGGCGCATCACAAATTTTTTCTATGATGGACTGACATCTCCCATGCGCCAATTAGTTGAGACAATGTGTAATGGGGAGTTTATGAATAAAGGTGTCGATGAGGTGTGGGACTACTTAATTTAATAAACTTGCTGAGAACACACAAACATGGGACATCTCCCCTAAACCGAGTACCACGCCTAGGCCGAATCATTCCAAAGAAAAAGGTGGAATGTACCTCCTGAAAGAGGATGATGATATTAATGTCAAGGTAGCCAATCTCACTCGAAAACTCGAGGCCATGAAATTAAAGAAGGATAAGGCCAAAGAAATTGTTTGTAGTATTTGTGGTTGCAACATTCACACTACTGAGAATTGCCCAACTATATCTGCCTTTCAAGAGGTATTGAATGAGCAATCCAATGCTGTAAGCAATTACCAAAGACCTTTTAGTGGGCCCACCTCTAACACATACAATCCTGGCTGGAGAAACCATCCAAACTTCAGTTGGAGGAATGGACAAACCGCTACACCTCAAGGTTTCCTAAATCAAAATCCAACTCAAGAGAAACCTCAAGAGGATCCGGTTCTGAAACATTTTCAAAAGCAAGAGCTTTTCAATCAGGGTATGCTACAGGCCTTTCAAGACCTTACAAAAGCAATACAAGGACTTAAGGCTGAAAATGCGATTGGGAACAAGGGGAGCTTCCCAGCTCAACCGCTTCCCAATCCTAAATCACAATATGAAGTTAGCGACCCAAGCTCTTCAAATCAGATGGAGCAAGCTAAATCCATCACCACTCTTAGGAGTGGAAAAATCATTGACAAGACCATTCCGGTTAGGGCTGAAAAGTCTAAGGACCCGGAAGTAGATAAAGAAGATGGATCTAGCCATGCCCCACCAGAGTTAGAACCGGAACCTCAAGGGAAGCCGGTTGCTCCATTTCCCCAACGGTTGGTTGCACCAAAACCTCTTTCTAACTCTCAGGATATTCTAGAGGTGTTGAAACAAGTGAAGGTCAACATACCTCTACTTGATGTCGTGAAACAAATACCTTCCTATGCCAAATTCTTGAAAGACTTATGTACGACCAAAAGACAGCAAAATATTCAAAAGAAAGTCTTCCTGACTGAGAAAGTGAGTGCCATCCTAAAATAAGATGTGCCGCAAAAATTCAAAGACCCTGGTAGCCCAACCATATCATGTGTAATTGGGGACTATCGAATTGATCACGCACTTTTTGACTTAGGAGCGAGCGTTAATCTTATTCCCTACTCGGTATACAAACAGTTGGGTTTAGGTGAATTAAAACCCACCTTAACTACACTACAACTTGCTGATCGCTCTGTTCGTGTACCAAGAGGAATAATTGAGGATGTGTTGGTCCAGGTTGATCGATTTTACTACCCAGTAGATTTCATCATCCTGGATACCGAACCCATCAACAATACAAGCACTCAGATTCCCGTCATTCTTGGTCGCCCATTCCTTGCCACTTCAAACGCAATTATCAATTGCAGGAATGGTGTCATGAGTATGTCTTTCGGGAATATGACATTAGAAATGAATATCTTTTTCAACACTGGCAGACGGGTAGAGGAAGATGACGATATCCACGATATTAACATGATCGATACTTTCGTGGAAGATAGGACACCCCTTACCTTATCCTCTGATCCTCTAGAGACGTGCCTGGCCCACTCCCATGAGTTTGATGATGACATAATTATGGAGACGTGTACCATGCTTGATGCGGTACCGGTACTTGAAGTTAACCGGTGGAGGCCTCAATTTGAAAAGTTACCCCACACTGATGAAGTGTCTCTACCGTCTAACCTCAAGCCACCGAAGCTTGACCTAAAACCTTTGCCCTCTGATTTAAAATATGCATACTTAGGTCAAGATGAGACATACCCGGTGGTGATTTCTGCCCACCTTGAAAAAGAACAAGAGAGTAAGCTTATATCTACTCTCCTGGAGCATAAGGGAGCCCTTGGATGGACAATCGCGGACCTCAAGGGAATCGACCCCTCGATTTGTACTCACCGCATATATCTTGAGGATAATGCGAAGACAGCTCGACAACCACAACGTAGACTAAATCCAAACATGAAGGAAGTGGTTAAGGCCGAGGTTCTTAAACTATTGGATGTGGGTATCATATACCCTATATCCGATAGTCAATGGGTGAGTCCAACTCAGGTGGTTCCTAAGAAGTCCGGGATCACCATCGTAGCCAATGCCAATAATGAACTCGTGCCGACTAGAGTCACTACTGGTTGGAGGATGTGCATTGACTACAGGAAATTAAATACCGTCACGAGGAAAGACCACTTTCCTTTGCCCTTCATTGATCAGATCTTGGAAAGGTTAGCTGGTCATTCCTATTACTGTTTCCTTGACGGGTATTCGGGCTACAATCAGATAGAGATCGCCCCTGAAGACCAAGAAAAGACTACGTTTACATGTCCCTACGGCACCTTTGCTTACCGAAGGATGCCGTTTGGACTATGTAATGCTCCTGCCACCTTTCAGCGATGTATGATGAGCATATTTTCTGACATGGTGGGGCAATATTTAGAGGTCTTCATGGACGATTTCTCTGTCTTCGGTCCATCTTTCAGCGAGTGCTTGGAAAGTCTTAAATGTGTGCTGAAAAGATGTGAAGAAAAGAACTTGGTACTTAATTGGGAGAAGTGCCATTTCATGGTTCAGAAGGGAATTGTCCTTGGACACATTATTTCATCCAAAGGAATCGAGGTGGATAAGGCAAAGATCGATCTTATCTCTAACCTACCTCCACCCAAGAACATAAGGGACGTGCGATCCTTCTTAGGACACGCCGGGTTTTACAGAAGATTCATAAAGGACTTTAGTCTCATCTCTCGTCCTCTATGTAATCTACTTCAAAAGGATGCACCATACGAGTGGACTGAACCATGTCAGGAAGCTTTCACTAAGCTTAAGGGCATATTGACTAGTGCACCCATCATACAGCCACCTGACTGGAGCATTCCTTTTGAACTTATGTGCGACGCGTCTGATTATGCTCTTAGGGCAGTTCTAGGCCAGAGAAAAGATAAGAAACCCTACGTTATTCATTACGCAAGTAAGACTCTAAATCCTGCCCAAGTGAACTACTCGACTACGGAAAAGGAACTCTTAGCCGTAGTGTTCGCCTTGGACAAATTTAGGTCCTACTTGATTGGATCCAAGATCATTATTTACACTGATCACGCAGCGCTTAAGTATCTTCTGTCTAAGAATGATGCTAAGCCCCGCCTGATAAGATGGATCCTTTTACTCCAGGAATTTGATCTAGAGATAAAAGATAAAAAGGGAGTAGAGAACGTAGTGGCTGACCATCTTTCTCGCCTTAATCCCTCTGATTCCTTTGAGACGACACAGATTAATGATATGTTCCCTGATGAACAATTGTTCAGAGTCTCTCATTCACCTTGGTTCGCTGATATCGCCAATTATCTTGCCACAGGTTCCATACCGACACATTGTACTGCGCAAGATAAGAAGAAATTTTTCACCAAGGTGCGCAAATTCTTCTGGGATGATCCATACTTGTTTAAATATTGCCCAGACCAAATCTTGAGGAGATGTGTGCCAGACAGTGAGCATCAGAGTGTCATCTCCTTCTGTCACTCACAGGCCTGTGGTGGTCACTTTTCTGCAAAAAAGACCACGGCCAAAATTCTGCAATGTGGCTTCTATTGGCCCACTATGTTCAGGGATACTCATGAGTTTTGTAAAGCTTGTGAGCGTTGTCAGAAATTGGGAGCATTGTCTCGTCGAAATATGATGCCCTTGAATCCCATTCTTATCACAGAGGCATTTGATTGTTGGGGCATCGATTTCATGGGACCATTCCCCCAATCTTTTGGGAATTTATATATTTTGCTTGCCGTAGACTATGTCACGAAATGGGTCGAAGCGATTCCGTGTCGAACTAATGACCATCGCACGGTCATTAAATTCCTGAAAGAAAACATCCTTTCCCGATTCGGAACGCCTGAGCCATCATTAGTGATGGGGGCTCACACTTTTGTAATAGACCATTCGAGAGTTTAATGAAGAAATACGGTATCTCTCATAAGGTGAGCACCCCATACCACCCACAGACAAGTGGGCAAGTTGAGATTTCCAATAGGGAGATCAAACACATTTTGGAGAAAACGGTTAACCCTGACCGTAAGGATTGGTCAATTCGATTGACCGATGCCTTATGGGCATACCGTACTGCTTTTAAAACCCCTATTGGAATGTCTCGCTTTAGACTCGTCTATGGGAAGGCTTGCCACTTGCCTGTGGAGTTGGAACATAGAGCTTACTGGGCAATCAAAAATCTAAATTTCAATCTGAACAACGCTGGCTCGCTACGCAAACTTCAATTAAATGAACTTGAAGAAATCCGGAACGACGCGTATGAGAACTCGAGAATTTACAAGGACAGGATGAAGGCGTTTTATGACCAACACATTCTACGAAAATCATTCATGCCAGGTCAAAAAGTCCTTTTGTATAATTCTCGATTACATCTCTTTCCGGGTAAGCTTCGATCTCGTTGGACCGGTCCTTACATTGTCGTTACTGCATATCCTCATGGGGCCGTCGAGATAAGAGACCCCGACAATGGCAAGGAGTTTAAAGTAAATGGACATCGCTTAAAGCCATTTGTCGAGAAATTTGATTCAGAGGATATGTCCATGCCTCTGACTGATCCTGTTTACCAGGAATGATCTCCTAGTCTGATGGAGGTATAGGTAGGTTTATTGCTTTCATAGGATTAGGGTAGTTGCTTTGGTCTGTCTGAAGACATTAAACTTAGCGCTCCTAGGAGGCAACCCAGCTTTTCATTCCATTTCATTAGTTCAATGTTTGTGGGTAACATTACTGCAAACCTTCACGAGACTACAACTCGTCCACTAGGGGCAACCTAGGGGTTTAAAGGCTTGTTGCATACGCTAAATGCAATCGAGAGCACCTGCGAAAGTGGTATAGGTAGGAGTTTATTTTTGTTATTTGAGTTTTACTTTCGATTGGTTTCACTCTTGTGCTGACCTGCTCTCATGTTGAGATCTCTACGGAAACGTCTCTCTCGACTCGTTACCCAGGTACTATCTTTCCATCACTTCTCATTTACTTTCGTTGTCCCATGTGCATTGCATGCTTACATCTTTTATATTGAGGACAATGTAGATTTTAGGTTGGGGGCGGGAGATTAGGTTCCCTAATCAGTGTTTTCTTGGTCTTGAGCAAAAATTGTGAAAATTTTTAAACTTTTTCTAGAATTTCTTGTGAATTTGAGGTGATTTTGACGGCCATCTAGGGCACTTAGAATTTCAAGATTTGTGGAGTTGGTAACGTATGACTCTTGGATCCAGTATTTGTTAGATTTCACAATAAGTTCAAACTGTTAATCTAGGATTAGAAGTTTTAAACATTGATTGAGTCATGATTTCACAAGACACATCCTGCTTGCACATTAAGGTTTCAGTTCAATATTGAAGGATTGACTTGGTGATCAGTAAGCATGAAAGGAACCAACCTGGGGAATTTGTCCATCATGTTCAATAAGAAGAATGAAAGAAAATGAGAAAACCCAGCTACAAGATAGCTGCCTGCGGAAAGGGTTGGGCGAATGGACTTCACCATGGGTTTGCTCCCCATAGGTGTAGAGTCGATTTCCCATGGTTGTCTTTGAAAAAAAAAATGCTAGAAAATACAAGATTTCTGGGCGATTGATCTTCACCATAGGTTTGCTCCCTATAGGTGAGGACTTGATTCCTTTCATTAGCATTAATTTTGATGGAGAAATTGAGGGATGGAATGTTGATTTATGAGGCAGGTTTTGGTTTAGGTTTGAATTGTTATGGGTTTTCTTATTTATTACCAATGATATCATGAAAGAAAGAAGTAGATCCTAATGTTGATAAGCTGAGATCACACTATACACTCATGGAACTCAATGTGTAAAATTATTCTAGTAATGGATTAATATTTGAACTTGATTATGAAGTCCACCATGCTCTTACCTCCAGGAGAAATTTTATGCCCAACATTCATGAATCTTAAATTTCTCATATCTGAATCGTTCTTCAAAAATATCACTCGGTTTCATAGAAATTACCCTGTAAATTCTCAACTTATTTTTCGCATGTTTTGCTCGGGACAAGCAAAATGCTGGTTGGGGGTTGTGTTGAGGGTCGGATATTGCATATTAGACCCTGATAAGTACCTAATTTTATATACATGATAGTGCTTAATGTCATATGTTGATGGTATTTTGATGCAGGATGCAATTATGAGCGTGGATTGAAGAAGAGTACTAAAAGCATGGAATTAACGCTCCGAAGTCACCAGAGCGGGGGACGGACTCCAGAGGACCAAGATCAACGAATTTACATGCCAGGGATCCGAGAAGATCAAGCCGTTCACACTAAAGAGGCCTGAAATTGGTACGAAATGAAGGATCACATGGTTTCCGCCATCCGATTGACTCAAAACTTCATACATGTGATGGGGACCGTAAATTAACCGAACATATTAAATTTCAGCCATTGAAGATCTCGGGAAGTGGTCCAACAGACAGATCAGCCCATTAATCTCCAATTTGGGGCCCACCTGATATTTGGAACTGCCTCAACTTTGGTATGGACGGTTTAAATGATATGGCAGAATGTATGGACGGAGCAGATCTTGTACATACATCATGATGGATCTTACATGTTCAGTGCGTGTACACCACGTACACGGCACTGGCCGTGCACCGAACAAAGCTAGTCGGTCAGCGATTGCGCTGACCGACGATTTCGTTTTTTTAAAAGAAAAAGAAAAAAAAACTACGCAAACAGCGTTTACGCTGTTCGATTTTTCGGAAGCTGGTGGGCCACCAACATGGATCATCTGTCCGATCCGGGCCGTCCATTAGCTCCACGTGGTCCCCCTTACCACTGTGTAGGTGGCACAATTCCAAGAAGTAGCAGAGAATGGTTTTTGACTGTCCAAACGAAGATTAGACGGTCGTGACATCAAGCAAGTGGGCCACTTCAACAATCAACCAAAACCATCCATCCGGCACCGAAATCTTGTCACGGATCTGATGGACGGGGTGGATTTCTTAATACCAAAGCAACGAGGATATCACCGACTTTCCTCCTCAAATTTTCGAAATCGGCAACTGTCGTTTGCTGTTTCGCAACAGAGACTGTCGGTCTCTGTTGTGGGCCCCACACATCGTCCAAACGGACAATCCAGACCGTTCATTCCTTTCCTGGGGCAGAAACAACCCATGCCTAGCTGTCTGAATCTGAAGACACCACGATGTTAGAGATCTCAGCCGTTTAAATACAAACGGACGGTGGCGTAAAAGATTCCGTGGGCCGCGTTAACGCAAGTTCAAAACTGACCATTCCTTACCAAAATTCCGAGAGGAATCTTGTGGACGGTGTAGATTTCTCGAAAGAACTACGAAATGGGCCCCACCACTGTCACAGCGGAAGAGAGCGTCGGTCTCTGTTGCAGCGTCCGGAAACCGACCGACTTCGGGGCGGTTGCGCAATCAGATCGGTGATCAGATGGATGATCTGATCCGTCCATCGTGTAGCCCATCCACGAATCCCCCTAGGGACGTTGGATTTTTGGGAAACTATCAAAAACTTGGCTGATTTTTGTTGGCTGCGGAGGCAGACGCACCGACTTGCCGTTTTCTGCTGTTGTGCATGCTTTCATCTCCGACTCCAGGAGGATCTACACGCAGCTACCATCCTAACCTGTTATAAAAGAAAGAGAAGACAGGGAGAGAGGGGATCTCATTCCACGGCTGGAGAGAGAGAGAGAGAGAGAGAGAGAGAGAGAGAGAGAGAGAGAGAGAGAGAGAGAGAGAGGGGAGAGACAGGGAGAGAGCTCTCTTTAGTTTTGTCTTTTTCTTGTTGTTTCTTTGCTGTTGAACAGATCTATCCAAACATGGTTGGCTAAACCCCTTAGCTAGGGCTAAGGGGTGAAGCTTGTGGCGTGATGGAAGCTTCTACGGGTTTGATTTAGACTGAACTGATTGATTCTAGTTGGATTTAAGAAATTCTTTTAGTCGTTAATGGTTTGTTATGATTTAAATTACAGCAGACCTGTGATGGCTTGAATAATTCCTTTCCTTTAATTTTGATGCTAGGAAACCTTGTTGTTCGCCATCGTCTCCTGGACATGGTTGGATGACAGAACCTTTCCTGACCATCATCTCTCTGATTGGTTGTGGGGTAGTTTAATTCTGTTGTGTACTTTGTCTCATGGGCATGGTTTTGTGATGGAATCTATACTAATCTGCATCCTTCTTATCCCTTGAAAACTAGATCAAGAGTAGTTCAATTGTGCTTTAGCGACATATCTTCCAACTGGATGAAGATGGGACTCGAAGTCCAGTTGAGTTCTTGAATCAAACGTAGATCTCCCTGATCTCTACAAGTGGATCCCCTGAATCCCCTAGTTCCCTTCTCTGAATTCTCTTAAGTTTTAGATAATTATTTCACCATTATTTCTCAATTCACAATTGGTTTAGATTTCATCATAGATCTGATTATTTTCAGATAACGTACAGGTTTCAATCCCTGTGGATTCGACCTCGATCTTACCGAGTTTTTACTACATCACAACCCTATACTTGGGGAGTGAACATTCGTTACATTGAATGTGCATGAGATCTTCATGTCTTCAGGAAGATCAATGAAAGAATAAATTTGCGACATGTGTAGCATCGAGAGTCTTCTTGCACGGTATGAAATGAGCCATCTTAGAGAATTTATCAATCACAACAAATTCTAAGTCCATTCCATGCCAAGTTTGGGAAAGATGTGGCACAAAGTCAATGGACAAATACTCCCAAGGGTCGTCGGGTACTGGCAATGGAGTGTATAGGCATGTATTCTAAGACTGTCCATTTGATGCTTGACATGTATGGCATCGTTGCATTACCTTTCTAATATCTCATTTTAGTTATGGCCAATAATAACGCTCCTCCAAGAGAGCTATTGTCTTATCTCACCATAGGCGATGTCGAGGACACCTCCATGTAGCTCTTGGATGACACACTCTAGCAACGAACTCTGTGGAATGCACAACTAATTTCCTTTGAAAAGAAAATCATCCAGAATATGGAGGTCACTAGAATGACCCTCTAGGCATCCAATCCACATGTCCTTGAAGTCGTCGTCATTTGCATATAGGTCATTGAGGTGTTTGAACCTGATAACCTCGTTGGTCATGGTGAATAACAAGGATGCACGTCGGCTAAGCGCATCAACAACCTTGTTCTGTTGTCTTGCCTTATGCTTCAGCACAAATGTAAACCCCTGCAAGGAAAAAATCTATCTATCATGCACACGGTTAACACTAGCTTGGCTACTAATAAACTTGAGGCCCTGATGGTCCGTAGAGAGTATAAATTCCCGTTGAATCAAATAATGCCTCAAATGCCACAATGCCTAAATCACTACGTACAATTCTAGCTCATACATTGACCATTTCTTACGAACATCACTAAGTTTCTCGTTGTAGAATGCTATTGGCCTGCCCTCTTGAGGCAACACACCCCCAATGCCAACATAAGAAGCATTGCATTTAACTTCAACCAATTTATTAAAGATGGGAAGTACAAGAAACGGAGTACTAGACAACTTCTACTTAATTTCAGTAAAACTTTTGTCAGCCATGTCAGTCCATTGAAAATGTTCCTTATTCATGCAGTTAGTGATCTATGCCACGATGGTACTGAAGTTCCTCACAAACCGATGATAAAAAGTCACCAACTCATGAAAACTTCGCACTTCATGAATGTTTGTCAAAACCGGCCATTCTCTTATAGCTTTCACTTTCTCTTCGACCACATAGATGCCCGTGAATGTCACAATAGAGTAAAAAAATAAGAGGCTTTCTGTCAAGAAGTTACACTTCTTCAGATCGAGGTATACTACGAGCACTTAAAGCACATGTTTAAGATGCCTCACATGGTCTGTCTTGCTCTGACTATACATCAGGATACCATCAAAATAAACCACCATGAATCACCCAATAAATGGTTTCAGAACCTAGTTTATCACCCTCATAAACCTACTAGGTGCACCCGAGAGTCCAAAAGGTATGACCACCCATTCATATAGACCCTCCTTAGTTTTAAATGTTGTCTTCCACTCATGCCCCCATCGAATATGGATATGATGATAGCTGCTCTTCAAATCTAGTTTGAAAAATAGTTTTACCCCTCTAGCATGTCCAACATATCATTTAGTCGTGGTATAAGAAATATATACTTTATGGTTATTTTATGTATTTCTCAACCGTCAATAGACATGCGCCAACTCCTAGCATTCTTAGGTGTCAATAAATTTGGTATAACACATTGGCTCGTACTTTCTCACACTAGACCCTTACAAATCAATTCCCCCACTTGTCCTTCCAAAATATTGCACTCTTTCAAACTCATCTGATAATGAGGACGATTGGGTAAGCTAGCCCCTCGATAAGGTTAATATGGTATTGTATATTCTACATGGGAGGCAACCCATCGGGAAGTTCATCAGACCAAATTGTCTTAAATTCTCGCAATAACGTTTTCAATTTCTCCAGAATGATCGTGGGCTTTACCTCTTCACTCTTCACAACTAATGCATAGACATTTCCCGTCTCCTTGGACTCCTCCACAAAGTCCCGTGTGGCTAGGAGAGAACGACCCTCCATTATATACCTTGTTAGAAAGATGTTATGTCACTGTGGGTGTACCTCATTCTTTGGCGTATACAATTGTTGAGAAAAGTCTTAAATCTAAGGTTTTGAGGTCGTTCGACCGGTCGTGGGAAGCTTCGACTGGTCGTGGAAGACGCTCGACCGGTCGTAGGTTCGAGCCCTGGCACGACTCAAAGTCCAGCGAGTTTTTGTTGTTTTTTACTGTAGCTACGACTGGTCGTAGGAGAGCTACGACTAGTCGTAGGTGGTCTACGACCAGTCGTAGGAGAGCTACGACTAGTCGTAGGTTACGCAGTTTGTTCCGCGATTTTGCGCGAAACTGCGGATTTGAGTCCTTTCGCAACTGGGATGCGGAAGGGAAGTTTCCTAAACTATAAATAGGTATCCCTAGGGCTTTTCTAGGGTATGGTGATGAATGATTAAGGCTTTCTAAAGGTATTTCCAAGGGTTTCTAAAAGGGTTCCAGGGTTTCTAAAAGGTGTAGCAAGGGTGAGATTCGAGGTTGTTCGAATCGGGTAAGTCCTTTCTCTTTGTAATTGATGCTTTCATAGTGGTGATCTGTCGCTTTGTGCCGTGGTTTTTTCCCGCAAGGGTTTTCCACGTTAAATCTGTGTGTTCTCTTTCTTGTGTGTGCTTGGTGCCATTGGATTACCATCCTAGATCTAGATCTGTGTGATTCCGCAGGCCAAAAATCCCAACAACAATAGCATTCTCATTACTAGAGATTCACGATGATCTTGCGGAACCCAATCTACTTCGTCCACTTCATCATTCACAACGTGTTCTACTTCATCAATCTCCAAGACTTCCTCTATATTTTCAGCACTCATATCATTCATAGCTAGGTTAGCCACTTGCCAGTGAAGACACACAATTGATAAGTAACCTACTTGGTTACATTGGTAATAATAGCCTGGCCTTGACCGACCGTAAGGGTTCATGATCCTTCTTAGATTAATAACAGTGGTCGTTGTTCTTTGGGGTCTCGCTTGTTCGCTTCCTGACTATCGGTTCGTGGGTGTAGGAAGTTGAGGACGTCCCCTATAGGTTCTTTCCCCTTAACCCGTGGTGCTCTATGTGAAGGACCTGCAATGTCTATCCTATTAGTATGATAGGCCCGTGTGTTGGATTGTTCAAGCTATGTCTCTTCTCGGGTGGTCAGTTTGATCACTTCATTCATCATCCAAATGGGCTACATCTGAACTCGATCCTAGATCGTAACATGCAAATCACCATTGAATCGGGCAAACTGTTGCAATTTAGCCACAACTAAATCATTTCGTTCAACCAAACAGTAGAATTCGTCTATGTAATCCCTCACCGATCATATATCCTGCCGACAATTTTGGTATTGCCGGAACAATACTTAATCGTAATTGTTGAGGAGGAATTATGCACGTATAAGTTGTTTCATTCGCTACTATGTGCGGATTGGTGCCTTCATATGTCTCATCCATGCGATCTAAAGATGTCCCCACTAAGCCGAAGCTCCGCCCTTCAACTTATATACCACAAGTTTAACTTTCTTCTCTTCAAGGATGTCCATGTAGTCGAAGAAGTGCTTGACTTCAAGCAGCCAATCGAGGAAGTCCTTGATGTGGAGTTGTTTGTTGAAGTTAGGAAGATAGACTTTCACCCTAAATTCTTGATCCATCCGATCTACTCGATCGTCGCCTCGTCCGGGGTGTTGGAGGATTATGTCATTGATCTCTTCATTATTGGATCCCACATCCTCAAGTGGGACTCTATGATTCACCACCTGCATTGTCCTACGATTAGCGCAATTGTAAATTATAGCACTGACTAAAGGCAGATCATTATAATGAAAATGAAGTTATCGTGAGGCCTCCGTCATGCAATAGAGAGCAGCCTGCAACCCTTGCATAACTTGTCACTTCTCCTACTGCGTCGCCTCAAAAGTTGCACTGTTAAAGAATAATTCCTTAAATCTCCATTCATGGGATTATTGCACGATTTGTTGTTAGAAGCCATCGATCTGAGAAAAAATCTCACTCTAATACCAAATTGACATAGGAAAGGGCATGATGAGGACGATCATCGTCTTCCTCGAGCGATAACACCCTAAATCCACAAGGCATTCTTGAATCGACAAGAGAAATAAGAAATTTTTTAAGAATTTTATTAATAACCCCCACAATAAACGAGTTTGTATGCCTAAATAACCCTAAGACACAATTAGAAGATACCCAAACAAATAAGGAAAACACGCAAGCTTCCGCTGTTCGTCAATCTCTCGGAATGACACAAAAATGTCTGGAGATGAAAAATAAATATATATATATATATGAGTTTCGATCAATCGATCGACTTGATCAATATGTTCAATCGACCTCGATCGATCGAATTATGCTGAATTTTTGTTGATTTCCCTTTGGACTTCTTCCGGTCCATTTGTGTTAGGAACGTGTTTGATCCACGTCTAACATCATACTTTCTCCCTCTCTAACTCTTCCCCTTCTCTTTCTCTGCTGCAACTTCCCCATTTCTAACTCCATCTCAAATTCTCCTTCTCCTACTTCAATTCTCCTTATTTTGTCTAGTAAAATTATTATAAATATACAAAGGAAAGGGGAAGGTTCATATTTGTGAATGCCTCTCTTTCTTCTTGGCATTCTAATTTTCTTCGATTGCCTGATTTTGGAGGCAGAAGATATGTGCATTATTTCTAATAACCAGATGAAAAGATCAGATGTCTTACACGTATTTTATATTTACTAGTGAACTTGTATGAGGATGGATGGGACTCCTTACGCACATAGAGCAAATGTCCACACTTCCTACCTATGTATTTATATTATCTCATGTGTATGATTATTAAAACGAGCTTCTAGCTTATCAGACAGTGCATGTGGTAGCAGCCAGCATGAGCCTCCAACTCAAGCACCAAATATATCAAGCTCTCATGCGTAAGGTGTGGCCCACCATGAAGATCAGTTGCAACAAAGATCGAGTCGGTTCACCCATCAGGTGAGCCACATTAGCGCATTTTGACCACATGATCTTCCTAATAGGTCCACTGCCATGCACACGTGTTAGAAATAGGAAAAGGGTGTCAACCTTTACGCTGAGTCCAGCAACGAAACCAAGTAGAATACCAAGCGGAAGCCCTATCAAGTAATAGCAGATGATATTAACATAAGCCACAACGCTTTGCCATCCAGCACCCACAGCCACACCTGTGAAAATTTAAAAAAGAAATGATAAATATATAAATTTTAGATGGTGCAGTGAAATATAAAGCAATCGCAATCCCACAGGTACTATGATATGTGCACCACACGAATAAATATCAGCCAATATGAAATGTGTGTATTGATCATTCTTGAATCAATAAATTAATACTTATTGTCAATTAAAGTAAAAAAATTGTGAATAATCTCATTTTTTCAGTCCCATGTAATCAATAAATCATCCCTCTTATATGCGTTTAGTCCTTATGGAAAACATAATCTCATTTATAAATACATGTAAGGATTCTTTTAACGGAAGAGAAACAAACACAAATGATTTTTTTAACGGAGGAGAAATAAACACAAATGAGAAATGCTCACAAACTAGATACAGGCCCAACTAGTTAGCATGTGGGGCCTATTGTTTTTATATGACATCTCGTCCATCCAGTAAAGGTATCCCATCTTATCCAGGCTGGGGGAGCTTCGAGCTTGCTTCCTTTGCATTCCCCTCTGGAAGCGTGGAAGCATAGCAGCAAATTGTCCCATACTGTCGCTGATAGCTCGCGATGGCTGATAGGTCGTGGGGAGTGTAGCTTTTAGAATGATGATTGGACGGGGCTAGGGCCCCTCTCCAATTGGAGACTTCAGCCCCCTCCTGCTACCTATCAAGCTACCAAGGTGATGTAGAGCGGGCCGTGGATAATTTCATGGCCAAGATGGACCCGAAAAGGCCTGATCGGAGACGAAGATTATCCGGACAATCGGAACTTAAAACAGACGTATTTCGCAAACCAGAATGAGCTATCGGACGTACCATAGATGATTTTGGGGTAGGACGAGTTACTTTTGCCACCCAACTTGCTACAACGGTTTGCGCATGCCGAATTTGCAAAATACAATCAGATCGACTGTCGAATTCCCATTTTAATTTCATTTTAGTATTTATAGTAAGTTTTCGTTTGAGTATAACTCTTCATCCGTTGGACTTTAGGAGTTGCGCCCAACATGAAAAGTGCTTAGAATAGTTAGGGGAACATCATGGTTCGGCCAAATAGGACACTATTTTTAGCTGAAAACCATGCGCACTTGTAACCACCCGATTTTTGTGTGCGAGTTTACCCTTACGTAAGAATGAACGGTTATACTTGTTCAACTCTACACTTGTAGATCCATTAATTTTAACAATCTATTTATAATTCATCTTAAATCTAAACCATCAAAAGTATTTTTTACCCCTAGATTACGTCAACCGACTATTGATTAATAGGACAAACCCCTGAATACCTTATTATTCTCACTTGTTCATCAAACCGACCGTTAAATCAACTATTTACCACTAGATGAGGATATCTAACCAACCACTTTGAATTTGAACCACCCAGGCATAGTAAACCAACTACCTGATCACCATATCCGCTCGTACACATTCGTAAATATAAAATTCTTATCTGTTCATCTTATTTGTCATTTATGATTATTCTTAACCTACCGTCAAAATTACCATCTAGATAATTTGTAGATATGAACGAGTCCCTATAATTGAATTGTATACATTTCTAACATATACCACTTCCAAAATCTACTATCAACGTATCCATTTGTGAAACCAACCATACAATAACCCATAAACATTATCAACATACTAACCATCTAATTACTTAAATTTTAGACTATTAATTGATCATCCATAACAATATGATCTGCCAATTGGGCTATTTAAATGACTAAATGAACTATTCATTAGGAAGATCATAGGGTATACATCAAAACTACCAGTTAATTTTAACATGGAATGTTGGTAAACATTGTTTTGAGTTATAAATATACGTAAGCCATTGAATAGGCATCTTGGTATCCTTGAGAGATCAATGTCCAAATTTATTTTGTTGATAGATCGTATAAAATGACGGGCTTTCGTAAAGTTTCACCTCAAACATACTGCACAAATTGATTACATGTAAAATTGAAGTTTTTGTTGTAAAATGGGAGGTGAGAGATATCATGCCCCTGACGTCGCTGTATACATTACAGACAGAGTCCAAGATGGTTTAAAGCTGGGTATTAATACCCATGGCGCGACCCACCTAAGAATTGAATCTGCCTCATTTTTAAGCCATTGTCTTAATATGAGTAGACAAAACTAATAGAAGGAGTTGATCTCTCCACATCCAACTTAACGGGGCCCACTGACTATGTAAAATACAGAAAGAAAGAAAGAAGATTCACCAGTGCACGCTATCTATTTCACCGATTCACGTTATCTATGGAACCATCCTCCTGGCTATTTCAAAAACAGCAAGCACTCATTTTTAATCCAATGAGTCTAGATCATTTGCAGCCGATCAAGGCCATTCATAGATATCACCTCACCCATAAAACAAGATTCATGTGGATTGTGGTTTACCAAGAAACCCATTGCGTGAAGGGATTTTTCTATCTAGGAACGATTTTAGAAACAAAGAAAACCTGATCTTTTCTCCCACATCCTTGGAAAACCCATCACAACTTCAACGAAAGCATCTCAAACTATTCAGTTAAAGAAATCTCGACCATTAAATCAAGTCACGCAAATCTCGTGCACCAACATAGAAAAATAACCGTATGTAACATTATCTCCTTTCTCTACTTATTTACAAACAGACATTAGAAACTAAAGATTATGAATCATCAATCCAGATCCTTCCTGCAACCTCTAGATAATTCGCAAATCCAAACCACGCTATATCAGGAAAACAAATCTTTCACGAACCCACCAAGGCAACCATCACTGACCTTTGATTTGTGGACCCCACAAGCACGGTGGGACCTATCCAAGACATCCACAAGAAACAACTCAAAGAAATATCTCCCCAAACAAAATCTGCCATTAAAACCAACTCATCTTCCTCACTAACACCATCAGTCATTGATTCTTGAGAACATTTTATCTTACCATCAAACTGTCTGTGAAGTGGGCCACCAAATCTTCTTTCAATCCTACAAGGACACTCAGATTCTTTCCATGCAGATAGGATTTGAAACAGAGATCAAAACAATGTCTAAACAAATTTTCAGTGCAAAATCATAAATCGAGTAACCCAGTGCAACTCCTTCAAGATTTTCCTCCAACACCAATTTTGGAAATCCTAGAAAATCTAAATCCTATAAAAATGTAGGCTATCTAAAAATTTTGTGAAGGTAAAACTCATAACACCGTGAACAAAAGAAAAAAGGATAGAAAGAAAGACAGAAATGAGGAAACCCTAAGTTGCCTTTGACACAGGTTGGTGATTGATCTTTTAATTTTATTTTCTCATAATTTAGATTTATTTTTTAAGATCTATGCAATGAACGAGTTCGATTGTCCACATGTTCATCGCATCGACCTATTGATGCATATGATGAAAATAGTAAATCTTTGCAAAATCTTTTGCTATAGAGATTGGTGTGGGATCGTCTGATTGAATTAGATTAGATCCATGCTGACCACATGATTCCTAAGGCCAAGATGTATCAAGGCCTCAAACTTTGGAATGATCTGACCACCAGGTGGGCCACACCAATCAAATTAAATCATGATCATTGCCTTATATATTTGTTGATTCAATGGACTTTTATATTTATAAGATCCGATCTATACCATATAAATAGACTCTGGGTTAGATCTATGATTGTATTCAAAATCTTAGATGGATCCGATCATTGAATGGTCCACAACAATTGAAAAGTAGTAATGATGCTATATGATTAGTTTGGATTTTAAATGGTCCATATCTAAGCAATGCATTGGTCGTTCCCTAATTTGATTTTTGTAGAAATCGATGGATGGTTCAAATCAACCTTTTATAAATGATAAAACCTCTTGTCGGTTAAAGCCTCAACTTGATTTTCTAAAGAGACAAGCCAACTTTCCTTGTTTCAGGATCTTTATACGATCACCAAAGAATGGGGGTCGGGCTGAGAGCCTGACTGCAGAGCCTGACGGTTTTCAGGTTGTTCTTCTAGTGTCGACTTGGCAATAGCGGCCAAAGCCCTTCTTTTTTCCTTTAGCCATCAAAGGAAGAAGTAGAAAGGCGTATAAACTGGTTGATGTAGGGGGAACTTCTTAATGGCTTTGTTATCGTTCCCACAAATGGCGTTAAACTGTTATCGCTTAAACTTGGTCAATCCTGTCCCACCTCCTGTGAGTCGTTGGGTACCTACACTTTAATGGAGAACAAGAGGACACTGGGGGCGTTGATTGTGGCCAAGGACCCTTTGATGCCTACATCAAGCAGATGGACTCAAAGTAAGTGGAGTTAGAGTCAAGATTGTTGTGTGTAACTTCCTTTTAGGATGGGTGATGTATTTATAAGTCTTGTTAGGCAACTTGCATATCTGAGTAGATCTGTAAGATACACTGGAGGGGCCCGTATTGGAGTTGGAATCTCTTCTCGAGTATTTTTCTAATTATGCCTCGATTGGTATAATATTCAGTTAGGATCTCACTTATCAGTTCTACTCATATACAACACGAGATTCTCTCCAAATATTTCTATTCCGAGGTCAAGGTCGGCATCCGTGTTCGAGGTGATTGAGGTCGGCATCCGTGGTTGAGGTCTATTGATGAACCTTATCTCTATGTCAAGTTAACTGTTTCAGATCGGTCATTGAGTCTCCTTGCTCAGCTCATCTTCTCTAGCCCTTTGGTAGTTCAGAGAGTTTGTTCTACTGGTTCTCTGCACATGTCTCATACGTCAGGTCAACTTGATTTTCCCTGTGACAGACCCTACACATATGGTCCATATGTGTCAGGAGGCTTGCTAATTCCACATGATGAGCCCATCTAGCAGCAAGGACATGTGCAACATTGATGTAGCCCTGGGGGCATATGGCTTTTTTTGAGTGCCATGATCAAAAGAAGCCAAACTGAGGGACCAAACCATGGGAAAAAAATACCTAACATGCATGACAGATAGCTAAAAATTGGTATAACTTTGTGATGAATTGTTGGAATCACTATCATAAAATATTATTGGAAAGATAACATGAAGCTCCGGGAGACATGAAACAAACTTAATTATCTTTAATATTTTTGAATTTTTCATTTTCATTCGTTTTAGGATTTGAAGAGTCTGACCATATCCCAAGGGAGCGGATTAGCTGTTATTCGGGTAATAGCTTAGTGGGTGTTACCCTAAGCTGAGGAGCCTACCTTAATGTATTTTCCGTATATCCATGGCATCCATCTGTTTTTTCATCTCATTTTAAGACACAATCCCAAACCTGAAGAAGATCCAGATCCCAGGAGGACTATACCACTAGAAACAGTGATGAATGATGATGTAGAGCTGGTCGCAGACAGTTTCATGGCCAATATGGATCAGAAAAAGCCCGGTCAACAACAGAAGTGATCCAGATCGTCGGACCTTAGATCGGGCGTATCTCGCAATCCGGAATGAGTTATCTGATGTAAAATATATGATTTTGGGGTAGAACGAGCTACTTTAGCCAGCCAACCCCGCTACGCTAGGTTACGATGCCCGGAATTGCGAAAAACCCCTGGATCGACGGTCGTTTCCCTGTTTTAATTTCGTTTTTACTATAAATAGTAAGTTTTAGTTTGATTATAACTCTTCATCCGTTGGGCTTTAGGAGTTACGCCCAACATGAAAAGAGCTTAGAATAATTAGGAGAACGGTTTGGTGAAGCCAAATAGGACACTTACTATTTTTGGCCGAAAACCTTTCGCACTAGTAGACATCACGACCATTTATAAATAGTAAGTTTACTATTTATAGTAAGTCGCGAATTCTAGGAGTTTTAGTTGTAGTTTGATTCTGATTTCTTTCTCATTGCTTGGTACCCCTATTTAAAGGGTTGTGAACTCGTTTTTATTAGAATTTATTTTTATTTTCTGCTTTCTTTCCTCGTGGATAAGAGAAGTCTCTGTGAGGAGTCCAGAGAAGTTTCCGCAGATTAGGAATAGTTATCCTCTTGAGGAAGACGATGCTCGACCTCACGTCCTCCCCTGCATCAAATGACCATTAAAAAAATTTCATGGGCCGCCAAAGTTTAGGATCAAACTAATCTTTGTATTTTCCCTTCATCCCAAATTTCTTGACATTATTAACAGGTTGGATTGCAAATAAACATTACGAAAACCTTACAATGCGTTCTTTGGAATTTTTAATGGCGAGGCACTCAATCACCATTGTTTCCTATGGTGTGGTCCACCTGAGACTTGGATCTGCATAATTTGTGGGAACCCATCATAAAATGGACTGGAGAAATGGATGGACAGTGTGGATATACAAACATCATCAAGGTGGCCCCAAAGTACGAGTCGGGCATCGAGTCGAGTCGGATCGAGTTAGGGCCCACCCGACTTGATCCGGTTTTTAAATAAGCCTTACCCGAACTCGACTCGACTTGGTACTGAGTCCAACACGCCTGAACTAATCAGAATCTATGTCTGGCATGGATAATCCAGACTGAGTTTGACCCGATCAAAAGTACCGAGTCAGTTCGAGTTGGCACTGATTCGAAAGAGAGAGAGAGAGAAGAGAGAGAGAGATGAGAGAGAGAGAGAGAGGATAAGAGAGATAGAGAGAGAGAGAGAGATCTAGAGAGAGGAGAGAGTGGTGGGTGGTTGGGGGGCCCCGGCTTGGAAGAGGAGGATGAGAGATTGGATCAGGTCGGGTGTGGGTTCAGGGTTAGCATATAAGGTTAGAGATACTTAGAAATTAGGTTTTATATATATATATATATATATATATATATCTATATATATCTCGAATCCGAGTTGAGTTCGGTTTTCAGATCGAGAGGATTGAGTTTCGGGTCGAGTTATTGGGTAACTCGAACTCAACTCGGTTCGAGTTCGGAGTAGGTGAAGCGTACTCTGTTCGGACTAACTCACCCATTTGGTTCAGTTCGGGTCGAGTCGGGTTTGAACGAGTCGAGTCATGTGAGTCGAGTCGTCCGGTGCCCAGCTCTACCCACAGTGAGGGTAACCCATCTCAAAGTTCTTGTTAGGGTAATTTGAGTTAGTTTTCATTTCTTTATTAATTTTAGAAAAGTTTATTATTTTGAGAAAGTTTCTCATTTCACATAAATTGAGGAGTCTAAGCTTCTCAGATTATTTCACATAAATTCTGGATCTGCACTTTCACGAGAATATCAAAATTGCACTTTAGAGAACAATTCATTCTTACCAATTTATAAAAGTTTGAGAGATTTTTTTTTTTACTCTTTTCGTTTTTGGATTCAAAGACTAACATGGAGAAAGAAGATGGTGATCTCATCCTTCCCTTTTCTCCATGCTCCTGCCATGTAAAATATTGAATAGGTGCATTCATTGAAGTTGCGATTAGTGCTTACGTCTTCCACCTCAGAAATTATGCCGTTTCACTTAGGAGAGCCACAATGTACAAGGTGAACTCCATGTTAAAACACTTTTATTCATCTGTTGTGGCCCACTTAAGGTATGAAATGGCCCAACATTTACGCCAGATGACATAAATAGTGCAGCCCACCTAATGGAAAGATCTGATCTCGCACATGTTTGATATTGGCTTGTATACAAGCGGGCCAAACGCCAAGGATCTAAATTGCGTTGCTCATTCTTTTCTAGGGTGTGGACCATCCAATCCACACACATCTAGATCAGTCTGATGGTTAATTGGTTTCTTCTGTGTGGACCATCCAATGATGCTCCAGGTGATCTTTATGATCTTTATGGTGGGTCCAACCATTTGATAAGCTTATATCTAGAGGGGGAGTCAGCTCACCTGAGAGGACAGGTTGAATGCTATTCAACAAAAGAGAAAGCAAGCAAGATGGAGAGATCTGATACTGCATCTGCCACCTCAGCGCTGTTTGAGAATATGTAGGAGAAGTTATGCCGAAACACCAATATCAATGCCCAAATCACCACTCCAATTGCCAATGAAGTTGCCACCACAGCCACGATTGCGAACTTCACTGCCTTTGTACTCCCTCTCCCTAGTTCATTCGCCACCCTTACACTACATTTCCAGTATAAACATCTTAGTTAGCATCATATAGCAAGTGGGTCACATACATCTCTCTCTCTCTCTCTCTCTCTCTCTCTCTCTCTCTCTCTCTCTCTCTCTCTCCTCTCTCTCGCCACCCTTACACTACATTTCCAGTACAAACATCCTAGTTAGCATCATGTAGCAAGTGGGTCAGATCTCTCTCTCTCTCTCTCTCTCTCTCTCTCTCTCTCTCTCTCTCTCTCTCTCTCTCTCTCTCTCTCTCTCTCAGAGTATCCAAAGTAGCCTAAGATGGCTACTAGGTTAAATGGTCCAGCCATTCATCTGATGACCCTACCTTGGATAGGCCACGGTGATCTACACCACTAATGCGGGGTGTCCCACCTTGAAAATCATATCGATTAGATGCTCATAATCATCAAATCAAGGTTCAAATGCAAAAACAGTCAACGATGGGCAAAACCAAGGGTAAAAAGTCCATCGTCAGACGATTAGTATCATCGATGGTATTACTTTTGGACTACACCCATCTAAAGTAGGGCACACAACATGATGGACGGTTCATCTCATCCAACCTGACAACAGTAGAGATTGACAATGGAAAAGATGAACTTCACTTATCTAGATTAGGGCCCAAAAATATGGATGGTGGGTCAGATGTATGGGTCATATTCACAGCAAAGGCCCAAAACCTAGGTGGGTCAATACCAATTTGTGTTGAAGAAAAATACCTTGCAGCTGCTAGGAAACCAAAAGATAGCATCAGCTCCCAACCGTTGATATTAAGACTGCATACCAATTAAATAATGGCTATTAAAACAAAACAATTCATCCACGACACTAGCATCAATGGCTGTGGGATGGGACGGGCCAAGGGCCACCAAGACTGGCCCATTTCAATTTCGAGCCTGAAATTAGGTCCGGGCCAGCCACACGGCCTAAGTTATGCAGTCTGGTATAATTATTTTAATTGGGTAAAAATCGCATGTCCGTGTTCAATTTTCTCAGGCTGGAAATACGGGGCTTAGTGATTAACTCAATGCGCATAGCGTACTGAGTAAACTCTGAGAGGTCCACCATGATTTATGTATTTTATCCATTACGTCCATCCATTTTACTAGATAATTTTAGGGCCTGAGTCAAAAAATAAAAACGAGGCATATCCAATGTTCAAATGGACCACACCATAAGAAACAGTTGAAAATTTCTTGGGAGCCATAGAAGTTTTGGATCAAGCTTATATTTGTTTTTTCCATTCATCCATGCGTGTTGTATGATCTTATGAACATGTTGGATGACAAATAAACATCACTATGGGGCCTAAAAAGTTTTTAATTGTGGAAATCATTATTCCCACTGTTTCCAATAAATGGATGGACTGCGCCAATTTGGATATGCTTCAATTTTGGGCTCAACCCCTTAAATCAGATGGAAAAATGGATGGACTGCGCCAATAGACTACATACATTCAGGGTGGGCCCAAATGAGTTTACTCAGTATGATAAGAGCATACTGAATAACTTAGTACGCAATCCAATTTTGGATATTGGGGTAATTAGCACAGGGATATCCATTGCCAGTTGTAACAGTGCAGTATGGTGCAGGAAAGAAAATAAAGCCGTATTTAAGTTTTTGTTATCATTGTATGTTTTATCATTTTAAACGCCTCGCATCTATTTTCAACGTAAATTGCAAAAGCTTTCCCCTTTGTTTTCACTTTTTATGGATATATCCCTCCCTTTTATGGAATCATTGCAAATTCTTCTACGATTTTTCAAGTAGAGCGGGTCGCGGACAGTATCATGGCCCAGATGGATCAGAAAAAGCCCTATTGGGATGGAGATGATCCAGACCGTCAGAACTTAAAACAAATGTATCTCGCAAACTAGAATGAGTTGTCAAAAGTAAAATATATGATTTTGGAGTAGGACGAGCTACTTTAGCCACCCGATGCGCAAGAAGGATTTCCGAAATACCATCAAATCGACAGTCATTTCCTGTTTTAATTTCATTTTACTATAAAAATAAAGTTTTGTTTGATTATAACTCTTCATCCATTGGGCTTTAGGAGTTGCGCCCAACATAAAAAGTGTTTAGAATAATTAGGAGATCAGCGTGGCTAGCCAAATAGGACATTTACTATTTTTGGCCAAAAAAGACATCACGACCGTCTAGTAAGCTTATTATTTATAGTAAGTCAAAATTTCTAAGAGTTTTAGTTGTAGTTTGATTCCAAAATTACTTTCATGGCTTAGTATCCCTATTTAAAGGAGGGTTATAGACTCGTTTATTTTATTCATTAATTAATTTCGAATTTTATAGAATTTATTTTCTATTTTTGTTGTTGTTTTCCTCGTGAATTTGAGAAGTCGAGCTTTGTGAGGAGTCCAGAGAAGTTCCGTGGATTCAGAACAATTATCCTCTTGAGGAAGATGGTGCTCGACTTCACATCCTCCCCCGTCAGTTTTTCTTTTCTTTTCTTTTTTTCCCGTCATTCATAACTCATATGTGTGATAGGAAAATGATAGATAACCCCTATTTATAAACTCTCTCTCTCTCTCTCTCTCTCTCTCTCTCTCTCTCTCTCTCTCTCTCTCCAATGATATCCCAATTGCAGGATATAATCCTTCTCTACAATGTACAATAAGATAAGCTGGCTTCCCTCTACTAGTGAGTTTTTATTTAATTTATTGATTTATTGATTTATTTTTTAACCTCACAAAGGAAATGGAAAAGAAACAATTCAAAGGGATGCACAAAATCTCTAATAAATAAATAAAACTTGAAAAAATTCATCTACATCTATTAATAAATTCATCTTCAGCAATTGGCCTTTTTAACGCCCTATATTATAGGTAACTAATGGTAGATGTGTGGCCCTACTCCGGTGCATATATGGCATCCAAACCCATTCATTCGCCATGGTCACTTCGACATGGCAATGGGACATACGAAAATCAGTCTGATCTAACCATCAGGTGGCATATCATGTGAATTCGAAGGTTTTTGAGTGGTTGCCCGTTGTTTTCTATAGTAGGGCCCACATAATGATTAGGTCAACTTAATTTTCTTTAGTATTCAATATTATAACAGAGTGACTGAGGCAGGGAATGACATGATCAAATCAATTACTGTCTTCCTTATGGAATTACTATTCCGAATCTATGGAGCTCTCTCACCTTTTCATTGAGTTTCTTTGAATGCACAAGGGAAAAAAATAAAAATAATTTCTAATAAATTTAAAATAAATTAATTGGTGATATATAAAAAAAAATTTTAATTAAATTACAATCATAAGTTCAAACAAAGGATGAAATTTTAGACTCCAATTGGAAATCCCTGAAACGTGACTTAAAATAAATAGTAAACATAGCCTTCATTTCTACTTAGACTTTATGATTTTCAGACAAAAATAGTAAATCACCAATTTGGCGGAATCATGTTATTCTCTTTCAGCACTCCTACAACTGAAATCAAAACTTATAATCTAATTGGCTACAGTTGTCTAACAAAAGTGATTCTTTAAAATCATAAGCAATCTATGATTGTCTCTAACAAATAGACGGATCAGATTGTTGATTTAACCTATTTTTGTTTAAATGATTTAGACCGTCTATTAAAGACTGTTGATCGCATTTTTATATTTATCAGACTCGTATGATTCTTGAGTGTTTGCCCATGAAATGTGTTTTGAAGGTAGTGAATGGCCTAGATTGATAGATTGGATAGTCTCAGGTGTCCCAATGTACTGATCTCCTTCAGTAGCGCTCAGCTAACATGTCCCTTGTATAGGGCATCTCATCCACGCAAACAGTGGGCCCACCACCCTGAGATCACCTGTCGCAAAAATCAGGCAGATCCGCTGACTACGCAGGCTACAACCTTGAAATCAAAGGATGGCCAATTGTAGGCCCAGCATACGAGCGTGGCCCACGCAATGAGTGGATAAGCATGATTCTTGAGAGAGGCAATCTTCATGGTGAGGCCCATCGTTTATGTGGCTCTGATTTTCTAAAAATGTGAAATAATGACGGGAATGATGGGGCCGGCTGTAGAATTTTGGGCTACTTACCAGATGGAGAGGGCGTTTATTGCAATGGATGCATCTTCCATGTGGCCCGTCAGTAGAATCAATGCTGAGTTATACTAAATCTCCAAACTGTTCTTAGCAAAATAATTTGTAGGTTAGGAAATAACAAATATATAGACCGTCCAAATAATGGACCCCATGGTGGATGGATCATAGCTAGAAATTCAAATTGATCATGATATCTTAATGACCCAATTTTCATCCTTGGATTAGGTTTGACAGCCATTTTTAATAACCGTCCATCTTATGGCCCGTTGGATTAGGATTGGCGGGCATTTTTTTTTCTAACCGTCCATTTTATGACTGCATATCCAATGGATGGTTTGGATGGTCGATTGTGTATTTGTATTTATTGTTAAGATATGTAGACGATGGGACCCATCATTTGGACGAATGGACGTTGATTTTGGCACCGCATTCTCATCCTCCAGTCATTTTCTGCACGTGATGGAAACAAGTCCATTTGATACTTGCAATATGAATGGGCAATTATCCAAAACTCACAATTTTAGACAATATTGGCTACTCCCCCTGGCACCGGCCCCGTGGCTGGTGCTCGGTGCTCTGTTTTCCCCACTGTGATGTATGTTTTTCATCCCTTCCGTTCATCCATTTTTACATATCATTTTAGGGCTTCATCCCAAAAATTGTAAGTATATAAATCTTAGGTTGACCACACTACAAGAAAATAATAGTGATTGGATATCCACCATTTAAACCCTCCTCAGGCCCACTGTACTGTTTATTTGACATCCAATCTGTTGATTAGGTTATACAGACCCAGATGAAGGAAAAAAAAAAAAGATCAGCTTGATCCAAAACTTTTATGGCCCCAAAAGGTTTTAATGGTCGATGTTCATTTAACATTGTTTCCTATAATGTAGTCCATTTGAGATTGGGATATACCTCATTTCTGGCATCGTACCATAAAATGATCTAGAAAAATAGATGGACAGCATGGATGAGAAACATATATTATGGTGAAGCCCACACAACCAACCACCGGCCATTGGGTGGTGTCAGGGGAGTACATATTAGCCAATTCGTTTCCATTTACTAGACGGTTAGTATAGTGCCATGAAAGCAAATTTTTATCATGGGCCAATCAATGGCGGATTCTGCAAATGATCGGTTTGGATCAGAATACACATATGCCAATATGTCCCAGAAGTACTCTCTTTTTTCTTTTCTTTTTTCTTTCTTTAAAAAAAAAAATAATAATATTTTACGCACGCACACACACCCCCGCATAGAGTAGGGCATCGGACCAAGCGGACCGGATTGGGTCCAACTCGATTCAGTCCAAAATATACATGGGTTGATTCGAACTCAATCTGATCCGGGACCGAGTTCAGGACATTTGACTCGAATCAATCTGATGCATGGTTGGCCTGACCGAACCAGTCCGACTCGGTCAGGGAAACTGAGTCGGATCGGGTTCGGGAACTGGGTTAGGTCTGCGGAGGTCAGTCAAATTATGAAGGATGTGTTATATCCAAATTGTCCATCCATTTGAAGAGCTCGTCTTAGGCTTGAGCTGAAAAATAAGACAGATTTAAAGATCAGTTAGACCACACTGCAAAAAACGGTTGGGGATTTGAACGTTTACCATCCAAACATTTTTGGAGATCACAGAAGTTACGGAACAATATGAAATTTGTTTTTCCTATTCACCCATGGATTTTTAGCTTTATTAATAGATTAGATGGAAAATAAATGTTTGGGTGGGCCCCTGTAACTTTGATCTCATTTGAGCCGTCCATACAACTCGGAGCTCGAGGCGCGTCCAGGCTCATCTTTGTACGACACTATCTACACCAGCTGTATGGCTGGCTAGCGTGTCTCACGAGAAATCAGGTTACCGGCTGGAAATCGATTGCATACTGAGTTACTCGGTATGCTTTTTTCTTATATTAAGTAAACTGAGTTGGGCCCACCGTGAATGTATGCAGTTTATCCCATCAGTCCATCTGTTGTTTCATCTAATTTTAGATGTTGAATAAAATTTGAAGCATATCCAAAGCTCAAATGAACCATGCCACGGGAAACAAGAGAGAATGATGATTTTGACCGTTGAAACCTTTCTAGTGCCCAAAGTGATCTTTATTTGTCATCCAACATGTTCATAAGATTAAAAGACCTGGATGAAGGGAAAACAAAAATATCAGCTTGATCCAAAACATACGTGACCCCGAATGTTTCAATGGTAGACACTCAATTCACCTATTTCATGTAGCGTGGTTACTTGTTTTTGGATATACTTTTATTTTTGGTATTAATACTGAAATTAACCTTTAAAATGGATGGACGGGGAGGATCAAATACAATGACACGCCAGTAGAAGCGGATTGCGTACTCAGTAACTCATTACGCTAGGCATAATGAGTAAACTCTGTGGGGCCCCACCGTGAAAATGCACATGGTTTATCCACCTCCGGATTGGGTCGGATCGGATCGGTCCGAGTAGGCATGGATCCAACCTCGATTAGAAAAGCTTTCGGATGTGGACTACCCTACTCGATCCGCCCGATCAGGCCGTCGAATCGGTTCGGATCGGGTCGGATCCACCGGATCGGTCAGGATTGTCCAACTCTACCCCCACACACTTATGCCATAGTGGGACTTCACCACCTATGGATACTCGAACCCTTGATCGGGTGTTGAAACTCCTGAGAGTCTACCACCCGAGCAGAGTAAGGATCCAGTACCAGAAGTACTTACACATACTTGACTTCCAAAGCATCACACCCGAAGATACTGATAATTTCAAGATAGGCCATAGATCATTAAAGGCCTGCATTGAGAACCCGTTCCATGTATGTGGACAATAGTAGAAAACATAGATCAACTGTCCAATGATCGGCATCCAACTGGCCAAGATCATCGACACCATCAAGCCGGCGACACCCAATCCGATCCCTTGTGCAAGGGCCCAGCAACCGAGAACGTGGAGGCCCAGTGATAGCATGGCCAGCCATGTGATGATCATGTTCTTGCTTTGGGCCTGTAGGTACATTTGGAGGGTGAAATTGAAGATGTATGATAATAAGATGGGGATGTACCAAAGAGAGATCGTGTTGGCCATCAAGGCTATATTTTCTGTCTGGCCCAGCCATTTGAGGATCGGGGCCGAGAAGAGAATAGAGAATTAAGAGCAGTGAAAATGCAGAATTCGACGATCCATGATCTTTGGAGATAGATCCCCAGCATGTGGTATTGTTTGGCTCCGAATGCCTGCCCACATAGAGTCTCTAGCCCACTTGACATTCCCATCTGCAATGATAAACGGTCAGATCACTAGATAATCAAGCTCTTATATTGTAAGTGGACTGTTAGAGTATAAATGGGCCTACGTCTGTTAGGATCATCTAGTTCGGCTGCGGGCAGTCAGCCCATTACAATTTCTCACCATTTAAACTAGGTCACCAACACCATGGCCTGGATCTCAGGCCTTATCATGTAGGTGTGGCCGACCAAATGAGTTGATTAGCTGTATTTCCTGATGTGGGGAGGGCATGTTTTTGCATGGACCTGACGGCAGACGCCCTACACAAGTAGCAAAGAAGGTGGGGCCACGTGACAAGTTAACATCACCCCGCTGTAGCTAATTGCCGACTAATGATGTGGCAAGGCCCAGCTATTACAAGGCCTGATGTAAACCCACATTGAGGCCCACTTCTTATGCTTGTGGGGTAGGCCAGCCCATGCCTGCAGACCCACTAGTGTATTATAGCCGTGGGCCTGATTTTTGTGTACGGCTGAGTCAACCTGAGTTGAGCTTGGCACAACCGGCTCAGCTCAGCCAGTAGCTAACCCCAGCTTTAACTTGGCTCAGCTAGATCATCAGCCCGTCCAGATAGCTTGGCTTGGTTCGGTCAAACATCTCGGGCCAGTGTGAACTGAGTTGATCCTATGAGACATTTTCTCAAACGCATAAAATGCATCTTTAATTTCTTACATAATATAAAATAGTTACAACTCTTTACTTGTATTTCAATTAAACACTTGGTGAGCAAAATTAAAATCAATATATAAGGGTATTTTTTTAATATAAAGTTTTTTTTTTTTTTTTTTTTTTTGATATCTATTCCTTTCTCACCACCAACTAATTCCGCAGAGAAGTACACACCCTGAAACAATACTTCGTTGAGTCATTTCATCAAACACTCAGTGAGTAGTAGGGCTATACACGAGTAGAGTTTTAGCTTTGGTTAGCTCGCTCGACTCGACTTGAAAAAGCTCGATTTGACTCGGTTTGAAACTGAGTTCGGCCCGAGTCGAAGCTGAATTTTTTTAGCCCGAAAAAATTTCGAACCGAGTTTGAGCTTGGCCGAGCTCGACTCGACTCGGATCGAACCCAGCTCGAACAGACTTGAATCGAACCAGTTCGGTGACTCAATTACTTTAGATATTGATGTTGCTCACCAACTGTTTGATGAAATGACCCACCAAGTTCAGTTGGTGGCAAGGAAGGTATGTATGTTAAACAAATACCCTTCTTTTTTCTTCTTTTTTTTTTTAATGTTGCCTACGAGGTGTTTGATGAAATAACTGTAAAAACCGTTGCTGTTTTTTACAAATAGTGAAAATTTGAGATGTAGTCTAGTGTTTGTGAAATGCCGCATAGGCGAACTCGACTCGATCAATCTCGGCTCGAACTGGCCCAAGCTATTGACTGAACCGAGCCGTGCTGGCCAGTTAGGGTCAAGGACTGAGTCAAGCTAGGATTGGCAGTGGCCAAGCTAAGTCAAGCTATGCAAGCTCGACTTGGTTCGACTCATGTACACCTCTAGTGGAGCAGCATGCGAGTAGCATCAATATCAAAATAACTAAGTTACCGAGTTGAAGTTCGATCCTACTCGAGTCAAGCTAGCTTGGACAAGCTCATTTGAACGTCATTACTGAAGAATTCACGTGAACTTGGCTTGACAATTTGTTCAAGCTCTGAAAACCAGCTCCGCTCCATCCGAATCCAATTTCAAGTCGAGGTGAGTTGAGCTTTCTCAAGTTGAGTCAAGCGAGTTGACTGAGTTAACTTAACTCGTGTACAGCTCTACTTAGTCACCTGGTACCAGCTAGACGCATGGCACCCAAGTGCCGGTTTTGGATCAGGACCTATTCATGGTAGAGCGCCCCCGAATTAAAGACCAGGTCTTTTTTCAAGACCTCGCGACTTGCAATGCATACCGTCGAATACGGCGACTCCAACGTTTTTCACGCACAAATGCTAATGAATGAAGTTGTTCCGTGGATGGAGAGAGAAGTACGGAAGCGTGAAGTGGTGAACCCCACCCGCCATATTCATTGGGGAGCAGATTAGGTGAGACCCCAGCTTCACCCGAGATGGTGCGGCCCTTACGGGTTCCCCTTTGATGTATTATTTTTATATCCAGTCGTCCATCTGCTTTTTTCAGAACATTCAAGGCGTTATTCCAAAGATGAAGCAGATCCAATTATCAGGTGGACCATTCCATAGGAAACAGTAGTGATCGAAGGATATAGACAGGTTCGGATCAATATGGCAAGCGACAAGTAGGCTCCACACATATATGGTTGTATATATTTGATAGGGGTCGGAATTTACCATACCACCATATCATAATCCTTCATTAGGGTTCTCAAAGGCTGGCCTGGCCGGGGGTTTGCCTCGGCACCGGATTTTGAACTGTTTCGGCCGCCTCGCAGAGCTTATTTAAAATTTTATTTTTTAAGCCCCAGTCCAGCCTATTGACAGCCTTATCTTTCCTCACTCAAAATCTAGAACGCAATGATTGTAATTCATAAATAGAAAGTTTTGTTATTAATAGACAGCCGTGATTTCCTTACTATTCTAGGTTTTCTATTAACTGTACATTTTAAGTTGGGCCGCAGCTCCTAATGCCGTCCACCCATTCTTCCATATCATTTTATGCATGAGCCCAAAAATGAGGTTGATCTAAATCTCAAGTGGACCGCACAGTGTTGATTGAACGCCCACCATTAAAAAATACCTGAGGGCCACAAAAGTTTTTGGATCAAATGATATATATTTTTTTCCCTTCGTCCAAGTCTGTATAACCTAAATCAATAGGGTAGATGTGAAATAACCATTACAATGGCCCTAAGAGGTTTTTAATGTGGACATTCAATTACTACTGTTTTCCCATACTGTGGTCCACCTGAGATTTAGATCTACCCCATTTTTTGGATCAAGTCCTAAAATTATCTTTCAAAATGTATGGATGGCATGGATAAAATACATATATTCATGGGTGGGTCCACATAGCACCAACCACTAGCCACCTGGCTGGTGGCGCGTCGCTAGCCAAACCGCGTCCAGTCCGATGATCTTAACCCTATCAAGAGGATGACCGAAGATATTTGTTTTTCTTTGCTATTGATGGGACGCCTAGGATCATTTGATCGGTGTAATTTTTACACCATGGTTGCTCTTAGTGCCCAATGAATGAATGGTTCAGATCAATGATGGGTTACCTCATGTGTCATTTAGAGGTTTGGGAGTAGTTGAAAAAAAAAAAAAAAAACTTCATTTTTCAACCATCCATCTGCAGGACACAAATTGACGGTTAACATTTCTTTATCAAGAAGATATTGAACTGGTTGAGATTAAAGAAACGTTGGCAAAATAATCTCAACTGCTGTCCATGTCTCATTCCACCCTCTTTTTTTTTTTTTCTTTTTTCTTGGAAATGTATTTGACCATGTTTTTTTTTTTTTTAAAAAATTAATAAGAAAAAAGAAGAAGAAAAAGAAAAGAAGAAGCGTGGTCCATAAGCTAGAACCGTATGTTCGGTGAGTCGGTGACCACATAAAACAGAGATGACTATACGACCACACAAATGCCACGGCAAATCTACGTCGTCAAACTTCTATTGCCCATGGAATTTGGACCAACCACTATTTTAGCCATCCTTTTTAATAGCCATCATTTGATGGTTATGATGCTTGATCGTACAATCCGTCCACACTGTGCCCCACAACTGGCTGGTTTGATTACCTTAACATGAATGCCACGTGTGAGGAGCATGCCTCAACACCGTATTTAATATGGTGGTGAACTTTGACACGAGCCTAGTCCTTATGCCATCGAGACATGGAATCGATGAGATGAGCTTTACTAAGTGATCCGCGTACCTGTTCAAATCACACTTCCTCCACACATGCCACCATGACTTCAGGTACAATTAGGGCAAAGTCGGGTTGGGTGGGGGTTGGTGCTCAACTCTCATCCCAACTCAAGGTTCCTGTACCTCAACCCTAACCCAACCAACACAACCTGGGTTAGATTCTTACCCCAAGCCCAACCCAAGTAGGCTCCATTGGGTTAGTCGGTGGTATGTGATAATATTTTCATTATTTACTTTAGTTTTATATATCAATACCGTCTTATTTTTTGTACCTATAATTTTATTAATATATATATGTAGTTATTTATTATAAAAAACTTTATGTTTTTTTAAAAAACAAACAAGTTAAAATATATATTTGGGGAGAGGAATCCAGCGTATCTTGTTAACTTGAGTCATCGGAAATGGCGTGGACCCTGAGACCCAAACGGCATGCCTCAACACAGACAATCCATAGTCAATTATAATTTATAACTTATATATCCATCACTATCGATTCGGGTTGGGTTGGGCAACCCAAGACATCAACCCAAGCCCGACCCAACTTCTATTAGGTCAATGTTTTATATAACCCAAAGCTTGAGACTAAACCTGATACATCCGGCCAGAGCTCAACCCAATGTTGGGTCGATCACAGTCAGTAGGGTTGAACCCGCCCAACTTCAGCCCTAGGTACAATATATAGGCCATCCATCATAAGGGAACCACTATGTAAAACTGTGACAAGAATCATAACTTGGCATGACGAGTTAGGTGGGCCACATTTAATTAAATGTACGATTTTATAAAAGATCGGCTGAAGTTTTCTAAACCTTCGAATTATTTCTAATATCATGGCTCACCTACTCAAGGGAGCCTATCTTTAGAATCACAATGATAAATAATCTTAACCATCTAATAATGGGTATGAAATAGACAGTTAAAAGTAAATATCGAGCGGTCCAAATTTGAAAGGAAAGTTGAGACTCCATCCACGGTTGGTCCAGTGATTGGACGGTTTGGATTTCTGTACGGCTATGCCATGCGAATGGTTGAAGAATTTCACGTTTTTAAGATGCCCAAAACCAGCATAAGATTTTCTAACGCATTAAAATAGGATTTGTCATGCATAGGTAGAGGTCGATTGGACCCGACTTGGACTTGGTGGATCTGATTAAACCTGACGCGGTTGGATCTGACTCGACCCAAACCGAATGCCGGGTGGGTTGGATCGAGTAGACCCACCCAGATCTGAATCCTGACCAAGTCGAGTTCGGATTATATAGTAACTCGATCCGACTCGATTCGAAATTCGATCCGGTCAGATCTGATCCGATTCGAACCCAACTCAGATTAGAATTGGGTACTATAAAAACAAAGTTTAACTTTCCCTTATTACGAGATGTCTTAAAATCTGAGTCCTTTCGCAACGAGATGCGGAAAGGAGTTTCACGGATTTCGTGTCGCAAGTCCTTTCGCAACTAGGATGCGAAGGAGTTTCACGGATTTTGTGACGCAAGTCCTTTCGCAACTGGGATACGAAAGGGAAGTTGCCAAAACTATAAATTGGGGTCCCTAGGGCTATTCTAATATTATTCCAAGACTTCCTAAAGGTATTCTAAAGGGTTCTAGAGTTATCAAAGGGTTGTAGCAAATGGTGAGATTCGAGGTTGTTCAAATCGGGTAAGTCCTTTCTCTTTATAATTGATGCTTCATAGTGGTGATTTGTCGCTTTGTGCCGTGTTTTTTCCCGTAAGGGTTTTCCACGTTAAATCTGTGTGTTCTCTTTTCTTGTGTGTGTTCTTGGTGTCATTGGATTGCTATCCTAGATCTAGATCTGTGTGATTCCGCAGGCTAAAAATCCCCAACAAGTAGTATCAGAGCTAAAGTTGGGGCACAGATCTGAATCTGAGGGATTAGTAATAATGGCGAGCGTCAGGTATGAAATTGAGAAGTACTCAGGGAAAATTAATTTTGAGTTATGGAAGATCAAGATGATGAGTTCCTTAATCAAACAAGGCGAAGATGGTGCTCTTGAGGAGCGGAAGTCCACTATGACTGATGGTGATTGGAATACTCTTGATAAGAAGGCTTTATCATCGATTCGTTTATGTCTCACGGATGAGGTTCTCTACAACGTCCTGAGGGAGAAACTGCGACTAAGTTATGGGCGAAGTTAGAGGATGTCTATGAGAAGAATCCTCTGAAAATCCCTACACTTGAAGCGGCCAGTGGTATAACTTCAAGATGGCAGAGGGTGGAGATCTGGAGGCTCACATCAGCAACTTTAATAAATTGGTTTGCAATTGCTTAGATATGGAGAAAGTGATGAAAGATGAAGAAAAGAACATGTATGTTGCTGAATTCTCTCCCGGCATCTATGAGTCATTCAGGACACTATGTGCAGCATGAATAAAACCCTAAGTGTTGACACTGTTATCTCAGCCCTCAAGGGAAGGCTGAGAGACAGCTAGACAACAACAGGTGGACATCTTCTGATGCACTGTTACTGTGGGTAGGAATTCTGACAAGTACAGGTTCTTCAGGTTCTAGATCCAAATCCAAGGGCAAGGGCAAAGAAAAAGTAAAGTGCTGGAATTGTGGGAAGGAAGGACATGTGAAGAGGGATTGTGAAAATCCTAAATCTAAGAGGGAAGATTCTGAGGCTTCATGCAGGGAGGCTAACACTGCCACGTCAAATGAATCGAGTAGAGTGATGGTGATGTTTTGTCTGTGTCTTCGCTCAGACGGTCATACGATGATTGTAAGGACGAGTGGATGCTAGACACAGGGGGCATCTTTTCACATAACTCCTCATCGGATTGGTTCACCAGCTACAGGGAGTGCGATGGTGACAGGTGTTTATGAGCAATGACTTTGCCTGTAATTTGTGGTTGTTGGTACGGTGCACATCAGGATGTTTGATGGGGTGGAGCGTACCTTGACAGATGTGAGGCATGTTCCTGATTTGAAGCAAAATCTATTTTCTCTTGGTGTACTTGAGGCAAAGGATGCAAATACACAGTATTGATGGTACTCTTAAAGTATCTAAGGGGGCCACGGGTAATCATGAAAGCGCAACGACCTCGATCATGTTTATAGGTTGATCGGGAGCACTTCAAAAGGTGGAGCTACGGTGGATGTTTAGCGGATTTCACCTCTGCACATGTGTGGCATGTTGGGCATGGCCACATGAGCGGGCAGGGCAAGAATGCTAAGACGTGCAGACAAGGATCAGAGCAGGTGAGCAGTCACCTGTGAGAAGAACCACATGGCATGATCGCAGGACATCGGCGAGGTACATGGACGACTCCAATATTGCAGGGGATTCATCTTCTATTCAGATGACTCTATGTGAGCCTGGTGCTGAAAAGTGGAAGGTGACTATGGGCGATATGATGGATTCGTTGTACCAGACCGACATATGGGCTGGTGGAGTTTCCAGTGGGCCGGTGAGCGGTTGGATGCAGGTGGATCTTCAGAATGATACAACATAGATATATGACGAGGTTGGTAGCGAAGGGTTTATACTCAAAGAGAAGGGATCGACTTCTCAGAGATATTCGTGCCGACGGTATAGCAGGTATCTATCAGATCCGTGATTGGCACTGGTTTGCCAATGTGATCTTGAACTATGATGTGATACAGAAATAAGAGAGGAGGTCAAGAAGCTACACGGTTGAAGATTGAAGACATGGTAGAGATTGTTCGAGAGAGTGTCTTAAATCTGAGTCCTTTCGCACCTGGGATGCGGAAAGGAGTTTCGCGGATTCGTGTCGCAAGTCCTTTCGTAACTGGTGCGAAAGGAGTTTGCGGATTTGTGACGCAAGTCCTTTCGCAACTGGGATACGAAAGAGAAGTTGCCAAAACTATAAATTTGGAGTCCCTAGTGGCTATTCTAATATTATTCCAAGACTTCTAAAGGTATTCTAAAGGGTTCTAGGGTTATCAAGGGGTGTAACAAGGGTGAGATTCGAGGTGTTCGAATCGGGCAAGTCTTTTCTCTTCGTAATTGATGCTTTCATAGTGGTGATCTGTTGCTTTGTGCCATGGTTTTTTCCCGCAAGGGTTTT
>JAJHSJ010000009.1:61234440-61351455 GCA_021015155.1 Magnolia officinalis | reverse complement strand
AATGTAACGCCTGAAAATCGGGGGTCGACATAAACTCAACTCCCGAGTTCCAGAACATCACTTATGCAACAAAATGAATGATGATTGAATGTTGACTGTATTCGTGCATTGAACATGAGTGAGATTAAGCCAAAACAGCATATCATACTCCAGAGACAGTTAATTTGCAAGCGAAGACTGTGATAGATAGATAAAATATATAACTTATGATGAGTCTCCAGAGTGTGATAACTTACCAGGTTAAATAATACAAGTGCAGTTCTAAAATGTACCAAATGTGAGGAAGTGTAATGCCTCCTATCCCATGTACCATAGCCCCGTCATACAATATCAGGTCTTCATTGACCTGCCAGAGAGATACAGATAGGAGAACTCCTCCTATCATCACAGAAGTAGTCCGCTCTGCTTCACAAGCATCGCCATCACCTGAAACTCACAAATCTGGTGGGTGTTCGGAACACCGTCCCGTAACGTGGGAGTGAGTGATCAACTCAGTGGAACAATAAGGCATAGGTTAACATGTTATCAATTCAATCAAGCAGTAATGATAAGCAGTACAAATCAAACATTCTAACTACTCTTATTAAATGCAAAGAATGAATGACATGATGCTGTATGCCCTTGCCAAACCACCCTCAAGCGACATCATCTTACGTTCGCGAATGCTACTCTCCCTCAGTGCGCCACATCTACAAAGCACATGCGGTGCGATGATGCTCATGATTACCATTTTTATTAGTCCATTTCAAACAGCAACAGTATTGGGAAACTAAGGTACCTCCCTTGTATCATTCCCAAACATGATCCATTCTAGGGTCGTCAATCCTAGTTATTCTCATACGATGTTATGGTTTGAGAAGCGTAGTGAAGGCATCGCAAAGGGCTCATCACCCGTCAGCGCGATACAGATCTCACCATATGATGCGGCTCAATTGCTGGCCGTCAGCTCGAGTACAGGTCTCACCGTACTCGCTCAATCACTAGCCGTCAGCTCAAGTACAGGTCTCACCGTACTCGGCTCAACTCACACTCTAGTTGCTGTGAAAGACTCGTGGCCAATCACAGACCCTTGGAGTGTACTCGATGATACCACGGAGGACTCGTCGCCGTCAGCACGAGCACAATCTCACCGTACTCGGCTCGCTCGTATTCCGACAGTCTCGAATCTACGGTTCGACAGCTCGAATACAGTGTCCCATACCACCATATTCGGCTCACGAGTTGATTGCGCAATGGTCACTACGGGGAGGCACATGGCCCCAGCGTAGGCCGACAGCTCGACCACGGTGTCCCATACCACCATGCCCCGCTCATGCGACTTAGCGGATCTAGGTACTGGTTAAACGGGGATCGCCACTGGTAAGTTTGGTACCCTAGGTTCAAGCAGTAGCGACCAAACAGGTGAACATGCATAAGGCAGATCGGGTTACTTGATGAGCTCGACTAGCACGATCGCCCGTTGAGCTGCACGACATGAAGTGCATAACAACTTCGTGTGGCCTAGCCACTGCCGACAGGCAACGCACGACTCGAGTTCGTCGAACACATCCCACGTGGCAATGAATCTCAGCCACGAGTTCAATCTCGTTACCGATTGCCTGGACTATAATCATAGCCCCAAACACAATCAATTACAGAGATATAAGCAGTAATGGATCAGGATTCAAATCATACAATCAGTCTGGTATTATCCGTTTAGGGCTGCCAGGGCTGTTGCACGCACTCGTTGCTCTCCTCTCCCCATCACCCATGACGGATCATACAACATAAATATAAATTTAAACATATGCATTACATAGTTAAAATCATAAACAGTTGAGCATGTTATGAATCACAACACAAGCATGAGTTTGTACATGTTCAAATCCTAATCACACAACTATCAAAGGAGATCATACACATAGTGAAAAGAGGTTGAGAATCATATCTCAACACCCTTATATATACAATTTGCTAACTACTACACATTCAGACATTTCAAGAAACACTTAAACAAACATACATCAACATACATGACATATGTCGATCACATAGGCATTAGGCCAAATCCTTTCGCTAGGGAGTTGCCCCAAACATAACACGCGTACACCCACGACGGATAGTCATGGCAAGCAGGAATCCAAGTTCCATATCCATTCAGTCATTTCCACAAACACTTGGGCCACACATTTTAGCATATATAGTGTATACTGGCCGTGGCGTGATTTAGGGCAAATCCTTTCGTCAAAGGGATATCGCCATTACACAAAATCATATATCCATGACAATTAGTCATGGCGAGCACGAATGAGAATGCTATACTCATTCAGCCATTTTCACAAACACTTAGAATACACTATTCCAACATACCTAGTGTATGTTAGCAAACATGTATTAGGGCTATTCTTTCGCTAAGCGGTTATTTTATCCGCGTATACCATATTCATACACAATTAATCATGACAATTATATTTCCAAAATCCGCACGTATGCGGTATTTCTAAAATACGCAATTTCAACATACATGACATTACACATGAACATGTATTTTTGCGATTCTTTTCGCCAAACTAACATTTTATCCACATGATATAATCAAACATTAAATAAACATGTCAAACATTTTCCCAAGAAAAATACGTATACGGTATTTATACGTATATCTAGAGTATGTGAAAATCCATATTCTTTATCGCTAATCGAAACAGGAAACGGAAAGCACTTTGTACATGTGCATTTGCATACAGATCATGAATCTATCATTATCTGACATTGAAAGCGTTGAAAAACGTAACTTATACGCTTAAAGTCCTCACCTTTGGTCGTAGAATCGTAACGGAGACGATAGGTTTTGCTAAGCTTCCGTATTCGGCAGTTTGGCAACCTAGAGAACGAATAGGTTAGCTATTTCACAACCTACAACAGTCTAAACCCCAAACAGGTTAGGGTTAGGGTTTCTTACCTAGAAACGGGGCTGGAATCGCCGGAAAAGCGATGAGAACGAGATGGTGCAGCCCGTGTGGTGGCAGGGAACGACGGCAGGGAGTTTCTCCCACTTCTCCCTCACTTTCTCTCTCTTTTCCCTCTCTCAAATCCAAATTCGTATGGCTGGAATGGGAGAGGGTTTAAGGTCCTTATATAGCCTCAAACTCACCGAAATAGACTCCTGTTCAAAGGTTACTGCTAATATAGTATTCCGTCACTTTCCAGCTCAAAAGGGGTGTTCTGGTAGCCCTCTTTGAGCCAAACGTCAGACTTAAGCTCACACACCTGGATCTACGTGGGATTACGTTTTCGGCTCGATCGGATTCCCAGATCGCACGTGGCGGACCACTTTCAGTTCAACGGTCCGTGGGCCACGATCAGAAATTCCAAGTACATGTAATGTTCCTGAAATTTTTTCTTAATCCGAGGGTGTAATTTGGTCTGATTCTGACGGTCAGGTTCTTAATACTGATGCGCAAGCGAAAGGTGCCAGATCACTATTCCAGATATTTATTTTTCAAAGGAATATGTTTTTTCACACTCCCTCGCTCCGGATCGAAATAAATGACCGGGGACATCGGTCGGAGCTGATTTTTGAGATGATTGTCAAGCCCAGTGGGGCGGTCCTAGTTCCTTAGCTTCGAGTTAATCGGACTCCCGATGTGCGATCTAACCTAATACGAAGTTTCGTTTCATTCCCGAGAGCAGACGGGAAATGAGTTCGGTTCTAAACTTTAGGGTAACCTAGAGTCACATGTTTTACAAGTTTTGGGTCTTGCAGATCGTATTTAAAGCGATCCCAACGGATTCCATGGCTAATCGAGTTTGCACTTAGTTAACTTTGTTAAATTTCTAAAGGATTTAATCCTAATTGTTTTCTGGTTGAGATGGTACTTAGGCCTTTGCAGTTTGTATATAAAGTGATCCAAGTTTTACTACTTAGCTAGTTTAAGTTAGTGTCTAGGGCGAAAGTGCTTTGAAAAATTGAAAGCACAAGGTAGGAAAGGGGTGGGATTTGTGAAGGAAATGGGTTCAGAAGCGATTTTAGACTGTGGGGTTCAGTTCTGACGAAATAATAAGGTGTTAGGAGCAACCCATTACCTAAGGACATCTAATCCCAGGTTGGCAAAAATCCGGATGTTACATAAATGTACAGAAAGACAGAACGAATTTTCATAAACGACTCCACGTTAAATATTACTTATTTACTAAGGGTGATAGGACAACATTGAATATCAAATGCTCACAACACAAGGTAATTTCCATCTATGATGTACCCCATATATTTAGACCGTTCAAATTTGAATAATTAATATACATGTATTCCATTTCCGAGTAAAATTTAAGTGCTCGAGTCATCATACAGTACAGTGTGCCAGTAGTTCAAAGTATTACTCTTGCAGGATATCTCTGGATGACTCCCCAAATCATACAGTACAGTGTGCCAGAGTATCAAAGTATTACTCTTGCAGGATATCTCTTGATGACTCCCCAAAGATAAAACGCCCTCTTCCCCCTCCATTTCACATCATCCATCATCCTCTCTCTCTCTCTCTCCTCTCTCTCTCTCTCCAACATGGCATCTCCTCAAACCCCTATAGAAAGCCTTCTCCTAATCTTTCTATTTTTTACTCTCCCCTCACTCTCTTCTTCTCAACAACCACATCCCAGACAATACACGCTTAGCACAGACCCTTTCTACTACTACAACCTATGCGCACCGTCCAAATGTAAACGGCCTCAATCTCAGCTACCCTTTCTCCTTCCATCGTTTCTGCCAACCGCCTATCCTCCAATCCTCATGCCCCAACAACCATACCTCGTCCTCTCCAACCCACATGCCCCGGAACGCAGATTCCGAGTCGTCGGAAACTTCACCTCCGACTCCAAGAGCGCGTCTTTCACACCGTTTGCTACCAGACGCTCTTTAGCTGCGGCAAGGTATCCTTCCATCCTACGCTGACCAAGCTAGCATCTTCTCCCTCGCTTTCGGTTTCACCTGGGCGACGCACTTCAACTGCACCAGTCGCGCCAAATCGGGCGCGGGCCTCCTTCCCGCCTCCTGTCTCGGTGTCCGGGCCAGGATAACTCCAGCTTCTGCTACTATGCGCCGGGGTTACGTGACGCGCCCCGGGTGCGAGGAGTTCTTACTGATAATGCCGTTGGGGTTCAACTTGAGCGCGAGAGGAACCCGAGGCTTTTTTGCAGAAGGGGTTCATGTTGCGGTATGCTAAGCCGTTGGATTGCCAGGGCTGCGAGGCCTCTCCGGGGGGCGTTGTGGGTCCCACCCTCTATCTACGGCGTTCGTTTGCTATTGCCCATCCAGCGTCCATTCCTTTAACTGCTCTGACGGTACGTGCGCGTTTTAAATCCGTGTGGATTATACACCGTAACTCAGTGTATAACACCCCACCATATCCGGCCGAGGTTTGCTAATTCTACATGCCGGTGCATGCATTAGTGTGAGATGTGTTAGATCTGAGCTGTTCATCAGGTGAGCTATACCTTTTAGATCTTCGATCATGAAATTCAGGCCATTTTAAATCTAACGTGGGCCACAGTATATCAAAACAAATCAACGGTTAGGATAAATTTAAACCATTAATTTACTTTCTTTATTGTGGTACGCTGAAGATTGAAATTAATTGTCTGATTTTTTAGCAGAAAATCTATTTCATTCCAACCTCATGGAAAGCTCAGATCACACGTGTTTCATATTTGCAGACGCGCCCGCATGTGGAATTAGCAAACTACTGTTGGCCCCCTAGAAAATTTTAAGGCAGCGTGGAAACGAGGAACACACACCTAGCGAGAGACTCATCACTTGATCCCCAGACCATCTGACCATCAGGTGGGCCACAGGTCGGATTAGGTGAGACCCCTGCCTCACCCAAGACGGTGTGGCCCTTACCGTGGGTCCACCTTGATGTATGTATTATGTATCCACGCCGTCCATCCATTTTTCCAGTTTGATTTTATAACATTATTCAAAAAAGAAACAGATCCATTATTAGGTGGATCCCTCCTGGGTTAAAAAGGTAGGAGAACGTTACAATCTTCTTCACTCACGCAGGAGTGGATAAACAATAAGAGAAAGAGAGAAATGGAGAATCTAACCGATTATAAGGACATAGAAGCGCTGAGATATAAATTGCAAATTAGAAAACCCTCCACGAACATAACCTCCCTTCTATAAGCTTCCTCTCTCTCTCTTCTCCTCCTCTCTCTCTCACCTTTGATAGCCCTATAACCCTTTAGCAAAATCCCTGTAAAGCTTTAGAAAACCCTTTGTTGTGCCTAGAAAAACCTAGGCAACCTCTTTATAGTTTAAGAAACTCCTTTCCGCATCCCTGTTGCGAAAGGACTCAAATCCGCAGTTTTCTGCAAAATCGCGGAACAAACTAAACTGCGTAATCTTCACTAGTCGAGCTTAGTCTTCGACTAGTCATAGGACCCCTTCGACCAGTCGAGTCATCCCTCGACCAGTCGTAGCTACAGTAAAAAACAGCAAAAATACTCGCTGGACTTTGAGTCGAAGTCACGACTCGAACCTTCGACTGGTCGACCACCAACCTTCGACCGGTCGAGCAGGGCTCACGACCGGTCGAAGATAGTCAAAACAAACCCATCACATACCATATGTAACAGTGTTGATTGAACATTAATGGGCCACAAAAGTTTTTGATCAACTGATATTCATTTTTTTTCCTTCATCCAGGCTTATGTGACCTTATCAACGGATTGGATGGTAAATAAACAATATGGAAACATTAAGGTGCGCCGTAAGACATTTTTAATGGTATTAGTACCAGTCAATCACCACTGTTTCTTATGGTATGATCCACCTGATAATTGGATCTGCTTCATTTTGGGAATGATGCATAAAATGATCTGGAAAATGGATGAACGGCGTGGATATACGTTGCATCATGGTGGCCCCACGGTAACCCAGCCGTAAGGGCCGGCACCGGCTTGGGTGAGGCCGAGGTCTCACCTAATCCGCTCTCACACGTGTACCAAACTTTTTTTTTTTTTATGGTGGCATCAATTTCTCATAACCGTTTGTTAATTTTGTACACGTGTGTCCCATCAGATGATCAGGCCAGCATGATTTTCGACAGGTGTATCGATTAAGTGGGGATCAGCCAATGAAGGCTCCAGACGCCTCACACCGGTTCCTCTTTCTAATCCTGTCCATCTCAAATGAGCGCAAGTGGTTGACCATTCTATGATTTTAATTGTGCGTGGATCGAATGGCCATTCATAGCACCTGATAATTTGGACATGGCCTATCCATGATTAGACTCGCCACTGGATCGTTCCGATCATCTAGACATGGCCCAACAGGCTGACGAGGAATTCAAATCAGTAGTCCGTCGACTATTTGACTACCCTCTTGGGGTCAAGTCAAATAGGTAAATAGCAGATTTAAGGATTTGGGTGGCTACGGACCGGAAACGGATTGGCTACTCCCCCTGCCACCAGCCCCGTGGCTGGTGGTCGGTGCTCTGTGGGCCCCACCATAATGTATTGTTTTCATCCATTCCATTCATCGATTTTTAAAGATCATTTTAGGGCTTCGTACAGACAATTAGAGGTATAAATCTCAGGTGGACCACACCACAGGAAACAATAGTGATTGGATATTCACCATTAAAATCCTCCTAAGGCCCACTGTATTGTTTATTTGACATCCAATCTGTTGATTATGTCATATACAGCACAGATGAAGGGAAAAAATAAATATCAGCTTGATCCAAAACTTTTATGGCCCCCAAAAGGTTTTTAATGGTAAACACTCATTCAACACTATTTCCTGTAATGTGGTCCACTTGAGATTTTTATATATCTATTTTTTGGTCTCATACCATAAGATGATCTGGAAAAATAGATGGACGGCATGGATGAAATACATACATCATGGTGGGGCCACAGAGCACCGACCACCAGCCATTGGATGATGGCAGGGAGAGTAGCCAATCCGTTCCTCCACGGACCGGGCCTACACTACACCAAAATCGTGTATTTGGAACGAGTGGAGTTTTGGTTTGAAAACGGTTTTAAGCCGTACCCTCTTTGATACGGGTATAAACGTACCTGAATTTATTACCCCTAATGACCAACGTTGTTGTTCTCACTGTTTTGTTGGTGTTCCACTTGTGTTTTTTGATCTTCCTGAATTTTAGAAGTGTGCTTTATAATTGTATTAAAAATAGATGGGTGGAGCGGATTTGATTAAGAACATCTCAGTGGACCCCACATAGCCCTAGCGGCACAAAGACATGTATACCCGGGGATCACTGGCATTTTTCTCTCCATTTTCTCTCTCTTTGCGTCCGAAGCTCCCCAAACAGCAAGCCATCATTTCTCTCCGTCGATCTCTCTCGATCTCCAAACCCTAGAAGATTATCTCTATTCTCCTGCTTTCTGCTCCAAACCCTAACCCATCAACCACCGCCGCTGTCCAGATTCTTCCCCATCTCCGGTAGCAGCAGATCTGGTCTCAGTGCGCGGCCGCCCAACCTCTATCAACAGCCGCTACCATCATAAGAGGCCGCACGTCCCTCATCATCAACAGCCAAACCCATCTCCACCTGCAATCGTCCACCATCATTAGGGTTCTGACTGGTAGGGTTCTATTTGTAGGGTTTTTTTTTTTTTTTTTTTTTTTTTAATTAGGGTTTTGATTATGGATTTTTGTTGAGCTCCAACCTGTTGCCAATCTGAAGAGGTGATGTTGCCATTTGATTTTTCTGTTCATTTTGGTTTGAAATCTCTGTTTTTGAGAAAATCCGATGTTGTTAGTGTAGGATAATGTGAGTAATGGTTTCAAACGTTGAATTTTTTGAAGGAATTTTGCCCGTGATTTGCTGATTTGGCTTCGAAATTGGTGTTTCTATTCTCTGATTCTGGATTCTGAGGAATAGCTCTTGATTTTCTTTGTTTCGGTTCAAATTTGGCTTTTGATTATTTTGCATGGTGCGGATCTGAACTTATGGGGAGGCGGGTGCTCCTCCACTCATCCCTCCTAATTCAATGCTTGTTTTCGACGTGGAGTTGTTGTCTTGAAACACTGTAAGGGATCTGTCCGGGGATGGAGGGATCTTGAAGAAGATAATAAAAGAGGGTGAGGAGTGGGCCACTCCAAAAGAAGCTGATGAAGTTCTAGGTAATTCTTTATTTGTGGATCGGTTTACTGGTCAGTGGGACAGCATGAAATTTTAGTTCACAGGCCCTTCCTCTGTATTGATTTTAATGAGAAACTGGAACCATTCATCTGGTTGGACCCACCGTGGGAGGTCCATGGTACAGAGAAGTTGTGCTCTCAGCTGATCAAGCCCATCCCAGTTAATGGTTTTTTTTTTTTTTCCTTATGTTTTTAGAATGTGAACCATTGGCCTTTTTAAGCTTTAACAGTCTTTTTGAGGGCCACTGTGGAGCAACCTAGATCATCCAATTAGTGAAATTTTGCACCAGGCTCCATCCTTGATGTGACCCACCTGATGAATGGTTCTAATCTTGAAGGGTTGGCCCTGCTTACAGAGAAGGGCCCAAGGAGTAGAGTTTTTTCCTTTATCTTAATATTTTTTTAGTTGACTGTTATAACTGACTTCTAATATCAGCAATGTTTACTTCATTTACATTATCTTTTGTCAATGTTTACTACCTTTACATGATCTTTTTGTCTTTGAAGTCTTTTATGTCCTGCCATCAGCCATGTTGTAAAAACAATGAGGAAGGGTGAGAAAGCTGAGTTATCAGTGAAATTCTCATGTAGGTTGATACAATATCTGTTTTACAATAAATAAATATTGATTGTTAAAAATTATACTGTAACTAGTCATCAATCTAGCCAAATCCAAGTAGTTGGGATTAAGCTTAGATGATAATGATGATGAAATAGTCATCAATCCCTTGTGTTTGTGGTATTAAGACTTTCCTATATATGCGCCTGGATCCCTTATGTAACATCTATAAGCCAACCTGAAAATCAAGATGGTCCACTCATTAGGTACGTTGAATGTAGACCGTTAATTGGTGTGACTTCTTTTTAGCCTTCCATCATTTTTCCCATTTGGACCACCAGATGAGTTGACTGGACTGATTTTTGGGCCACATTATCTATGCAGTTAGGCCCAACTGTTGCATGAACTGGATAATCTCCATGTGTATTAGTTGATGGGTGTGTATATACCCAAGTGGGATTAGCAAGACCTCCATTTCTATACCGACAATCCGTTTATGCCTAGAATCGCTTAACTTTGTTTTTACTGTGGCCTGATTCCTTTCTATATATTTACTGCCCAATCTACTGTTTTAGGAAATTTTCAAATGGTAGATCATTTTTAGTTTAGGATGCAGACGTTCGATACTGCTTGCATGGCACTCACCTCACAATAAACAAGGGAGTATGTCCACCGATCAGCACCAGAATGGCTGCAAATGCAGGTGGGGTAGCGGCTTTGAAAGTGCAATGTAATTCTCTCTCTCTCTCTCTCTCTCTCTCTCTCTCTCTCTCTCTATATATATATATATATATATATATATATATATATATATATATTGTGGTCAATCTGTTTCATACATTTTCTCAGTTGCGTTGTAGTAAGCTTGAATCCACCAATACTCTATACCCATGAGGTGATCTTAAACATATTTGGGTCCATTTGCCCTCATCAAACATTGGTGATTGCAACCTAGGGCTAGAAGTCAGTTAGCTCGACTGCCTTAGTTCCATCTTTCTTTTCTGCACAAGTTTTTAGTGTGTTTTTGGACAGACCTGAAAATTCCGCATCCTACAGAACCCATTGTAACCAAACCATAATCCAAAATCAGATTGGTTCAACAACCCTAACCTCTGCTTTGTGGATACTTATTTGTTGAAATAGAACAATTGGATATTTTCCATTTCAACCGTTTCATAAATGTCCACTGATCCTATAGATAATCAAGTAAGCAAATTTTTTGTTTAAGATGTATCTAAATTGGGACCCATAATTTGGACAGTTCAATCTGAACTACTTGTATTCCACATGTAAATTTTATTAATTCTTGTGTATCATCCATCACAATCTGCATAGGTATCAAAGTTTTCCTCGAAAAGAAATTACTGGTCAAACAAGCAATATCTTGATAAAAGCATGGTCATAGCTCATTCATTTCATATTTTATTGGGCTTTCATGACTCCGTCAAGAGATCCTTTGATACTATCTAACTATATATTGATCCTTTGATAAAAGCATGGTCAAACAAGCAATATCTTGATGGTCAATCTTCTTGACAAGCTGGACACCTCCATGAAGGTAAACTGCATTTCTTTCTGAAACTCAGAAGCTGTGTCTGTAACAAAATTTAATTTTCTTTATAGCTTCTATAATTTTTTTTCCCACTACCTTCAGATGCATTCATTTTGATCAGATTAGTAGAATGCCCAGCATTCCCGAAACTTGTACTTGTATAGTATGCTTTCAGTTTTTTTTTTTTCCTTTCTGACCACTTTCTCGTACTTGTATATTGAGGATGCTTATCTGAATCCATGCTCAGCACCCAATTCTCTGTATGAAGTATGCTTTTCTAGGACCAAGGCTTCATGACACCCATAACCAATCAGCTAAAGTTCATTATTTTTTTAACATATGTTGCATCTTTTAGCAATTGAGTACATCTTTTAGCAGTTCTATTTTTCTGTTTAGGAACCTCACGGATTGTGTGCTAGTCTATTTGTCAAGGGCAATTCTTGCAAACTGGTTAGGTTTCAGTTTGTTATACTTTTCCCTGGTGTTCTTTCCAGATAAGTTCAAAAGGTAATTGTTGTTGCGGTTTTTGTCATCATCATCTTCGTTGTTTATTATTAATTTATATTTTATTGTTATTATTATTGTTGGAGTTTGAGTACTCTTTTAGCAAGGAATTGAGAACTCAACTATTTCATAAAGGGTTTGTGCATGAGGTGACCATGATTCAGTGCTCCGGATCATTGATCTGATGGGCCCTCATGAAGGGACTATGCAGTAAGAATCTCCCAATTTTGAAGATCCTAGCTATTGAATGTTTGATCCTTCCACTGAATCTCAACTTTTGGTGTATTTCTTAACCAGCTATTTTCAGGCCAACAGTTGAAAAGGTTAGGATTGTGCCATTGAAGAGATTTTTCAATCCTGATGAGAACCATCAGAACAATGGTGTTGTCGAAACAAAATACATTCGTTTCTTGTCGAAACAAACAGCGGTTCATTATCATCTAAATGGGTGACACTTGCGCTTGTTGCACAGGATTTTATGGGTAGAAAGCCCCATAATAGGGAATTGATTTGGGTTTGTTTTGGATTTTTGGGTTTTTAATTCCAATTGCATAATCCAATGCAATAGTTTCATTTAGGTTTTTTCTTTTTCTTTTTTTTTTTTTTTTCACAATGCAATAGTATCTTGGGGCATCCTATCCACTCAACAAGATGGGCCACGTGTATTGCAACCATCTTTTTATTTCCGCAGCTATGCCAGTTCTGAAATTTCTTATTGTGATTGGTGTTGGGTCATATCTCACATTTGAACAATGTGAGTTTGTAACTAACTTCTGTTTTCTCCTATTGCAGAACTGGTTAGCCAATGGATGTGGCAGTCTAGGCTCATGTTTCTTCACAGGTAAGCATGTCTTTTCACCATTGCTACTTCATAGGGCTATCAATCAGTAGGGAGGCCAATCAGAACTGTACATTTCCTATTGCTAGATCTATTATTTTCAAACATACAGTAATTGGACCAGTTTCTGTAAATTAAACCTGGATGTTTAAGATTGTGGGTGTGAGGATTTCACATATGGCATTGGCATTTTGAAACTCTGTTGTTTACATTGCCTGCCATACAAACCTTTCCGGAAAAAAAAAGTACAATTTTGATTGTTTTGAATTATCATCTGCATGCCACGTGTATAATAGGTTACTAACATAGTAACACCGTTGTTACACATCTGACCATCTGCCGAACAATTTTGATTGTTTCCACCAGAACCTGAGCATTATCGAGGGCCCAAGCTTAAAGTTGCTATCATTGGAGTTCCAAATCTCCATAGAGTCTTTTGTGATAAGGAACCTTTTTTTTTTTTTTTTTTTTTTTTAATTACAAATTTTCAAACAGTGCACATAGCATAGATTTGTATCTACTATAAATTTTTAGTTGTAATCTTAACAGAAAACTTTTACTTGGAAAATGTGAGATTACATGTGTAATGCCATTATATTATCCATCGTGATGCCATTATGATATAGAAATATTAGATTTGTAAAACTGATGAAGTATACTTCCAATTCCACAAATCCTATTTTCAGAGCTTGCAGATTGTAGTTCTGAATACCATTGTTGGATTTGTACCTGTAACTGTACCTGTGACTCTATCAATGCCACCTGCCTTCTATACATGTCAGTCATGGAATTTGGCATTGTTGACGTGGCAGTAGGATAAGCATTCTATTCATCATAGAAGTTCTTTAAAAGAACGGACAGGAAACCATTTACACCGACGCCTCTCGAGTTGATGGGATAATTGACATTGTAATAAATTCTTTAAAAGAACGAACAAGAAACCATTTTCTCTTAGGAACAACCATATGGCTGTTTTTGTCATTTCTGTATTGAAGTTTCAGTTGGTAGTTAAGCTGTCATTTCCATTTAAGCAGCAAATATAACATGACACTTTACAAGCCTCCACTGGAACTTCTTCGGATTCTTCCTGCAAAGTCGACAATTAGAGTTATGCTACCAAATTCTCATGCCAGATGCACATTTGATATTGTTTTTTAAGTTTATTCTGAGTACTTGCTTCCTTTGAAACCAACTGTAGTTTAAGTAGCTATTCATGTATGGTTGTTGAATGGATGTCTCCTAGATGATTTTTGCTTCTTCTATTTCCAAAATTACAGCACCATATCTAAGTTGAAGGATATACAAACAGGGAAAATTGTTGCTTCAAAAGAGAGATTAATAGGTTCTTTAACAAAGGAGGTATAGTTGCTTCAACAGAGATATTAGTAGGTTCCAAAATTCATGCATCTCTTCTTTTTTATTGTCCTTTTCTCAAGTTTTCAACTAAAAAACACTTCATGGATTGACCACCAAAATCTTATCTTTTGTAGTTTAGTCTGGCCCAGCATTTGCTAACTACACACGCACCTTTACACGTATGCCCAGGGGTCATGAAATTCCCCTTAGATGGGAAGCTGATTTTACTTGTTTGTGATTCTTTTCCATGTGTTGGCTTCTTTACATGCCCAGCCAAGACTCGGTGAGTTTGGTATCCCTGATTCAGTGGTTTGTACAAGATTTCACATAGGTATTTAGCAAATTTGAGTTGACTCGGCATGTTTTCAATTGTGCTTGGGTCAGGAAGCTATTAGATTCTTTATGAATTTCTTGTGATTTTCTAACTAGGGATTGGGTGCAGGACTGGCTATTGGCTTGTATTCCGGCATCACATATGGCCTACAAGAAGCTTGGGGAGCTCATGATTGGGTAACTTTCACAAGCTTTTATTTGTCATCTTTTTATCTTAAAGATTCGATTAGTTGTGTGTGTGGACCCATGCATGCATGTGGGAGGCATGATCTTCAGGTGGGGCCCATTTAGAAGTTAGGCAGCACCATCCATCAGCTGGGTCAGAGTACAAAAACCAATGAACAGGCCCAAGTCTTGTTAGCAGACCACCCTTTGTTTATTACACTGGTGTTGGCATCTAAGTTACATGCAATGACTAAAGGAGTGAATTTCCTACAGAAAAACAGTGTGGTGGCAGGGGCGTTGACAGGAGTGAATTTCTAGTTGTACTGAAGGTTAACAAACATTCAACCAGTGTATGTAATCGGAGCATCAGTACATGATTTAAATCTATATTGAGCCAGTTTTCACAGCCTCTTTGTTAATTTGAAAGATAGCTTACTGTCTTTTAAAAGACTAGTGAAAATTCCCCTCTCAGTATGTAGCCTAATATAGTAAAGGAAGATTGCTGCATGAATAGTAGCAGTTTAGACATTATAAAAGTTCCTACATCAATCACCCCACTACAGATGTGTTACTCCATCTCTGGTTAAACTGTTAGATTTGGACAAGGAAACTATGGTGGATATGTATTGCCAAAAATGAAATTCTCAAAAGAAGTTGAGAAAATTAGATATTCTTGCCTTTCAGTAAATATGTACTCCCAGCATAGATATTCTTTACCATGGTATGGCGGCTTCTCCAAAATTTATTTCATCTGTGACCTAATCTCACACTAACTTTTACTGTTGCATTCAGGTTATAATTCCAGCTCCATTTTGGGTTAGCAGAGGCTGAAATCAAGTGCCGGATTCTCTTGCACACTAGCCTAGGAATAGGAAACCCCATCATTTCAGAGAAGTGAATCACTTTGCAGATTTGAGGCTTGTTAATTCCACACACGTGAAGGCCCTTCTCATCCATATGCAGCCACACGTGTAATTATGAAGCATGTGTACATGATCTGACCTTTCCATCTAGTTGGAAACAATGATTATATCTTCTGCCTCAAAAGTCTCCCTCCTAAACTGACTGCCAAAACAAATTTCTGTCCGTCCATTTAATTGTACGGTGTGAAGCGGCATGATTTTTAGGCCAGAAGATCTAAACAGTGTGACTGTATACATGTAGAGATAAGAAAACCAATGAGATATTAATAAGTTAGAACTAAAACTCCAAGATGTAGCTACCCTCAATGAATTTTAGTGTTGCAGCAGGTAATTAGATTTGGACAGTTTTGGATATTCTATTTATGTGATTTTAGTGTTGCAGCAGGTAATTAGATTGTTTTGGGGGTATCATCAGTGTGCCTTTGTTATTGACCCAGAAGATATTGACAATGGCTTCAATGGACTGGTTTTGCATCTTTCAACGGACAATATCCTGGCTTATTGTCTATTCAAGCTTCTAAATGAGGTGGGTGAGATTATGTTATGCATTACCAAAACATCTGTTGGACAATCCATTCATTTCCTTTTGTGACAAAAGATTAGATAGACAGTGGGGTGTGTACTAACAGGCTAACCCAAAACATCTTTCTTCTTCCTTCTTCATTCATTTTTTTGTTTTTTTGCTTTCTTTTTTTGGTTTTGTGCTGTGTGCATGCACATGTACACGTGCCAGGATGTACATCAGCCAATATGTGCACAATGCATACTGGTTTCGACTAATACTTTACACCTTGCTGACATATGAGATTGAGGGGATGGAATCATTAACTGAAGAGAAGTAAGCGAAAGATCTTAAATCAACAATGTACTGAATGCATCCACCAGAGTTGCATAGTTAACAGAAGCTGTGTTATGGGCATGTTGAGAAGCTTGCTGTGATAGCTGCTTCTCAACATGCATCCACATCAACAATGTAGTGAATGCTTGAAGCTGTGATAGCTGCTGTCCATGTTGAGAAGCTTGCTGTACATTTCCATGACACATATGGGCAATCTCTTTCAATATTCTCATTTCCATCCAAGTAAGAAAAACTTGAATAAATTTGTTTGTACTAATGCAAATTGGTCAATTTGTGAAGATAGTTCTACCTCGAATTTCAGCAGGCACTTGTTATTGGGGTTTTATAAGTAGGGACTGCAGCAGCTGGATCTCGTGTCACATTTCAATGATCCAAACCGTTTATATGATGGGCCTCAAAGCAGATGGGGGTTAAGTAAAATAACTCTCAGATTTGGATATTTTCTTTGTTACTTCTTTTTCTGTCTTTTTTCATATCAAATTCCATTCTGAATTTGTAGGCTGCTTGGATGTCCTGCTCACATTTGGGGCTTATTCAACAGCTAGAGGCATGGTGATCTCAAGGCTGTTTATTAGATTCTTTTGGTTTGGACTCAGTTCAGTATTTGTAACATATATCTACATGTGAGTGTAGTATTATGTTTGAAATTTACATTTTCATATTGTTGTGGCAGACCCATGGTCCCTTTTTGCTGTTGCTGTACAATAGTTTTTTGTATCCTTGTACTCATACATGCTTCCCAAACTGCATTGCAGGAAGGTTCTGAAGGAAAAGATAACAGGAACTCAGATTCTTTCTATTTACGGATTTATATTCTTGGATTGGGAGTTTATGCTGGCATACACATATTTCTTGCTTTGCTACTTAAATTCCCAGCTTGTCACACCTTGTCAGAGATGTCTGATCAGTGGTCATTCTTTCAGTTTTTTAAGTGGATTTATCAGGTACTTTTATAACTCAAAATTTGATTTTTCTTTCCTATTCCAGTAGTTGGCAAGTTGTATTGCAGTGGAAGCTTTTTTATTGCTTTTTTTTTTTTTTTTTCCAGCAATTACAGCATGAATTGCAGCGGAAGCTTAGAACTTCCAAAGTAAATTTACAGTCTGGTAACTACATATTATTGTCCTCAGCCATATAGATTCATTTGTCTTAATAGAAATTGAATGATTTTCTGCCTTTTGCATTCAAAATATATTTGATCTATTTATTCTTACGTGTAATTCACTGAGGCATGTGTTTTCCATGCGTATGTTTACATTTTACCTTTGTTATGCTTGAAACATGCTAGCATAACATGTAACTGTATCGTGAATGCCTTGTTATTAGAGGCAGCTTGGTCTTTTCTTTATTGTATTTGATCCCTATTGAAAATTTGTCATTGACCATGTAAATTTCATATGCCTTGTTATTATGTTAGCATAACATGTAAATTTCTTTTTGGCCATTGACAAAGCATTAGAATGGAGTTGTAAAGAGAAGAAATGCATCTCAATCCTACATGATTCTGAGGAAGGATCCTTGTGCCAAACTCAACGTTTAAAAACGTCTCAATCCTCCAGTTTAAAATTCTTACGTTGTAATATGATTTTTAGGGAATTTTCCTTATTTTTTCAGTCACTTGAACTAGTTTCAATTGCAAGTACTTGGTCAAACCTTCAAGTAACCAAAGTTTTCTAAAGATGCAATCTAGTTCTCGAAACTTGGCCAAATTGGTATAAAATAAAATACTCACGAAATGTAGTAGCTTCCTCTAGTGGGTAGCACGTCTTTGCTAATTGTAAGGCCCAATATTTTTAGTTTGCCTTTGCTAAGAAATGAAATATTTTTAGTTTGCTAATTGTAAGGCCCTGCTTGGAGCTCTTCATCCTGAAATTACTCCCAGAGTCTGATTCAAGGTACCCGTCTCGTTCGAGTACTGACACCTCAAAGCTCTTCGTCTTTGGCACACCTCCACAATCCCAGTCATGGTATAGTGCAGACATCAGTAGTGATATTTCGTTTCTTAATTTTCTTACAGAGTTCTTGAACTTCTCAGCTACTAGTGGAATGAAGGAATGAAGAAGAAAGGTCCTGAAATAATGCTGGTTGGCCCACTACATGATGGTGGTCCTTACATGAGATAGAGAGAGGATGGAAGTGTCCAGATTGCATCAATGCATTAATTGGAGGTTGGGATGAGACCTCAAACAGAATGGTTGGATGGTGCATGTTGTGTGTTTTGTGGTTCAGATACTTTGGCTTGTTTTGGGGGAAGTTATTTAATAGTCTGGCTGAATATGATTCTTTATACTCCGGCTCTTAGATGGATATTTGTGTAATATATCTTCTTCAAATGACCAATGATCTTTTTGGAAGTATAAATGGTCATGTGCAGCTCTCTGGGCAAACACACAATCTAAATGTGGAAGGGTCTATAACTGTTGGAGATGTGTTTCTTGATAGGTAGAAAATGCTATAAGGGACTAGAGCAGCAGCTGTTGGTATATTTGGCTGAAGTTTGCTAACCCACTCAATCATTCTCTAATTTAATTTTCCATATCTTGCTAACCTTCATTTGTGGATGATCTTGGCTTCTGCTTAGATGATTTTTGTGCATATTCGGTATTCCATCTGGAGCTGGAATGGAATGTGATTGGTGAGTATTTATTTATGTTCTCCATCCTTTTGGCACGAACACACTGTAAAATTATTCTGTTTCTTTTCTTTTTACAGGTAGTCACTTGGTCATCATATTTGTGGTATAAGAGTTCCTATCATAACTTTTAGTGTTACAAGTCTTAGGCTCCCTTCTTTATTTCAGCAGAGGATGCTGGTGCAGTAGAATCAAGGTAGATTTTTACTCATTGTAGTGTTTATGGTTTGGCTTATTTTGTATTAGCATGTGGTTTGTGGCATTAGACATCACACTTCAACTGAAAATTGCTTCCTGTGATCTTTCTTACAGGAAAAAGGATGACTATAAGGAGGCAATTGTTCCTGCAGGAAAAACTTACGAGGTGTGTTTTATATTAAGAGTTATGTTTTCATGCCAGAAGATAGTGATGTGTGCTTCTTGATGGGAGCATCGTGGCTTCTTAGATGAGCAAAAGTATATGACAATTGATGAATCCATGCCATAAACAAAGAAAAAGACCGGCTTCAATAACTGGTTTCCTGTGCATCTACCAGGCTTACATGAACACTGTTGCTATGTTTCTTGTGCATCTGCCATGGTTAGAAGCTAAATCATGAATTTCACCAAAAATCGAAGGCAATTTCCACAGTTCAGAACCTGTAGAACTTGCCATTTGATAGCATTTTGGGGGTCTCCTTGCACCACTAAATTCCCAGATGAAGATGATGTAAAGATCTCCACCTGCCCGTTTTGATGAATAACGGAATTTGTTAATAATTCTACCAAATAGAAACAGCCAAAACAGCCTCACACAAATCACAAGACCGCCCTTAAAAAAAAAAGAAGGAATTTGTTAATAAGTTTGGAAGATTACACTTAGGGCCTGTTTGGCTAGTTGCATTGGAAATGATTAGGTGGGATGAGATTCATGGCAGGGATTGTTCCCTGTAACCATGGGATAAGCTTAATTCCACCAGTGTGAGTGTGTGGGGTGTGTATGTGTGTGAGAAAAGAAAAAGAGCCTGGCCATATTTACTACAACAGATTTGCAGTGTGGGTGGATGTGTATGGTTTGTGGAAATCTCATGTATTTAGAGTGAGAGAGTATTAATATGGTGATGCGTTGTATCCTTAGATACATGAATACACCCTACAATCATGCTGGAAAATTGGACATGGGATGCAACAAGGACCCAAAAATGATCTGATGAGATGATCACAGCCATCTGAATGAAGACCTAGAAAATGGATGGTACACCTGTGATTTCCCTTAATTGTGGCTGTGATTATCCAATTAGGATTATTTTTGGGCCATGTAATTTGTATGTTAGGCTCATCCTATCCGATGGTCTTCTCCACTCGACAAGTTAGATGTGTGCCCCACTTGATTGGTGGAGTGGTCCTTTTCCTCAGCAGTTCATATTCATAGTAGGTCTACCACCAAATGAACGGCTTGGATCTACTTCTTTAAAGACAGATCAAAAGAAAACCCGAGGAAAAGACAAAGAGGACGAGAAGGAAGCAGTAAACGTAAGAAATTCTGGCCATCTCTACCGCAACTATTTTTCGCTATGGGTGAAGGTGTATGGTTTCAGTGATATCTCGCATATTTATACATTGACACGTATAGATTTCTTGCTAGAACAAAAGAAGAAATCTATATGTTTTATTTTTGAGGTATCATGTGCTGCTTTGATCGAAAGGCTTGACTTGTTTTTGTTTGACCCTGTAATGGTACTGGTGGTTCCGCCTCTTGATCTGATATTACCCATCATGGTTTTTTTTTTTTTTGCCTTATTGTTTTCAGGTTAAAATAACCAATCCAAAGAAACACTGTGCATCCTAACACAGGCATTGTTTTGCCTGGGACGACATGCAACGTTATAGGTGATCCTCTAGTTTTTGTTGTTGAATAGTCACTCTTTTGCGTGTTTAGTTTTTGAATCTTTATGTTGTTTTTTGGCTAATCAAATTGCTTATGGTCTTTGTTTTGATTTTTATAGTTACAATGCAAGCCCAAAAAGCTCTACCTGATATGCAATGCAAAGACAAGTTCCTCAGAGTGTCATCGCAAGTCATGGTGCAACCACAGAGGACCAATGTGTTTTCTCTAGGAGTATAGCACATCATGGAGGATTTTTTTTAATTTTAATTTTTATTTTTTATTTTTTTTGTATTCATTCAATTGTAAACTTAATTGTTGTAAATATATATAATTTTTATTATAAAGTTGTAAGCAATTTGTTCACTATTAATTTTTAATTGTATATAATATTCTTTGGTTTTTAAATATAAAAATAGGTGTACTGCTTTAATTGGCCGTTCGAAATAAAAAAAATACAGGTCCCAAAATTTAAAATTTGACCGTTGAGAACGGTTTAGAACCGTTCCTAAAACTTGACCGTTGAGAACGGTTTGAAACCGTTCCGAAGATTCTGTTCTTAAAATTTCAAACGGCACTTGATACGGTATGGAACCGTTCCAGAATATATGCGACGCCTCTTTTAGGAACGGATTAAAACCGTTCCTAAGGGATTTAGGAACGGTTTAAAACCGTTCCTAAATGACGTTTTTGGTGTAGTGTTTAGACTCCAATTGGAAATCCCTTAAACGTGACTTAAAATAAATAGTAAACATACTATTTATAGATGGTATCCATTTCTACTTAGACTTTATGATTTTCGGACAAAAATAGTAAATCTCCAATTTGGCGGAATCATGTTATTCTCCTTCAGGAGTCCAACTGAAATCAAAACTTATAATCTAATTGGCTACAGTTGTCTAACAAAAGTGATACTTTAAAATCATAAGCAATCTATGATTGGCTCTAACAAATAGATGGATCAGATTGTTGATTTAACCTATTTTTGTTTAAATGATTTAGACCATCTATTAAAGACTGTTGATCGCATTTTTTTATTTATCAGATTCGTATGATTCTTGAGTGTTTGCCCATGAAATGTGTTTTGAAGGTAGTGAATGGCCTAGATTGATAGATTGGATAGTCTCATGTGTCCCAATGTACTGATCTCCTTTAGTAGCGCTCAGCTAACATGTCGCTTTGTATAGGGCATCTCATCCACGCAAACAGTGGGCCCACCACCCTGAGATCATGATGTAGAACGTGTCATAGATACGTTCCTAGCATGGTTGGGCCAAAAGAAGATGGACCGTAAATTGACCATAACTTTTGATCTGGGTATCATTACGAGGCGCACAACCTATTCATCTTTACTGAAATGGTCTATCTGAGGTGAATCGACCTACAACATGGGTCGCATCTATCCGTTTCGTCAGAAAACGCACGCTTTCAGCTCAAAAACGAATTTTTAGGAAAATTTTACTATTTTTATTAATTCTGATTTTTAATTTTAATTTTTTCTATTTTTATAGTTTTAGATTTTCTTCCCTTTTAGAAATAACTTTTAATTATACTAGGACTCTTCTAGAGAAAGTTTATTTGAAATTATTATTTTTAGAAATTAAGAATTAGAAGAGTTTTATTAGAATTAGGATTTTTATTAGAGTTAGAATTTTGCTATTTTTGGTAATTACGAATTTTAGTTTATTTTTTTGTAAGGAGACACATTAGAGAATTATCAATTTGATTAATCAATTTCGAATTTATTAGAATTTATTTCTATTTTCTGTTTTCTTTCCTCGTGGATTCGAGAAGTCTTTGTGAGGAGTTAAACAATATGAGGAAACGGGAAATATATATCCATTAGTTGAAGAGAAAAAATATGTGGAGCCTGTGAATATCCTAGAGGATTTGGAACTATTATCGCAGGAGTTCCAGAGGGTTGTGCTTGATGAACTCCCTAATAAATTACCTCCCATACGAGATATACAAAATCACGTTGATCCCGTCTTAGGGGTAAGTCCACCTAATTGGCCACATTATCAGAAAAAATATGAGATCTTGAAAGCAGATGTGAAGGAACTGATTGATATTAGTCAAGTCAAGGAAAGCATGAGTACATGTATTGTGTCAACTCAAGAGCTTAATGCCAAGTACCAAAAAAAGGCTAATGAACATCGGCGTCAAAAGTTATCTCAGACTCATGTGCCAAGTCTCTTGCGTAACTCGAGGACGAGTTTTTTTTTCAAATGGAGGGGTCTAATGTAGAACGTGTCACAGATACGTTCCTAGCATGGTTGGGCCAAAAGAAGATGGACCATAAATTTACCATAACTTTTGATCTGGATATCGTTACGAGGCGCACAACCTATTAATCTTTACTGAAATGGGCTATCCGAGGTGAACCGACCTACAAAGTGGGTCACATCTATCCGTTTCGTCAGAAAACGCGCGTTTTCAGCTCAAAAACGAATTTTTAGGAAATTTTTACTATGTTTAGTAATTCCGATTTTTAATTTTAATTTTTTCTATTTTTTTTAGTTTTAGATTTTCTTCCCTTTTAGAAATAACTTTTAATTATACTAGGACTCTTCTAAAGAAAGTTTATTTGAAATATTTATTTTTAGAAATTAAGCATTAGAAGAGTTTTATTAGAATTAGGATTTTTATTAGAGTTAGAATTTTGCTATTTTTGGTAATTATGAATTTTAGTTTATTTTTTTTGTAAGGAGACACATTAGAGAATTATCGATTTGATTAATTAATTTCGAATTTATTAGAATTTATTTCTATTTTCTGCTTTCTTTCCTCGTGGATTCAAGAAGTCTATGTGAGGAGTCCAGAGAAATTCCGTGGATTCAAAATAGTTATCCTCTTGAGGAAGATGGTGCTCGACCTCACGTCCTCCCCTGCATCAGATCACCTATCGCAAAAATCAGGCAGATCTGCTGACCACGCAGGCTACAACCTTGAAATCAAAGGATGGCCAATCGTAGGCCCAGCATACGAGCGCGGCCCACGCAATGAGTGGATAAGCATGATTCTTGAGAGAGGCAATCTTCATGGTGAGGCCCATCGTTTATGTGGCTCTGATTTCCTAAAAATGTGAAATAATGACGGGAATGTTGGGGCCGACTGTAGAATTTTGGGCTACTTACCAGATGGAGAGGGCGTTTATTGCAATGGATGCATCTTCCATGTGGCCCGTCAGTAGAATCAATACTGAGTTATACCAAATCTCCAAACTGTTTTTAGCAAAATAATTTGTAGGTTAGGAAATAACAAATTTATAGACCGTCCAAATAATGGACCCCATGGTGGATGGATCATAGCTAGAAATTCAGATTGATCATGATATCTTAATGACCCAATTTCATCCCTTGGATTAGGTTTGACAGCCATTTTTATAACCGTCCATCTTATGGCCCGTTGGATTAGGATTGGCGGGCATTTTTTTTTTCTAACCGTCCATTTTATGACTGCATATCCAATGGATGGTTTGGATGGTCGATTGTGTATTTGTATTTATTGTTAAGATATGTAGACGATGGGACCCATCATTTGGACGAAATGGACGTTGATTTTGGCACCGCATTCTCATCCTCCAGTCATTTTCTGCACGTGATGGAAACAGTCCATTTGATACTTGCAATATGAATGGGCAATTATCCAAAACTCACAATGTTTAGACAAGATTGGCTACTTCCCCTGGCACCGGCCCCGTGGCTTGTGCTCGGTGCTCTGTTTTCCCCACTGTGATGTATGTTTTTCATCCCTTCCGTTCATCTATTTTTACATATAATTTTAGGGCTTCATCCCAAAAATTGTAAGTATATAAATCTCAGGTTGACCACACTACAAGAAAATAATAGTGATTGGATATCCACCATTTAAATCCTCCTCAGGCCCACTGTACTGTTTATTTGACATCCAATCTGTTGATTAGGTTATACAGACCCAGATGAAGGAAAAAAAAAAAAAAAAAAAAAGATCAGCTTGATCCAAAACTTTTATGCCCCCAAAAGGTTTTTAATGGTCGATGTTCATTTAACATTGTTTCCTATAATGTAGTCCATTTGAGATTGGGATATACCTCATTTTTGGCATCGTACCATAAAATGATCTAGAAAAATAGATGGACAGCATGGATGAGAAACATATATTATGGTGAAGCCCACATAGCACCAACCACCGGCCATTGGGTGGTGTCAGGGGAGTACATATTAGCCAATTCGTTTCCATTTACTAGACGGTTAGTATAGTGCCATGAAAGCAAATTTTTATCATGGGCCAATCAATGGCGGATTCTGCAAGATGATCGGTTTGGATCAGAATACACATATGCCAATATGTCACCAGAAGTACTCTCTTTTTTTTTTTTTTTTTTCTTTCTTTCTTTAAAAAAAATAATAATAATAATTTACGCACGCACACACACCCCCGCATAGAGTAGGGCATCGGACCAAGGCGGACCGGATTGGGTCCAACTCGATTCAGTCCAAAATATACATGGGTTGATTCGAACTCAATCTGATCCGGGACCGAGTTCAGGACATTTGACTCGAATCAATCTGATGCATGGTTGGCCTGACCCGAACCAAGTCCGACTCGGTCAGGGAAACTGGGTTGGATCGGGTTCGGATCGGGTTAGGTCTGCAGGTCAAATTATGAAGGATGTGTTATATCCAAATTGTCCATCCATTTGAAGAGCTCGTCTTAAGGCTTGAGCTGAAAAATAAGACAGATTTAAAGATCAGTTAGACCACACAGCAAAAAACGGTTGGGGATTGAACGTTTACCATCCAAACATTTTTGGAGATCACAGAAGTTACGGAACAATATGAAATTTGTTTTTCCTATTCACCCATGTATTTTTAGCTTTATTAATAGATTAGATGGAAAATAAATGTTATGGTGGGCCCCTGTAACTTTGATCTCATTTGAGCCGTCCATACAACTCGGAGCTCGAGGCGCGTCCAGGCTCATCTTTGTACGACACATATCTACACCAGCTGTATGGCTGGCTAGCGTGTCTCACGAGAAATCAGGTTACCGGCTGGAAATCGGATTGCATACTGAGTTACTCGGTATGCTTTTCTTATATTAAGTAAACTGAGTTGGGCCCACCGTGAATGTATACAGTTTATCCCATCAGTCCATCTGTTGTTTCATCTAATTTTAGATGTTGAATAAGAAATTGAAGCATATCCAAAGCTCAAATGAACCATGCCACGGGAAACAAGAGAGAATGATGATTTTGACCGTTGAAACCTTTCTAGTGCCCAAAGTGATCTTTATTTGTCATCCAACATGTTCATAAGATTAAAAAGACCTGGATGAAGGGAAAACAAAAATATCAGCTTGATCCAAAACATACGTGACCCCCGGAATGTTTCAATGGTAGACACTCAATTCACACTATTTCATGTAGCGTGGTTTACTTGATTTTTGGATATACTTTATTTTTGGTATTAATACTGAAATTAACCTTTAAAATGGATGGACGGGGAGGATCAAATACATAAGACACGCCAGTAGGAAGCGGATTGCGTACTCAGTAACTCATTACGCTAGGCATAATGAGTAAACTCTGTGGGGCCCACCGTGAAAATGCACATGGTTTATCCACTCCGGATTGGGTCGGATCGGATCGGTCCGAGTAGGCATGGATCCAAACTCGATCAGAAAAAGCTTTCGGATGTGGACTACCCTACTCGATCCGCACCGATCCAGGCCGTCGAATCGGTTCGGATCGGGTCGGATCCACCGGATCAGTCAGGATTGTCCAACTCTACCCCCACACACTTATGCCATAGTGGGACTTCACCACCTATGGATACTCGAACCCTTGATCGGGTGTTGAAACTCCTGAGAGTCTACCACCCGAGCAAGAGTAAGGATCCAGTAACCAGAAGTACTTACACATACTTGACTTACCAAAGCATCACACCCGAAGATACTGATAATTTCAAGATGGGGCACAGATCGGCAAAAGCCTGCATTGAGAACCCGGTCCATGTACGTGGACAATAGTAGAAAACATAAATCAACTGCCCAGTTATAGGAATCCAACTAGCCAAGATCGTCGACACCATCACGCCGGCGACGCCTAATCCGATCCATTGTGCAGGGCCCAGCAACCAAGAACGTGGACGCCCAGCGATAGCATGGCTAGCCATGTGATGACACTACGCCAAAATCGTTGTTTTGCGACGGACCAAATCCGTCGTAAAACCAAATAAACGACGGACTTGGTCTGTCGCCGTTTATTGGGTCGTTTTTGGTTTTACTACGGATTTTATCCGTCGTTTACTCTGCGACGAATAAGGTCCGTCGCATCATAGCGACTAATAAAATCCGTCGTAAAAAATAAAAAATCCGTCGGTATTCAAAAAATTTGTCGTCACTGAAAACATTAGCGACGAATAAGGTCCGTCGCTAATATGAGTAAGCGACGGACTTCAAATCCGTCGTTTTTTCAACGCAAATCCGTCGCTAAAATATATGTAAATAAAAAATATATTGATAATTTATTATTATTATTATTTTTAATCTTGCACCTGATAGTCATTCAAAAAATAATTCACACTATTGTTTGATAATAATCCTATTCACAAAATTGGTAACAACTCAATTCAATAAAAGAGGAAATGACCCAAGTGGCCCACTCCAACAAAAATTAACTTCAACCCTCCTAACACTTCTTACCCGGAACTTCAAATGTTGGCTATGCCTTGCCTCAAATTGGCTACTTGGTATCTTCTCTTGTTCAACCTTCTTTTGAGCCCTTCCTACCTACATATATTACAAACAACCAGATTCAATCCAAGAAAAAGAATAGTTTAGTCAACCCTTCATATATTACAAATAACCAGCTTAAATCCATGAAAGGTGAATAGTTTAATCAACTGAAACCAATTAACAAAATAAAAGATTAGAATTCATCCTAGCCATTAGAGGTTCAGGTGAGAGCGTTTCTTAACTTCATAGCATTCACTGGGAGAGCACAATACAATTTGAAAAGATCTTTAGATATTGGAATCACTACACAACAGCGCAATACAATCTACATTTAAACGCACTAGTGTCTAATAAAATGACCAAATGAAAGTGTAGGAACTGCGAAATTCCTATTTCCCAACAAAATACACCTGCATAATGAGAAGATAGCAACAACTAGTCAGTGCTTGTAACTGCTTTCATTTATGAAACTGCATCTCTATTACCATTTGGTCCATGTAACTTCGATTTCGAGATTTGGAGGACCAAGTTGCAGAAAATTGAAAAAAAAAAATTAAAATTAAAATCAAACATGTAACATAATCTAGTGATTCTTCTTTTTCTTTTGAATGTATTGCTTGCGTTTCCACATATCTTCTTACATTTATAAATTATATGAATAGACTTTGAATATATTTACATCAATTCAGTTAGACAACACATAGATTAGGACCCCCCCCCCCCCCCCCCCCCCCAAAGAAAACCCATTATGTGCACTTGTTTTTTGTAATGTTTTGATTTGTTAGTGTGTATTGATGTCTTTTTTAACAATCACTGAAATTCTATTGAAAAATTCGACCAATTTCCAATGTTTCCAACAACAACGATACATTAAGCGATACAACCGATATATCCCATGCGATAACCGATACATATCTGTATCCCAAGGGTGTGCGATACGTAACGCGATACCGATATTTCGAACATTGCTTCTCCTTACATATGTATGGACATAAGTAGATACATATATACATACGTACCTACATATGTACATACATACGTATGCACTGAGGAGAAGGAATCATAAAATATCCATCAAGACAGTGGATAAAGGTCTACATACAGCTTGATAGTCTATAGAGCCCTTAGCTAATACATCCTAGGAAGTTAACTACCTCAACACCTGCTTAAAATGGAGGGATGAAGCTCCGTATTGGATATCGATATTGTAGACAATAGACAATTTCTACACTGTTTTAGTATTATAATTGCTGCCATCCCAAAGAGGACATGTTTCTGAATCAACTACAGTAATTAAATGCCCCCTAAAAGGAATTCCTGAAAAGATACATTCCAACGCTGATTTTTTTTAATGGCTTCAGATTGCATTTACTTATGCAAGAGATAAATCAACAGCCAGACACAGATAACAAGTGTAATAATTCAATTATTGTCTCTCACAACACCCGCTAAACAGAAATCCCTGGGTTACACAACTACCATCCACCAAATTCTTGGATAACTGGGATCCAGAGCCTACTGGCAAAGAAAAAAATATAAAGATGCAAAGAAAGAAAGAAAAAGAAAAGAATTAGGCCAAAAGCGACAAAAAGCGACAACATGAAACATTCCATTAAGGAGAAGTAGATCCTTATTGTGTACTAGATGAGGCTATATAACGAACAAAATCTCTGGATTTTTTCCTAGTGACTTACCGTTATGTCTGTCAGAGATTAATCACTTATTTGGTTTTAAACATAGATTGGAGTAACATCCAATGCATTACAAATGAAAGCCTGCTGACACCTATAAAATGGAGAGGCAATGTGAGCTAGGTGAGATTTGGGAAGGAGTACTCCTAATAGGGCTATCAATTATTACAGATTTGACATTATAGACCTGAACAAAATTGAAAGAAGAGAAAGAAAATACCAAGTTAATCTACTAAAAATGATAACCTTGATTTGAATTCTATGGCCATAGACCATTGCATGTCACATTCAATCAATTAATTATCTTGGACACTTCCAATTAAACCTCATTAAAGTACTTTGCCCATGTCACATTCAACCAATTAATAATTTGAACCATGGCCATAGACCATTGCATGTCAAATTTATGAAACGTTTTGTATGACTAAAATAAGGGTAAGATGGGAACCTGGAATCATGGGATTGAACAAGCAGTAAACAAAGCACAATGATAGAAAACAACATTACCAATCTTGTACTCACTAATGGATTGAACAACTTTCCAATCATGAGATCCAAATTATACCCACTAAGAAAGCATATCAAATGGTCTGGCAACCCCATTTAGAAAAAAAAAAAAAAAATCGCAAGGAGAGATGAAATGCCGACCTTCTGCTTCTTGAGCCTTTCATTCTCTTCTTCTAGATGTGAAACCTTGTTCTCCAGCTTGTTTGTGTACGCCTGCCACAATGAGGAATAAATTCTGTCTTAAAAAAAAATAGAAAATGGAAGTAACTGGTTTTCAAAACAAGCAACCTGATTTTCCATTTCATTTTTTAACGGGTGCATGGTTGTATGATGAAATCCATGTTTTTATGTGTGTATATGCATGCATGCATGGATGGAGCATGGATGGATGTATGTATGCTTGCACGGATGGATGGATGAGGTGTGTTTGTGAATGTGTGTATCCACACATCATGATGGATGGATGGATCCACAAGTTTCTCCATGTTTCCTTGAGTCAACGATATGTGCATTTAGGCCCCATTAAGGGAAAATTTATTATTCCTAAATATGCAAACATGCATCTTTTTTGCTATTATTTGATAATTAAATAGGCAAATATGTGTTTTTTAGCATCAACTAATATATCATTGAAAAATTCCATTATTTTTCCTATGTTTTTCTAAGGTTTCCTTGAGTCAGCGTTACATGCTTCTAGACTCATTAAAAAGAAACTTATTATGTATGAGTCTTCTTTTGCAATTATTTGATTCCTAAGGTTTCCTGTTTGAAACATTCGAAGTGAGTGCAATGGTAACATTCTGACTGAGGGTAGCAAGCATCTACTATAGCAAACTGATTCTCCTGCCATTTTAACAAATCCAGTTAAGTCAATTTCGAATTACAACATAGCAGAAACAACATTTAGAAGAAACATTAAAAAAAAATAAAAAAAAATAAACTGTGATTGAAACAGGATTTAGAATAGACTGAAATAAAATTTAAAATAAATGAGGAACTTTGAAAATGATGCAAGGTGCTAGGGACAATTATATACCAAAGTTGCAGTGAATACGGATTTACTATGGATTAAGCAGTCACTTTAATAGCAAGAACATATAGAAACAGTAGTCGCTTTACTATGAATTGTGCCTATTACGGGAGTGTAAAGCAATTTAAATTCTAACATGACTTACCAGGAATAAAATTTGAGTAAAAAACGATAACATCACATAACACTACACACCAACTTTCAAATGGACTATGAAGCCCACCTTGTTTTTTATTTGTCATTTAACCCTGTTAGCAGGTGAAACTGAGCATAATTAGTAGGCACATAAAAACTGAAAATATTCCAAATTTTAAGTGGGCCCAACAAGGGAATGTATAAGATGTAAGCTTGATGCTCACTGATACCAGTACATCTTAAATGGGTTGTAATCCAAATATCTTAGTAATTGAAAAAAACAAAAAAACAAAAACAAAAAAAAAAAAAAAAAAAAAAAAAAAAAAAAAAAAAACTTGACTATCCAGAACTTGCCAAATGTCTGATGATTGGTGGTCCAATCTGCCTGACTTCTGGCATATGGCCCATCCACTGGGCAAAAACAAAATCAATTACACCAGGTGAAAATGTAGTCCTCAACTAGAGCTTGCGTCCTGTGAGAAAACACCAAAATGAAATTGATAAACTAACGTTTGAGAATGAACATTGGTATCAAATAAGAGGGCACAAAAAGGAACCCACAAGCATTTCAAAGAGCACCCTCAAGCAATTAATGCATACATGAATTCAAGTGTATCATCACCAACATGGTTGGTCAAAAATAAGTACGCTAGATTCAAATTGACCAATTACACCACAAATATCAAAAGTGCAAGTCTTGAATGTGCAAGCAGTCAATGTGCTGTTGAATAATATCCGAAGTATTAAGCATGCTTATGAAAGACAAATTCATTGCATCCTCCCACATTGCCAAATCTCGACATTGTTACAATCAGGGGTTTTGGAATAAGAAAAGAGAGAAGAAAAGAGAAAGCAATGACAGATGCAGGGGCGGCTCTAAGGGGTAGGCAGGTGAGGCAATCGCCTAAGGCCCCCTAATTATGAAGGCCCAGGATTATAGGAATAGGCTTTTAATACTCTGATAGCATTTGGTAATCTATACACATGCATTGAGAAATTGCAACCTTTGAACATTTTTAAATTAAATTAAACAGATATAAAAGTGGGTCCCAATTTAGATGGTTCATGAAAACAAAAACAAAAACACACAATGGCTGGATCTCCTAACTAGTTGATTCTTGTATACTAAACAAATTATTTGAATTCAACGTACAAATTCCCACTAATTGGAAGATCGAATAGTTAAATCAATGGATTTTTTGTAATTTAGCCTATCTAGAATGGATCACCTAATTTAGACGGTTTGGATGGAGTCAAAATATGCTATATTAATAATCTAGGAGTGACTATTTATTAACTATAACACTGCTAGAGTACTATACAATTCTAAATTCATTATTCTCGCAGTAGACGCGGATTGCGGGCAGGCCACTTTAGGGATTCCTGTGGCCCTGAGCTCTGTGGGGTACACGTTATTATATGTGTTATATCTATTCCGTCGATCCATTTCTTCATCCCATTTTAGAATATTAGAAAAAACATGAAGCAGAACATAAGCTCAAGTGGACCACAACGCAGAAGAAAAGTGGATATTGAATGCTCACCATTAAAAACTTTTCTGCAGGTGGCAGAAATTTTGGATAAGCTGATATTTATGTTTTCCTTTCATCCATCTAGGATTCACCTTATAAACGGTTTAACAATTTTATCTATCGAAATTGATTTATTGGGTAAACTTGAATACGAAAGTTTAATTAGTAATTTTGCATCTAAAAAGTCAAGAAGCAAATATATGGTTTAATTTTAATTTAAAAAAAAAGAAAAAGAAAAAAAAGAAACTCAAAAGCCTCATCTTTGTCACTTGCCTAAGGCCCCCAAGAATGTTGAGCCGCCCCTGGACAGATGGAATGAATTTTGGAATAAAAATAGGGATTTTGAGAGAAACTCACCCACGGCAGGAGAGATGCCTGAAATCCTTCAGAGATTTGGAGCTCACCCACCGGCGGAAGAGGAAAATGAGAAACCAGGTTGAAAGAGGGATCTGGAGAGGCAGGGGGCGTCGTTTGAAAGAGGGAATCCCTCTTCTGAATTTAGATGTTACTTTCAAATCCGCGAATTGTGAGTTTTCCACAATTTAACACATCAACTACATTAATAACCATACATTTAAGGGACCATTTATTGAATGATTAAGATAGTTTTATATGATAAAAAGTATAAATATTAACCACTACCAATCAAAGCCATTATTTAGATGGTCTAGATAACTATATATCATCTCCACTATTATTATAAATGAGTCACCACTATTTTACGTCAAACACAAAACTCACCAACTGAATGGTACATAATATAACGTCACTTGCTGTATGGATCTGGTAGGGTTCAATGGGCCCCACCACGATGTATATGTTTTAATCTCTGCCGTCTATCCATTTCTAAATATAATTTTAGGATAGATCCCAAAAACTGAGATCTATATAAATCTCGATTGGACCACACCACGGGGAAAACAGAGAGTGATTCCCACCGTTGAAGCTATCCTAAGGCCCATCATAATGTTTATTTGAAATCCAACCCGTTCAAAAGTTAAAAAAGACATGAAATAAGAGAAAACACAAATATCGGCTTGATCTAAAACTTTTGTTGCCTTTAGAAATTTTTAATGGTGGGCGTCACTGTTCCACTGTTTTCTATGCTGGGGTCCACTGGAACATTGGATTTAACTCTTTCTTAGGATATTGCCCTAAAATGATCTCTCCAAATGGATGGAAGGTGCGGATACCAAACATACATCATGGTGGGGCCCACAGAACTTGCGGATTTGACTTCAGTAGCTAGTCTCGCTACTTCCCTGACACCAACCCGTGGCTGATGTGGTTGGTGGTCGGTGCTCTGTGAGCCCACCATGATGTATGTATCCATTACGTTCATCCATTTTTTAAGATCATTTTAAGTATTTCGTAAAAAAAAATGAGAGGTATATAAATCTCAGGTGGACCACACCACATGAAAACAATAGTGATTGGATATCCATCATTAAAATCCTCCTAAGGCCCACTGTACTATTTATTTGACATCAAATCTGTTTATTAGGTTATACATGTGTAGATGAAGGGGAAAAAATAAAAATCATCTCGATCTAAAACTTTTATAGCCCCTAAATGTTTTTGATCTAAAACCTTTATAGCCCCCGAAATGTTTTTAATGGTTGACACTCATTCAACATTCCTTAATGTGGTCCATTTCAAATTGAGATATACCTCGTTTTTGGTCTCATTTCGTAATATGATCTTTAAAAATAGATGTACGGCATGGATGAAACACATACATCATGGTGGGGCCCATAGAGCACCAACCACCAGCCATTGGCCGGTGTTAGGGGGAGTAGCCAATCCGTTCCCCTCATCTATGTGTGGTCCATTTAATCTTTGGATATGATTCATTTTTTTGGATAATTCTTTAAAATTATCTTGAAAAATAGATGAATGATGATTTTCAGTAAATCCAAAATTTAAGTGGACCATGCCACATGAAACAGTGTGGAATAATGATTTCCACCGTTGATACCTTCCTTGGGCCCACAGTAATGTTTGTTTGTCATCCAACCTGGTCATAATATCAAAAAGATATGAATGAAGAGAAAATACAAACATCAACTTGATCTAAAACTTCTATAGCCTTCAAGAATTTTTCAATTGTAGAGGTTCAATCACACTATTTCCTATGGTGTGGTCCACTTGAGCTTGGATATGCTTCTTTTTGTTTTTTAGACCTCAAATTACTGTTAACATGGATAAATGGAGTGGATAAAATAAATAAATAACGGTGGACCCCATAAAGTTTACTCTGGTAAGGGTAATGAGTAACTCACCTAAATGTAGTAGGGAGGGGTTTCCTTAAAACAATCATAATCATATATTGGGGCTGCCTAAATGTGATTCACATATCCGACCTACTCATTTTGTGTGTTCCCCTTGGATGAGGGGTTAGACTAAGTTTCAGCCGCATCCAAAACTCATGTGGGCCCCACCAAGTGCTTTTCTATTTTTTAGGATGTCTTCACATGGTTTTAGATGGTATGGCCCACCTGAGTTTCATATACGGATGATTTTTGAGGTATCTCATAATCTAAAGGGGACACATCAAATGCATGGTGTTGATGTTCGACACGCATCATGATGGGGCCCACAAAACTTTCTAACATCAATTTTTTGGTTCTCATGATGTTACTAAGTTGAGTCATAATTTTGTTCAAATATTTGGCCCATTTTACATGTCTGGTCCATTCACTCTACTTTATTGATCACTACCCACAATTTGACTACTTGCTCGCCTTGATCAAGCTATATATGAGGAAGATATTGGGCATACAAGATTGATCAACAATTTAAGTGAAATTTGATTTTAACATTTAAAGGTTCAATTAGTGGATGTACGTATAATTTATTAACAAATATTTTTTATTTCACAGATAAATTTCAATTCCAATTTAAAAATAACATTTTTTTTCAAAATTTGATTTAAACGTTTACAGGTTCAATTAGTGGAATTTTTCTTTGAAAACTTTTAACAAAATATCATTTTTATTATAAAATATTTCAAAAAAATTAAAATATAAATTTTGAATTTTTATTTTCAAAATCTCAAAAAATTTCCCAAATTTTAATTTTTTTTCCCAAAAATTCCAAAATGCCGATTTTTTTCTTTAAAAGCATCATTTTGTTTTCAACTTTTCAATTTTCTTTTTTAAAATGATATATTATTTTTTTTCAGAATCTCATTGTTTTTATAAAATATTATGGTGGGGCCCACATTGTGAAAATTTTCACAATTAAAAAAAAATTATTTTCTTTTTTAGGATATTATTTGTTCTCAAAATCAAATGCTTTTTTTTTTTTTCAAATTTATCAACTTTATTCAAAATTCTTTTTTCCCACAAAATAGATTTTTATTAAATCACTATTTTTATTTTTTTCAAAATCTAATTTTTTTTCTCAAACATTGTTAAATTTTTTAAACTTCTCAATATTCTTTTTCATGTGATATTACGAGTCATTTAAATATTAATTTTAAATTAAAAATAAAAATAAAAATTTCACTCGCTCATTTGATATAAAAACAAAATACATTTTCCTTTTGCATTTAATCAATTGTTAAAAAATAATCTTAGATACCAATATGTACAATTAAACCACTGAAATTCTATTAAAAAATAATTATTATACTAAAAAAAAAACTTAATTTTCCACCGTATTCCTATAAAAATGAAAAAAAATAATGTTAAAGGCAAGTGTCCTTTTACGACGGCCATGATCCGTCGCAAAAGTCCTTTTACAACGGACCATGATCTGTCGCAAAAGCAACTGAAAAAGCGCGCCATTTGGTGTTTTGGGCGGGAATATATGGCCGTCATAAAATCGAATTTTGCGACGGATTTAGTCCGTCGCCTACTAACGACGGACCAAAATCTGTCGTAAATACGTCGTAAATCAGATTTTAGCGACGGATTTCGGTCCGTCGCTAAATTTAGCGACGTCCAAACTACGGATTTCCGACAAACGCGGGCTTAGCGACGGACCTTTTCCGTTAGCGACGGATTAAATCCGTCGTTAAACCAAGAGATTTTAGCGACGGACGAAGTCCGTCGCAAAAATACGTCGCAAATTCCCACTTTTGGCGTGGTGTGATCATGTTCTTGCTTTGGGTCTGTAAGTACATTTGGAGGGTGAAATAGAAGATGTACGATAAGAAGACAGGGATGTACCAGAGAGAGATCGCGTTGGCTATCAGAGCTATATCTTCTGTCTGGCCCAGCCATTTGAGGATCGGGGCCGAGAAGATGAATAGAGGAATTAAGAGCAGTGAAAATGCAGATTCGACGATCCATGATCTTTGGAGATAGATCCCCAGCATGTGGTATTGTTTGGCTCCGAATGCCTGCCCACATAGAGTCTCTAGCCCACTTGACATTCCCATCTGCAATGATAAACGGTCAGATCACTAGATAATCAAGCTCTTATATTGTAAGTGGACTGTTAGAGTATAAATGGGCCTACGTCTGTTAGGATCATCTAGTTCGGCTGCGGGCAGTCAGCCCATTACAATTTCTCACCATTTAACTAGGTCACCACACCATGGCCTGGATCTCAGGCCTTATCATGTAGGTGTGGCCGACCAAATGAGTTGATTAGCTGTATTTCCTGATGTGGGGGAGGGCATGTTTTTGCATGGACCTGACGGCAGACGCCCTACACAAGTAGCAAAGATGGGGCCACGTGACAAGTTAACATGCACCCCGCTGTAGCTAATTGCCGACTAATGAATGGGCAAGGCCCAGCTATTACAAGGCCTGATGTAAACCCACATTGAGGCCCACTTCTTATGCTTGTGGGGTAGGCCAGCCCATGCCTGCAGACCCACTAGTGTATTATAGCCCGTGGGCCTGATTTTGTGTTACGGCTGAGTCAAACTGAGTTGAGCTTGGCACAACTCGGCTCAGCTCAGCCAGTAGCTAACCCCAGCTTTAACTTGGCTCAGCTCAGATCATCAACCCGTCTAGATAGCTTGGCTTGGTTCGGTCAACATCTCGGGCCAGTGTGAACTGAGTTTGATCCTATGAGACATTTTCTCAAACGCATAAAATGCATCTTTAATTTCTTACATAATATAAAATAGTAACAACTCTTTACTTGTATTTCATTAAACACTTGGTGAGCAAAATTAAAATCAATATATAAGGGTATTTTTATAATATAAAGTTTTTTTTTTTTTGATATCTATTCCTTTCTCACCACCAACTAATTCCGCAGAGAATGTACACACCCTGAAACAATACTTCGTTGAGTCATTTCATCAAACACTCAGTGAGTAGTAGGGCTATACACGAGTAGAGTTAGCTTGGTTAGCTCGCTCGACTCGACTTGAAAAAGCTCGATTTGACTCGGTTTGAAACTGAGTTCGGGCCGAGTCGAGCTGAATTTTTTAGCCCGAAAAAATTTCGAACCGAGTTTGAGCTTGGCCGAGCTCGACTCGACTCAGATCGAACCCAGCTCGAATCAGACTTGAATCGAACCAGTTCGGTGACTCAATTACTTTGATATTAATGTTGCTCACCAACTGTTTGATGAAATGACCCAACCAAGTATCAGTTGGTGGCAAGGAAGGTATGTATGTTAAACAAATACCCTTCTTTTTTCTTCTTTTTTTTTTAATGTTGCCTACGAGGTGTTTGATGAAATAACTGTAAAAACCGTTGCTGTTTTTTTACAAATAGTGAAAATTTGAGATGTAGTCTAGTGTTTGTGAAAATGCCGCATAGGCGAACTCGACTCGATCAATCTCGGCTCGAACTGGCCCAAGCTATTGACTGAACCGAGCCGTGCTGGCCAGTTAGGGTCAAGGACTGAGTCAAGCTAGGATTGGCAAGTGGCCAAGCTAAGTCAAGCTATGCCAAGCTCGACTTGGTTCGACTCATGTACACCTCTAGTGAGCAGCATGCGAGTAGCATCAATATCAAAATAACTAAGTTACCGAGTTGAAGTTCGATCCTACTCGAGTCAAGCTAGCTTGGACAAGCTCATTTGAAAGTCATTACTGAAGAATTCACGTGAACTTGGCTTGAAATTTGTTCAAGCTCTGAAAACCAGCTCCGCTCAATCCGAATCCAATTTCAAGTCGAGGTGAGTTGAGCTTTCTCAAGTTGAGTCAAGCGAGTTGACTGAGTTAACTTAACTCGTGTACAGCTCTACTTAGTAACCTGGTACCAGCTAGACGCATGGCACCCAAGTGCCAGTTTTGGATCAGGACCTATTCATGGTAGAGCGCCCACCGAATTAATAGACAAGGTCTGTTTTTCAAGACCTCGCGACTTGCAATGCATACCGTCTGAATACGGCGACTCCAACGTTTTTCACGCACAAATGCTAATGAATGAAGTTGTTCCGTGGATGGAGAGAGAAGTACGGAAGCGTGAAGTGGTGAACCCCACCCGCCATATTCATTGGGGAGCAGATTAGGTGAGACCCCAGCTTCACCCGAGATGGTGCGGCCCTTACGGGTTCCCCTTTGATGTATTTATTTTATATCCATGTCGTCCATCTGCTTTTTCAGAACATTCAAGGGCGTTATTCCAAAGATGAAGCAGATCCAATTATCAGGTGGACCATTCCATAGGAAACAGTAGTGATCGAAGGATATAGACAGGTTCGGATCAATATGGCAAGCGACAAGTAGGCTCCACACATATATGGTTGTATATTATTTGATAGGGGTCTGAATTACCATACCACCATATCATAATCCTTCATTAGGGTTCTCAAAAGGCTGGGCCTGGCCGGGGTTTGCCTCGGCACCGGATTTTGAACTGTTTCGGCCGCCTCGCAGAGCTTATTTAAAATTTTATTTTTTGTAAGCCCCAGTCCAGCCTATTGACAGCCTTATCTTTCCTCACTCAAAATCTAGACGCAATTGATTGTAATTCATAAATAGAAAGTTTGTTATTAATAGACAGCCGTGATTTCTACTAGAGTCTAAGGTTTTCTATTAACTGTACATTTTAAGTTGGGCGCAGCTCCTAATGCCGTCCACCCATTCTTCCATATCATTTTATGCTATGAGCTCAAAAATGAGGTTGATCTAAATCTCAAGTGGACCGCACAGTGTTGATTGAACGCCCACCATTAAAAAATACCTGAGGGCCACAAAAGTTTTGGATCAAGATGATATATATTTTTTTCCCTTCGTCCAAGTCTGTATAACGTAATCAATAGGTTAGATGTGAAATAACCATTACAATGAGCCCTAAGAGGTTTTTAATGGTGGACATTCAATTACTACTATTTTCCCATACTGTGGTCCACCTGAGATTTAGATCTACCCCATTTTTGGGATCAAGTCCTAAAATTATCTTTCAAAATGTATGGATGGCATGGATAAAATACATATATCATGGTGGGGTCCACATAGCACCAACCACTAGCCACCTGGCTGGTGGCGCGTCGCTAGCCAAACCGCGTCCAGTCCGATGATCTTAACCCTATCAAGAGGATGACCGAAGATATATGGTTTCTTTGCTATTGATGGGACGCCTAGGATCATTTGATCGGTGTAATTTTTACACCATGGTTTGCTCTTAGTTGCACCAATGAATGAATGGTTCAGATCAATGATGGGTTACCTCATGTGTCATTTAAAGGTTTGGGAGTAGTTGAAAAAAAAAAAAAAAAAACTTCATTTTTCAACCATCCATCTGCAGGACACAAATTGACGGTTAACATTTCTTTATCAAGAAGATATTTGAACTGGTTGAGATTAAAGAAACGTTGGCAAAATAATCTCAACTGCTGTCCATGTCTCATTCCACCCTCTTTTTTTTTTTTTTTTCTTTTTCTTGGAAATGTATTTGACCATGTTTTTTTTTAAAAAAATAAATAAAGAAAAAGAAGAAGAAAAAGAAAAAGAAGAAGCGTGGTCCATAAGCTAGAACCGTATGTTCGGTGAGTCGGTGACCACATAAAACAGAGATGACTATACGACCACACAAATGCCACGGCAATCTACGTCGTCCAACTTCTATTGCCCATGGAATTTGGACCAACCACTATTTTAGCCATCCTTTTTAATAGCCATCAATTTGATGGTTATGATTGCTTGATCGTACAATCCGTCCACACTGTGCCCCACAACTTGGCTGGTTTGATTACCTTACATGAATGCCACGTGTGAGGAGCATGCCTCAACACCGTATTTAATATGGTGGTGAACTTTGACAGGAGCCTAGTCCTTATGCCATCGAGACATGGTATCGATGAGATGAGCTTTACTAAGTGATCCGCGTACCTGTTCAAATCACACTTCTCCACACATACCACCATGACTTCAGGTACAATTAGGGCAAAGTCGGGTTGGGTGGGGTTGGTGCTCAACTCTATCCCAACTCAAGGTTCCTATACCTCAACCCTAACTCAACCCAACACAACCTTGGGTTAGAATTCTTACCCCAAGCCCAACCCAAGTGGGCTCCATTGGGTTAGTCGGTGGATATGTGATAATATTTTCATTATTACTTTATTTTATTATATATCAATACATGTCTTATTTTTTTACCTATAATTTTATTAATTATATATATGTAGTTATTTATTATAAAAAACTTTATGTTTTTTCTAAACAAACAAGTTAAAATATATATTTGGGAGAGGAATCAAGCGTATCTTGTTAGCTTGAGTCATCGGAAATGGCGTGGACCAATGAGACCCAACGGCATGCCTCAACACAGACAATCCGCAGTCAATTATAATTTATAACTTATATATCCATCACTATCGAGTTCGGGTTGGGTTGGGCAACCCAAGACATCAACCCAAGCCCGACCCAACTTCTATTGGGTCAATGTTTATATAACCCAAAGCTTGAGACTAAACCTGATACATCCAGCCAGAGCTCAACCCAATGTTGGGTCGATCACAGGCCAGTAGGGTTGAACCCGCCCAACTTTCAGCCCTAGGTACATTATATAGGCCATCCATCATAAGGGTACCACTATGTAAAACTGTGCCAAGAATCATAACTTGCATAGAAGAGTTAGGTGGGCCACATTTAATTAAATGTACGATTATGAAAAGATCGGCTGAAGTTTTCTAAACCTTCGAATTATTTCTAATATCATGGCTCACCTACTCAAGGGAGCCTATCTTTAGAATCACAATGATTAAATAATCTTAACCATCTAATTAATGGGTATGAAATAGACATTTAAAAGTACAATAACGAGCGGTCCAAATTTGAAAGGAAAGTTGAGACTCCATCCACGGTTGGTCCAGTGATTGGACGGTCTGGATTTCTGTACGACTATGCCATGCGAATGGTTGAAGAATTTCCACATTTTTTAAGATGCCCAAAACCAGCATAAGATTTTCTAACGCATTAAAATAGGATTTGTCATGCATAGGTACAGGTCGGTTGGACCCGACTTGACTTGGTGGATCGGATTAAACCGACGCGGTTGGATCTGACTCGACCCAAACCGAATGCCGGGTCGGGTTTGGATCGAGTAGACCCACCCAGATCTGAATCCCGACCAAGTCGAGTTCGGATTATATAGTAACTCGATCCGACTCAAATCGAAATTTGATCCGGTCAGATCTGATCCGATTCGAAACCCAACTCAGATTAGAATTGGGTACTATAAAAACAAAGTTTTAACTTTCCCTTATTACGAGATGTCTTAAATCTGAGTCCTTTCGCAACTGGGATGCGGAAAGGAGTTTCGCGGATTTCGTGTCGCAAGTCCTTTCGTAACTAGGATGCGAAAGGAGTTTCACGGATTTTGTGACGCAAGTCCTTTCGCAACTGGGATACGAAAGGGAAGTTGCCAAAACTATAAATTGGGGTCCCTAGGGCTATTCTAATATTATTCCAAGACTTCCTATAGGTATTCTAAAGGGTTCTAGAGTTATCAAAGGGTGTAGCAAGGGTGAGATTCGAGGTTGTTCAAATCGGGTAAGTCCTTTCTCTTTGTAATTGATGCTTTCATAGTGGTGATTTGTCGCTTTGTGCCGTGGTTTTTTCCCGTAAGGGTTTTCCACGTTAAATCTGTGTGTTCTCTTTTCTTGTGTGTGTGCTTGGTGTCATTGGATTGCTATCCTATATCTAGATTTGTGTGATTCCGCAGGCCAAAAATCCCCAACAAGTAGTATCAGAGCTAAAGTTGGGGCATAGATCTGAATCTGAGTGATTTGTAATAATGGCGAGCGCCAGGTATGAGATTGAGAAGTACTCAGGGAAAAATAATTATGAGTTATGGAAGATCAAGATGATGAATTCCTTAATCAAACAAGGCGAAGATGGTGCTTTTGAGGAGCGGAAGTCCACTATGACTGATGGTGATTGGAATACTCTTGATAAGAAGGCTTTATCATCGATTCGTTTATGTCTCACGGATGAAGTTCTCTACAACGTCATGAGGGAGAAAACTGCGGCTAAGTTATGGGCGAAGTTAGAGGATGTCTATGAGAAGAAATCCTCTGAAAATCGCCTACACTTGAAGCGGCAGTGGTATAACTTCAAGATGACAGAGGATGGAGATCTGGAGGCTCGCATCAGCAACTTTAATAAATTGGTTTGCAAATTGCTGGATATGGAGGAAGTGATGAAAGATGAAGAACAAGCATGTATGTTGCTGAATTCTCTCCTGGCATGCTATGAGTCATTCAAGGACACTATGTGCAGCATGAATAAAACCTTAAGTGTTGACACTGTTATCTCAGCCCTTCAAGGGAAGGCTATGAGACAGCTAGACAACAACATGGGGACATCTTCTGATGCACTGTTTACTGTGGGTAGGAATTCTGAATAAGGTACAGGTTCTTCAAGTTCTAGATCCAAATCCAAGGGCAAGGGCAAAGAAAAAGTAAAGTGCTGAAATTGTGAGAAGGAAGGACATGTGAAGAGGGATTATGAAAATCCTAAATCTAAGAGGGAAGATTCTGAGGCTTCATGCAGGGAGGCTAACACTGTCACGTCAAATGAATCGAGTGGATGTGATGGTGATGTTTTGTCTGTCTTCGCTCAGACGGTCATACGATGATTGTAAGGACGAGTGGATGCTAGACACAGGGGCATCTTTTTACATAACTCCTCATCGGAGTTGGTTCACCAGCTACAGGGAGTGCGATGGTGGACAGGTGTTTATGAGCAATGGCTTTGCCTGTAATGTTGTGGCTCTTGGTACGGTGCACATCAGGATGTTTGATGGGGTGGAGCGTACCTTGACAGATGTGAGGCATGTTCCTGATTTGAAGCAGAATCTGATTTCTCTTGGTGTACTTGAGGCAAAAGGATGCAAGTACACATGTATTGATGGTGCTCTTAAAGTATCTAAGGGGGCACGGGTAATCATGAAAGCGCAACGACTCGATCATGTTTATAGGTTGATCGGGAGCACTTCAAAAGGTGGAGCTACGGTGGATGTAACGAATTTCACCTCTGCACATGTGTGACATGTTGGGCATGACCACATGAGCGGGCAGGGCAAGAAGGCTGAGACGTGCAGACAATGATACAGAGCAGGTGGAGCAGTCACCTGTGAGAAGAACCACATGGCATGATCGCAGGACATCGGCGAGGTACATGGACAACTCTAATATTGCAGGGGATTCATCTTCTCTTCAGATGACTCTAGGTGAGCCTGGTGCTGAAAAGTGGAAGGTGACTATGGGCGATATGATGGATTCGTTGTACCAGACCGACATATGGGCTAGTGGAGCTTCCAGTGGGCCGGTGAGCGGTTGAATGCAGGTGAATCTTCAGAATGATACAACATAGATACAGGACGAGGTTGGTAGCGAAGGGTTATACTCAAAGAGAAGGAATCGACTTCTCAGAGATATTCGTGCCGACGGTATAGCAGGTATCTATCAGATCCGTGATTGGCGCTGGTTGGCCAATGTGATCTTTAACTATAATGTGATACAGAAATAAGAGAGGAGGTCAAGAAGCTACACGGTTGAAGATTGAAGACATGGTGGAGATTGTTGCGAGATGTTTTAAATCTGAGTCCTTTCGCAACTGGGATGCGGAAAGGAGTTTCGCGGATTTCGTGTCGCAAGTCCTTTCGCAACTGGGATGCGAAAGGAGTTTCGCGGATTTTGTGACGCAAGTCCTTTCACAACTGGGATACGAAAGGGAAGTTGCCAAAACTATAAATTGGGGTCCCTAGGGCTATTCTAATATTATTCCAAGACTTCCTAAAGGTATTCTAAAGGGTTCTAGGGTTATCAAAGGGTGTAACAAGGGTGAGATTCGAGGTTGTTCGAATCGGGTAAGTCCTTTCTCTTTGTAATTGATGCTTTCATGGTGGTGATCTGTCGCTTTATGCCGTGGTTTTTTCCCGCAAGGGTTTTCCACGTTAAATCTATGTGTTCTCTTTTCTTTTGTGTGTGCTTGGTGCCATTGGATTGCTATCCTAGATCTAGATCTGTGTGATTCCGCATGCCAAAAATCCCCAACATCCCTTTCACCCACCCCTCTACCCTAACCCTACCTGCGCCGACCCACCCGTCTACCCTAACCTGGCCTACCTGCACCGCACCATACCCGAGATGGGTTTACTGGGAAGGAAGCCTTTTGAAGGTTGCTTTAAGCCATAGGAGAGAGATTTTTGCATAATGGAGTTTTTGTAATGGAGAGAGAGAGAGAGAGAGAGAGAGAGAGAGAGAGAGAGAGAGAGAGCTTTTATTGTCTTACACTGCACTTCGAGAAGTGGTTTTTCTCGTATAGAGGAGTTATTTTATACGAGAGAGCTTTTATTGTCTTACACTGCACTTCGAGAAGTGGTTTTTCTCGTATAGAGGAGTTATTTTATACTGTGGTAGCTCATGAAGCTTGATACGTAGGCAAGACATCATATATTCAAATTGAGCTGACAGGTAAGTCGGGTTCCAAATTCTGATTGTTTTAACAATCCTAACGGCTGATTTATGGACACTTGTTTGTTGAAACAGGACCTTTCAACTGTTTTTTACCCGATTCAAACAAAGGCCAACTCGATCTGACTTGGTATCTCTGACCGAGTGGACTCAGTTCAGGTCAGTCCAGCCATAATCCAGTTCAGATCGAGTCAAACCTGCTAGACTTGGTCCCAAGTCGAATCGAGTTCATGTCAGGATTTTGACGATATCGAATGGGGTCGAGTTGGACCAAACTCGGTAAGACTCGAATCGATGCCCACCTCTAGCATAGGTTAGACGTTACGGCGAGCAGCCATACAAATCATCTCTCCCCCACTCGTCAATGTGGCAAACACGTGTTGGAGATCCAGGCCATTCATCTGGCAAGTCCCACCAAAAGCAGCACTGCTCTAGAAATCAGCCATGTCCAGTCATCATTTGGTCTGAGTATGCGTGGGAAAATGGAAGGTGAGGAAAAAGAGAACTGATAACGTGGCTGTATTAATTGCAACCATTTATGAAGCCCCAACTCTCCTTCAACATGCCACTCGTATAAGAATCCGCGCCATGCAAGCTGTGGATCCGACGATGAAGATCACCTATCTCAAAATCAAGCCCGTACAGTCATTAGGTGGGCCACACCGTTGGAATCACTGTACATCCGACGGTCTGGCTCGACAATCAGGTTTGGCCCACTAAATCTGAACGTAGTGTCCTCCACAAGTGGCATACTGAGAGTGAAGATTGGCTGGCAAGTTGTCACTTGCCATGCAGCCCGAGTGGGACGCGGATTTCCTGGGAAAGAAGTTCCTGTGCTTGAAACTTAGGTGGGGTCCACCGTAATGTTTTTTTTAGGAATCCACTACATCCATCCGTTTTTTGAGCTCATCTTAAGTGATGATATCAAAAGTGAGCAGGATACAAGACTCAAGTGCGCCGTACTAAAGGAAAAAGGTTGTTAGGGAAATTCCTACCGTTGAAACCTCCCTATGTTCGAAAGCGATGTTTACATGCCATCCATACAGTTAATAACGTCATTTGTACTGGGATGAACTGACAACACGAATAATAGTATGATTCAAAACTTTTGTGGCCCCACGAAATATTTTAACTGTGGACATTCAATTATCACGTTTTCATCCCACTTGCATTGGATATGGTTCATTTTTGGCCTCATACCTTAAAATGAACTTACAAAACGGATGGACGGAGAGGATTTCTCACAAACATCACAGTGGGCCCCACCTGGGTTCCCAGCGCAGGAACTTCCTGCCAAAGGCTTTCGCAGGAAATCGGCGTCCAGCCGAGTGTAAGTGATCATTTCTCTTGAGAAACAAAAAATCATCGTTACATGTTCAACGCACGTGTGACTCAGATGAAAAGTGAGCTGGCTTGATTTTGGAACAGGGCATGTTGAGAGTGATCCCCACCTGATGAATGGATCCGATCTGTATGTCACGTTGGAACGTGATCCACAAAACCTAAAGAAGCTGAGTCGAAGTAGGCCCAAGAAGGAGAAGGTGGGACATTACCAGTACTCCAATAGAGAATCGGACGAGGACATGGAAGACAAGTGACAGCGCCGCCATTTCGATGTTCCCGATGCGTCCGATGAACGCTTGGGCAATGACGAACACCCCAAACATCGATAAACGGGTGAAGATGGCGGGCCCGGCGATGATCCATAGCTTCTTTGATTCAATCCACACCCTCCACCATAAGCTTTCTTCAGTCCTGTTTGTGTCTGAAAGAAGCTTAGAATGCACCTCCTCATCCATCTGAGTGTGTGTGTTTTGACTGACTTGGATACCTCTCTCTCTGTATATGGAGAAAGAGGGATGGTACACTTGGATTGTTTTTGCCAATGCCAGAAGTTTTGCGGCCCACGGGTGTTGTCTGGTGTCAATCATTGCTGGGAAATGATACGGAAGAGAGTCGGTAGAACGAGTATAGGGTAGATCCAACTGTTCCCGGTGAATTTTCAATCGTCCATATAATTATTGACGTACCTATATAAACGTCACACGAAAACAGGTATCTAGTCACAATTTTTTGGCCTAAGTTCAAAAACATACGTTACTTGTAATCTTTAGCCTCGGTTGCTAAGGAATTACGGCTAAAAGCTCATTTTTTTTTTTTTTTTTTATCTTGGATGTAAAACAATGGAGGTTAAAAGTCTGTTAGTTCACCTCAGTTGTGAAAAACGATGGTAAAAGTCTACTATTTTACCTAAATTAATAAGGAGAGTAAAAGTCCATTTTTTTAAACCTCATTTAGTAAGAACTCGAGGTTAAAAGTCTACTTTTAGCATATGTATTCAAGAAACCAGTTTGCCTTTTCGCCTCGCTTATAAAGAAACCGAAGTTAAAAGCCCGCTTTTTCACTTCGATTACTAAGGAACCGATCCTAAAAGTCTGCTTTTTTTGCCTCAGTTTCAAAGGAACCGATGATAAAACTTTACCATTTCACCTCAGTTGGTGAAAATTTGAAGATAATAGTCTATCATTTTGCCTTAGTAAATGAGACACCGAGGCTAAAAGTTCATTATTTTGCCTTAATTGGTAAGAAACCGAAACAAAAAATATATTTCACCTCATTTGGTGAGCAAATGAGGTTAAAAGTCTGCAATTTTTCCTTAGTTGATAAGAAATCGACAATAAAAGTCTACTATTTTGCCTCAGTAAGAAACTGAAGTTAAAAGTTCACCTTTTAGCCTCAATTGCTAGGAAATCGAGGTTAAAAATTCACTTTTTCACTTCAGTTACGAAGGAACCAAGGCTAAACGTTTTTTTATTTATTTATTTTTTCCTTGGTTACTAAAGAACCAAAGCTAAAAGTTTGTTATTTTTGCTCGGTTGGTGAAAAACTCAGCTAAAAATCTACCATTTCACATCAATTAATGAGAAACTAAGGCTAAAAGTCCACCTCCGTTATTAGAGTAGTTGATCTCAGTTGTCCCTCATGGAAACATCTTAATTCAAAAAGAAGGCAGTAGTAAATTTATTGATCCGAAAAGCAGGAGGTTGAATTAAGTCAGAATGAGATATTGATAGGATATGTAGATCGGGGTCATTGAAGTCAACTACAATGAAAAGGCAGGGTTTCTAATTTGAAAAGGGGATGCAAGTGAAGGACTTTTTAGTCAAGCGAATAACTTATAGCCAGTCGGAGTCAGTAAACCAACACTAGACGATAAGCCCCTTCGGGGGGTGGGGCAGGATCTTTTCTGATTTAAGGAGGGGATTACTTATGGCGAGGGGCATGTTTCTATTTATTGATAAGGCAGGGACGCCTAATAGGAAGTTGAGGCTAAAAGTCTACTTTTTCACCTCGTTTACAAAGCAATTGAAGCTAAAAGTCCTCTTTTTTGCCTCGGTTATGTTCACTCCCCAAGTATAGGGTTGTGATGTAGTAATAATCTCGGTAAGACCGAGGTCGAATCCACAGGGACTGAAACCTGTACGTAGTCTGAAACTAACTAGAACTAGAACTAGACTAAGATGAATTCTAAATCAAAGAACAATTGAGAAATAATTGTGGAATAATTAATCTAAAACTTAAGAAAATTCAGAGGAAGGGAAACTAGGGATTCAGAGGATCCACTTGTAGAGATCAGGGAGATCTTATGCATGTATCACAAATCATGGAAATTAAATGAACTGATGTTGATATAGTTTTCAAGAGATGAGAGGTATATGAATTAGAATGGATTCCATCACCAAACCATGCCCAGGAGACAAAGCAAACAACAGAATTAAACTAATTACCAACCAGTCAACATGTTTATGAAGATTAGGAAAGGATACCGTCATCCAACCATGCCCAGGAGACGATGGTAAACAACAGGGCTTCCTGACGTTATAAACATTAAAAGGAAAAGGAAATACTCAAAGCCATTGCAGACCCATTGTAATTTCAGTCACAACAGACCATTAAAGACTAAAAATATTCCTTTAATAAAATAAATATCAACTTCAATTCATAATTAAAACCAAATTAAAAACATAAAATTAAATCTCCCATCCCACTACAAGCTTCACCCCTTAGCCCTAGCTAAGGGGATTAGCCAGACATGAATAGGCTAATCTCCATAGAATCCATAGAAAAAAAATAGAAAAAGAAAAGAAAAGAAAAGAAAAGAAAAGAAAAAAAAAACAAACTCTCTACTGCATCATGTCCAAGCCCTCCAGCCGAATCCAACCTCTGCTCTCAGCTGCCTTAGATTTCAGATCCCCCTGGCGAATGTCCCCCATCCTTCTTATAAGCAACAGGAAACGGTGAACAGCTGCTCCTTGCGGAAATTTTACGAAAAAGAAAACTTCTTACGCAAGTCATCCTTGCGTTGAACTTTGGTGGAGCCCATTATCGAAGCTAACGGAGAAATCCACTCCGTTCACCTAATTACTCTCGAAATTTTGTTTAGGGAAGGATGGTTTTAGCTGTCTTTTGATGTGGCCCACTTGATAAATCTTGCAACCGTTCAACCAGCGTTGAAATGGTTGGGATGCCATTATCGCTGTTTTTTTTAACTCATGTCACCTAGGCTTGGATTATGGGAGGCGTAGTCTTCTGATGGACGGTCCAGATCAAGCCAAAACTGCATGATGGTGGCCCACAACTTTCCTCCGCAAGCTCTGTTGCGTAACAGAGCTTTCGGACGTCGCTGGCGATGATTGGTGGGTCCCACATTGTTGTCTATGTAAAAATCCACCCCGTCCATTGAGATGCTGGCGAAAAACCAGTGGGAATCGACTGCTTTTGGGTTAGATTCGGTGTGGCCCACTGGTTCTTCTGTACCGCCGTCCATCTTCCGTTTAACAGAAAAACTCTTCCGATCGCTCGCATGGGAGAAAAAGGACACCTAGGTGAGGTTAAAACCCTCCCTCTGTACATAATGGACGGTCCAGATCATCGTTCTAGACAATGTGTGGGGCCCAGATTCAAAACCCAAGTGACCAGCGTCCGTTCGCTGGACGCTGGCTGCATGAGAGAGGAAGAAGCTGCGGTCAACCTCAGTTTGACCAACCACCCTGTTTAGTGCATTTTGAGTGCACTTGTGCACTGTGCACAGCCATGGTCAATGGGATCCAATCGTGATGTGTGTAGGAAATCTGTTCCGTCCATTCATTTTCTCACAATATTTAAACGGTTGGGACCCAAGATGGAGCATATCCAGATACCAGGTGGGCCCAAAATTGACCGTTTATGGGCTGATCTGTCTGTTGAGCCACTTCTACAGGGATCGAATGGATGAAATTCGACGTGTACGGTTAATTCGTGGTCCTCAGGCCATGTATGAAGTTTGGAGTCGATCAGAGGGTGGGAACTCTGTAATCTTGTGTTCTTGAAGGCTTTCAGGCCTCTTTAACGTGAAAGGCTTAATTTCCTCGAATTTCTGATGTGTAAATCTTGGTCCCCTGGGGTCCCTCCACTGCCTTGGCATCATCAGATCGTTAATTCCATGCATTTAGTTCCTTTTGTAATCCATGCTCTTAAATATACCCTGTATCATAAGCATGATTAAAACCGAGTGTTAAACAGTATCATGCTCGTAATTCTGGGTAATAAATGGGGTCTACTATGCAATATTTGACCCTCAACAGGTTACTAAAGAACCGAGACTAAAAGTATGTTTTTTCACCTCGGTTCTAAAATCTAGCCTTTTCACCTCATTTGTTAAGGAAATGAGATTAAAAGTTCTCTATTTTGTGTCGCTTGCTAAGGAACAGAGGCTAAAAGTTTCTTATTTTGCCATGATTGCTAAGGAACCAAGGCTAAAAGTCTTAACCCTAGAAATGACACCGATTTAAGCCTTATGTGGACCACACTATAGGAAATAATGGGGATAGAACTACTACTGTTGGAAACCTCTTGCGGGCCATAAAATTGTAGGATCAAGCTGATATTATTTTTTCCCTTCATCTAGGTCTGTCTGACCTTTATGAACAAGTTGGATTGGCAAATCAACACTAAAAAGACAGAGCTAAACGTCCTTGGGGGGGGGGGGGGGGGGGTGCGGAATTGAAAGATAGATAGCACAATCAAAAAGGAAAGAAACGCAAGTAAATAACAACCTCAAATGTACTAGTCTTGAGAGGTTAATACAAACTTAGTTCTAAGGACAACCTAACACCAAAAACCAAAGGCTTATGGCAGGACAACCTTACTAGAATATTTGTAAGTATCAAAAACTCAAACCAATATAGAGGCAAAGAAAATAAACTAAGTTATTACAACATTCACCACAAGTGCATAAAATAAATTACACCATTCACCACAAATGCTCAAAGTAAATTACAACATTCACACACATAAGCACATTCACTCATCCACCAAAACTCCAGGAATTATAGTGGTTCGTTTGTGTGCATACCAACTGTTAGAAAATAACCACACAACTACTCCACTCCCTCGGGATATTAGTGTTCACTATGAAAAAGGTTTTTCAAGGTTCACCTTAAAACCTACAATTGTGTCTTTAGTTGGGCTTACACAATTACAAAAATCCCACACTCTAAGATTTTCTAGATTACTTCAGACAAAACCAAAATTAGATTTTCCTAACACAACCTCACAAACCACAAAAGATATACAAGACATAAATGATACTTATTTGGAAATTCTCCTTCTGAAGAAGCCTGATAGAACCAATTCGATGTAAACAAAGATATTCAATGTCCAGTCTCACGGATGAAAATGTTCTAGTTCTAAATGATTTTTAATTAAATCAACCTAGGCTAGCTTGATTTGATTTTGATCTCTCAAGAAAAAGTAAAATACAAATCCCTTCTTAATATAAGATTGGAATGAAGATCACAAAATCAAATTACAAAAGCTAATAAAGAGAATCTAAAATGAGCACAATAAATTCACGAACTTATCTCTCAGAGTGGTGTCGTGATTTTTCTTATAATGAATAAATAAACTCTGAAATTCGTGCCCTATTTATAGGTGAAAATACTGTTCACTCGACTAGTCTAAGGGTCGGTTCGACTGGTCTGTAACGACCTGACTTTTCAGGACCCGACTACACGACCCGTTTTCCGAAGACCCGAGTGTTAACCTTAAAGTATGGTCAAATATTTTTTTTTCTTCTTTTATCAGAGTAAGCAGATGAGCGTAGAATGGACAAGTAAGCATAAGGGAAAATTTTATTATCATTTAGAATATACAAAAGAGTGCCCATAATGACCTATACAAACCAATGTCTCTGAATTTAACAAGTACAAGATTTATAAGAATTTAATACATGAAGAATGGGAGAAAACATATAAATATAAGTCGCAAGATCACGCAGCTCCTTCAGGCAACTACAACCATGCATCCCTGGCGATCGTACCCTGCTTCTCATCAAGTTCGAACATACATATTACTGAAGCCACCTGTACTACCTGTACGGTTGTATATTTGATGGATGAATGACCAACTCAGTGTGAATTCTCCTCAAGATTACACACCGCCGCATTAGGTAAGCATAGTTATAAAACATCCAGACAACCAAAACAGAGTAAATGCAGTCTTATTAGATGCATAAATGCGTGAATGCAATTATCGCCCCGAGGATGCTCATCCGTGCGGACAGTAGGTCGTCTCCCATGCAATCATCGAACCTGGGAAACATCATCTAATCAGAATCATCAAACCTGAGAAATATTATCCAGTAGGAACAATACGTGTCATGTATGCATGATTAGCCAAGTCATTATTAGTCCATTTATAACCAGTCAATTTAGATAAGCTCAAAGGTCACTACGGGGAGCACATGGCCCAGCGTAGGCCGACAGCTCGGGCATAGTGTCCCATACCACCATCCCTGGCTCATGAGACTACCACCTTAGGATGTTTAATGGTAGACCATCGACTAGTGGTCAATCATATTGCAATATATAGGGCTTACCATCGCATGGCTGTACGGTGTAAAACGTCAAACCCATATAGGGAAAATATCAAATAAAACCACGTAGGGCGAGTATCAAAATATGCTACATAGGGCGAATATCAAAACCATACGATAAAGACCATCCTTAAAAATCATTGGACACAACAACCCGGGATGGTAGGCCCACATCAATGATCCATCTAGACCACCACTCAATAACCACCAAATCGAAGGTCCATTACGATCACAACTAGTCAGGTTACATCTCAAGTATGGGTGTACATTCATATGTGGGAATTTCTCACTAATGTACCAGTTTAAGTTCCGTAAGCAATCCACAAATAATCCACAAGCATGAACAATTATATAGGATAATCATAAAGCATGTAATACAGCAATTCAATTTCTACCAGCTAACACATGTGATTATAAAGGGAGATATCAATTATGAATTTAAATAAAAACTATAACTTAAGCTAATGAGAAGATGAAAAGCTCAAGGGGAAGAATTATCACCTTATACTTTGAACTGCCTACCAGTGTTGCTAGAGAATGCGTGTTTCCTCAGAATCAATCCCTATCATATATCAGGAACTTGTACAATTAGATCCAAGCTCTACACACTGCCTAGGGTTTGGATTAGTTTTAGGGTTTTGGTATTGAGTTAGGGCTTCATCCTAGGGTTTAGTTATAGGCTCTAGATTCTAGGATTTGAATTAAGTTATCATTAATATCATTATTGTACAATGGTCAAATAATATTCATGATAGGGGTATTAATCCATCTATATTAATGATGAGGGTTCTTTAAGTTCATATTTAAATGTACCGACATTATCAAGTGTTCTTATGATGACTAATAATTCATTAAATAATAGAGGTACTAAAAATAGGATATTTACTAATAGTAAAATGACTAATGATAATAATCATATTACAGGAAATGCACAAATCCCATAAAGAAAATGGTAATATTTCCTAATGATAATAATCATAACTATAAATAATGAATCTAGTCTTGGTAATAGATATTATGACCTTCCATTAAATACAATACCATTATTTGATAATTACAATCTCGTTTAACATAACTAGGTTATATAGTGGACTTTGATCCAACCATAATTTGTAAAATTTTACCATTAGATCCAACCTAACTTACTATCTACATTTTGAGTATTGGCCTAGGGTTTAGATCTTAGATTCAATTTCTAATTGATGTAGTAACGATATTAATTATATTACTGGCTAAAAATAATAATCTAACAATGGCCAACAACGACAACGCTAATTATAATAATAAATCAACGATTTACTTTGGTAGAGAACGCACCTAGTCGATTCAACTCAAATCAACCCGGCTCGGTATTCGAGTCGACTCGGCGTGTGGTGCAACGCCACCACCACTCTTTTCCATCATTCCTTCTTTTTCCTTCCTTACTTCTTCTTCTTTTCTTCAAGCTGGAACGTCCAGCCAGGGACGTCAAAGTCGACCCATGACTCGCTGAGTCGAGCGGGTGCACCCCCACTCCTCCTCTTTCTCTCTTCTCTTTCTTCCTTTCTCTTTCTTTCTTTCTTTACTTCTCTCTTACATTCCTTACTGGAACTCCAATGGGAGAAAATCAGCAACTCAGCCCGAGCATTAAGCCTAACCCAGATCGGGACTCGGCTCACTGAGTTCATGACTCGCCAGCGAACCCAACTCCACTCCCTGCCTTTCCTTCTTCTTCTTCTCCTCTTTCCTTCCTTCTCCCTTTCTTCCCACGTGCTGGAGGTCCAGCAGTACCCCCGGACAACCAACCTCAACCCGTCAGCAAGTCGAGCGGTCTGTTCAGACTCGACCCGAGTCGCAGATGCACCGACAACACGTCTCACCCTCTCTCGCTCCCGGCTTTCTTCCTTTTTCCTTTTTCCTTTCTATTTTTACTGCAAGGACCCGGATCCATTTCCGGCCTGGAATGAGTCGCCCCGACTCGAGTTGGTGCAGCAGGAGGTTGAACGGCAACCTCCAACTTAGTGCGGCATGGTGCAGCCGCACCTCTTTCTTTCTCTCACGTTCTCTATTCTTCTCCCTTTTTCTTTCTTCTATTTCTTTCTTTTCTTTCTTCCAGCACCAGGGACGTCTCCAACTGGTGAGATGCTGAAGATGGCGCGCCCGAACCAGTCCCGACTCGGCTTTGAACGGCGGAGAAGACAATGGCTGTTAATGGCATTTTCGCCATCGCCGCGTTTTCTTCAAATCCAACTCCATCAGGTTGTCCGTGAGGTCCCTAAAGAGCTTGCCAACGAGCTCCAGCGAAGCTTTGGGGAGGTTGGGTCGGTGGGTTCGAGCAAGGAAGCAAACAGCTGATTTCTCTCCCTCCTTCTCTTTATGAATGGAAAACCTAGCTAAGGACGGTCCAGATCACTCCGGTTTGAACGGTGGAGATGCAGGAACAGGAGGCTCACACGGATCGCTGACGTGGAGTGGCAATAGTTCCTATTTTTGAAAAATGTGTGTTTGAAGGGTTGGTTTGCAGCGAGGATCGTGCGTCCCCACATGCATGAAAATCTGATATGAAAGTTGGGTTTTGGCGGGGCCCAAGCCCTGGACATGATGGACGGTTCGGATCGACCCAAGGGATGATGATGATGGTCCACTGATCACTCCAACATAAACGGTCTATTTTAGGCCGTTGCAGGCGGGAAAGAGAAAAAGAAGAAGGAGGTTTCCTTCTTTGGAAACCTCGGCCAGACCCGGTCTGACCGAGCAATGTCGTCCAGAGCACATCGGGTGTGCACCAGCTTCATGCACGCACCCCATAAACTGGGGTCCACCGTGATGGCTAGGATCAATCCACTCCGTCCATTCCGCTAGGAGGTCCTAAGCAGGGCCCGGGATCAAAGATCAGGCCGATGAAATGCCTGGGTGGGGCCCGCCACTTGATTTGGGTCGTAATGGTGGGTTTTCTGTTAATTTAATGGTCAGATCATTCCAAAATCGGACGTCAACGGTTGGAAAGGTCCAAGAGATTATTTAAGCTAAGACCCAAGGGTCAGGTTACGGATATATAACCTGTTCTGATTTTATGACACTAAATATTATGTTATACTACATTTAATAATATTATTTACTGTTATAATAATTATTATTATCATTAGAAATTATTTTCCTTATATATTTTATCATATATAATTTATATTATCACAATTTGTTAATACATGTAATTTATATGAATGTCAGTAAACATATATATATATATATATATATATATATATATATATATATATATATATATATATATGTAATTTTTTTATGTATTACAAAATCTATAGTTTGTAATTTATACTAATGATATTGCAAGTATATGCATATGATATGGATTATAGTTACATATCCCTTTTATACGAAACTTTAAATATTTTTAAAATATATAAATAACATTTCATAGTATATATTTTTAAGTTGTATTATTTTTTTTGTATTTATATTAAATTAAATTACACGGTAACACACGAGTACTGGAAAGTACAGGGTGTTACATGGTCGAAGGACCAACCAAATTTCAAATTTTCTAGCGCGATAAGATAATATCATTACTCGACTGGTTGAGTGGCCTGCTCGACTGGTCGAGTGGGACCAGAAAAGCTTGCTGGACTTTGAGTCGAGCACTGCACGACCGATTGAGCACTTTTCACTCGACTGGTCGAGCAGTCTCCAGGACTGGTTGAGAGTCCAACAGAAAATTCCAAAAAATTACAACAAAACTTGGACTGGTCGAGAAAACTCTTAGACTGGTTGAGCTAGTACTTGGACTAGTTGAACAAGGACTAAGACTAGTCGAGAAAATGACCTATAAACTTATGAAATGACCCACATAAAATATGCAATGAATATGACTCAACCTATGGTCAATCTAGGGTCATCCATACCTTGTTTGTAAGTTGAAACAATTGAAACATCATTTCATTTGGATCCTTACTCTTGCTAGGGTGGTATACTCGATGGAGTTTCAACACCCGGTCAAGGGTTCAAGTATCCATAGGTGGTGAAATTCCACTAGCGTGAGTGTGTGTAAAAAAAAATAATTGAAACATCATTTGCTTCAGAACCTTAATTTCTTGTGATGCGTGAAGCTTGAGTTCGATCTCTTGAACTTGAGCTTGAATTATTCTTGAGTTCTTGAGTCTTTAGCGTACAGTATTTGAACTTCAAACTTCAACTTGATTTCATGAGCCTTAGTTTTTGAATTTGAGCTTGAAACCATGAACTTCAACAATCTTCTCTTCAACTTGAAAATGTAGGCAAGTTCAACGAAAATGCAGACAACTTTAATATGCACGAACCTAATCAATTCAACATAAAGCATGATACAAATTCTAAATGGTTTGGCACAAAAAAAATTTGACAACTCTTCGGGTGCTAGATTTACACTATAGCATTTACAAACACTAAGATGGCCAAAGGAAGGTTTCAACTGTGGCCATCATTATCCCCGCTACTTCATGTGGGGTGGTCCACTCTAGCCTTTGATCTGCCTCTATTTTAAACTCATGCTCTAAATTAGACTATTAAAATGGATGGACGGCTAGGATAAAACATGTGGGATGGTGGGCCCTAAAAAGAACTATCAGATCCAAAGCTTAAGTGGACCCCACCACAGAAAATAGTGGGGACACCCATCGTTGAAACTTTTCTAAGGCCCACCGTGGTGTTTATTTAAGATCCAAGTTATTTATAAGTTCACACAAGCATGGACGAAGGGAAAACAAAAATATCAGTTTGATTAGTGGCCCCCAAGAAGTTTTAATGGTAGACGTTCAATTCATTAATTCTCGTGGTGTGGTCCACTTGAGATTTGAATATGCCTTATGTCTTTGGCTCATGCACTAAAATGATCTATCCAAATGGACGAATGGAGTGGATACAACAAGTACATCATGGTGGCCCCCCACTGCTTCCTATAGTGTGGTCCACTTGAGCCTTCAATCTGCCTCAATTTAGGGCGTCGATGGACAACATGGGTAGAAAATATTCATCACAGTGGGCCCCATAAAACCCTTGATAGGACTGTCCATCTCTGGCTACCTCATGGGGGTTAGTACCCAATTCGCGCCCCACACACACATCATGCTAGCCCTACATAAGATCCAATGCATTGTTTCTCTTAGTTGATCAAGCGCCTCCGATCTCATCCCATTCCATTGTCCAAAACCCTAGGGAAGGAAAAAACCAATCTGAGATTGCTTGATTGTCCTTTCATTTCTGGAAATCTTCAAATGAAAAATTGATTGAGAGCGGGTCGCGGACAATTCATGGCAAAGATGGTTCAGAAAAGGCTCGGTCGGCGACAGAAGTGATCTGGACCATCAGACCTTAAATCAGGCGTATCTCGCAATCCGGGATGAGTTAGCCGACGAAAAATATATAATTTTGGGGTAGAACGAGCTAATTTAGCCAACCAACCCAGCTATGCGGGGTTGCAACACTCGAAATTGCGAGAAACCCCTGATTTGATGGTCATTTCCCTGTTTTAATTTCGTTTTTGCTATAAATAGTAAGTTTTAGTTTGCTTATAACTCTTCATCCGTCGGGCTTTAGGAGTTGCGCCCAACGTGAAAAGAGCTTAGAATAATTAGGAGAACGGGTTGGTGAAGCCAAATAGGACACTTACTATTTTTGGCCGAACACCTTGCGCACTAGTAGACATCATGACCGTCTATAAATAGTAAGTTTACTATTTATAGTAAGTCGCGAATTCTAGGAGTCCTAGTTGTAGTTTGATTCTGATTTCTTTCCCATTGCTTAGTACCCTTATTTAAAGGGTTGTGAACTCGTTTTTATTCATTTTCATTAATCTATTACGAATTTATTTAGAATTTATTTCTATTTTCTGCTCTCTTTTCTCGTGAATTCGAGAAGTCTCTGTGAGGAGTCCAGAGAAGTTCCGTGGATTCGGAATAGTTATCCTCTTGAGGAAGACGGTGCTCGACCTCACGTCCTCCCCTGCGTCAGTTTGGTATCAGAGCGAGATTTTTCCTCGGGTCGATGACTTCTAACGACGGGTCGGGCAACAATCCCATAGGCGGTGCACTAGGAAATTTTCCTTTAACGGCGACAACTTTTCAAGCAGCGCAGCAAGAGAATCGGCAAGTCATGCAAGGGCTGCAGGCTTCCATGGACCGCATAGCGAATCTCTTGGCAGAAACTCTAGGGCAACTCCGTGTTCCTGGTGGTAATCCTCCACCACCAATTGCTGAAACCCGTAATCACCCTGATCGTAGGATAATACCAGCAGTACATCCAAGGGCCGTCCCTGAGGACGGGGGCTCCAGTGAAGAGGAGATCGATGACGTGATCTTCCAACACCCCAGGCAAGGCGGCGATCGGGTAGATCAAATAGATCGAGACTTCAAGATACGGGTTGATATTCCTAACTTCAATGGCCAACTACACATTGAGGATTTTCTCGATTGGCTTTCTGAAGTTGAGCGATTTTTTGACTATATGGACATCCTTGAAACAAAGAAGGTCAAGCTTGTGGCCTACAAGTTGAAAGGATGAGCTTCAGCTTGGTGGGAACAACTGCAACTCGCATGAACCAGGCAGATGAAAGCACCAATCCTCACATGGCAGCGAATGAAGCAGCTACTACGTGCCCGATTCCTCTCTAGCGATTACGATAAGGTATTATTCCAACAATACCAAAATTGTCGACAGGGTAGTCTGTCGGTGAGAGAGTACGCAGAAGAATTTTACCGCCTAGCGGAGCGCAACGATTTGGTCGAGACTGAATCGCAGCAAGTCGCCCGATTCAACGGTGGATTACGTATGGCGATCCAGGATCGAGTCCAGATGCAGTCCGTCTGGACGATGAATGATGCGATCAAGTTGGCTACTCGGGAAGAAGCGCAACTTGAACGTTCTAACACACGGGCCTATCTTAATGCGAGGATCACTACGGCAGGTCCACCCCAGGGAGCTCCACAGCCTAAGGGGAAGGAGCCCATAGGAGCACGCACTCAACCTCCTACATCTGAGAACCGAGATTAGGGTAGCGGACAAACTAGACCCCAAAGGGGCGTATCGACTGCTACTGGTCCAAGTACAATCTCGAACCCTTATGCTCGGCCAAGGCCCAACAACTGCTATCGTTGTGGCCAACGAGGCCACCTGTCAAATATTTGTCCCCAGCGAAAAGTGGCAAACCTCGCCATTAATGATGGTAGTGCTGATAATGCTTATGAAGATCCAGATATTGAAGAACAGGAGCATACCACCGAGGACGAGGTAGAAGATTCAGGTTGGGTTCAGCAAGATCACGGCGAGTCGCTCGTCGTGAGGCGACTATTATATGCTCCAAGAAAAGAAGTGCATCCACAGCGGCATAACATCTTCAGCACTAGGTGTACGGTGAATCGAAAGGTTTGTGATGTGATCATTGACAGTGAAAATTGCGAGAACATCATCTCCAGGGTCATGGTGGAAAAATTACAATTGAAAACGGAGCGTCATCCCTCTCCATATACAATCGGTTGGATCAAGAAGGTCAGCGAAACAAAGGTAACTGAACGGTGCACCATATCTTTTTCCATTGGCAAACATTATAAGGATGAAGTAGTATGCGATGTGGTTGACATGGAAGCATGTTACATACTACTCGGTCGACCCTGACAATCTGACCGTGACGCCACTCATAAGGGGCGAGATAACATATATATCTTCGTCAAGGACGGCCTGAAGACTATATTGGCCCCTATGGATCCAGAGGGACCACCTGAAACTTCTAAAGTAGAGGGTCGTTTCCTCTTAACCATACGAGACTTCGTGGAAGAATCCAAAGAAACAAGACAGACTTATGCACTAGTTGTGAAAGGGGAAGAACTCGAGCCTACCATCATCCCTGAAAAACTAAGGCCCTTGTTACAGGAATTCAAAAAAATCTGGCCCGATGATCTTCTCGATGGGTTACCCCCTATGCGAGATATCTAACACCATCTCGACTTTGTCCCTGGGTCCAGTTTACCTAATCATCCTCATATCGAATGAACCCGAATGAGTGCGAGATTCTGCAGAGACAAGTGGAGGAACTGATCCGTAAGGGTCTTATTCGAGAAAGCATGAGCCCATGTGTTGTACCAGCTCTACTAACTCCAAAGAAAGATAGAAGTTGGCGCATGTGTGTCGACAGCCGGGCCATCAACAAGATCACCATAAAATACAGGTTTCCTATACCACGGTTGGATGATATGTTGAATATGCTAGAGGGCGCAAAAATATTCTCTAAATTGGACTTAAAGAACGGCTACTATCAGATTCGAATACGGCCGGGTGATGAGTGGAAACAGCCTTTAAGACCAAGGAAGGATTGTACGAATGGATAGTCATGCCTTTCGGTCTTTCTAATGCGCCTAGCACATTCATGAGGTTGATGAACCAAGTTCTGAAACCTTTTATTGGGTGGTTCGATGTGGTTTATTTTGATGATATTTTGATATACAATCAAGATGAAACCACCCATATGGAGCACCTCAAGAAGGTCCTTCAAGTGCTCACTGAAAATAAACTGTACCTCAATTTAAAAAAGTGTAGCTTCATGACTGATAGCCTATTGTTTCTGGGTTTTGTGGTTACATCCACGGGCATTCGAGTGGATGAGGAAAAGGTGAAGACAATCAGAGAATGGCCGGTTCCCAAAAATATTTACGAAGTGCGAAGTTTCCGTGGACTAGCGACATTCTATCGTCGGTTCGTGAAAAATTTCAGTACCATTGTGTCACCAATCACAGATTGCATGAAGAAAGGGCAGTTTCAGTGGACTGACGAAGCCGACAGGAGCTTTACCGAAATCAAGCACAGATTATCCACGACCCCGGTTCTTGTACTTCCCAACTTCGACAAACTGTTTGAAGTCGAATGTGATGCCTCATATGTCGGGATTGGGGGAGTTTTGTCTCAAGAAGGTAGGCTAGTAGCCTTCTACAGTGAGAAACTTAGTGATGCACATAAGAAGTGGTCTACATATGAGATCGAGTTGTACGCGGTGGTCCAGGCACTGCGACACTGGCGACATTATTTGATTCAAAGGGAATTTATACTTTACACGGACCATCAAGCCCTCAAGTTTATTAATAATCAAGCTAACATTAACCGTGTGCATGCTAGATGGATCTCATTTTTACAGGAATTCACATTCGTACTAAAACATAAGTCAGGTCAACAGAACAAAGTAGCCGATGCGCCGAGTCGCCGTGCAACTTTGTTAGTCACTATGAGCAATGAAGTTGTCGGGTTCGATCGCCTCAAAGACATATATGCCGACGACGACGACTTCAAGGACACATGGGTTAGATGTCAGGAAGGTCACCCCGGTGACTTATATATACAAGACGGGTTCCTTTTTAAGGGAAATCGACTATGTATCCCAAAGAGTTCGTTAAGGGAACAGATAATCTAAGAGCTACATGGAGGTGGCCTCAGTGGACACCTTGGGCGAGACAAGACGCGAGCTCTTGTGGAAGAACGGTATTACTGGTCGCAATTGGTACGTGATGTAGGAAAGATAGTCCAACGCTGTTATATTTGTCAGACTTTCAAGGGGCAATCTCATAATACGGGCATCTACACCCCGTTACCCATGCCTGATGGCCCTTGGGAGGATTTATCTATAGATTTTGTGCTTGGTCTCCCACGAACACAACGCGGCATGGATTCGGTGTTCGTGGTAGTAGATCGTTTTTTCAAGATGGCGCACTTTATTCCATGCAAGAAGACTCTCGATGCAACACACGTGGTGAATCTATTATTCAAAGAAATTGTGCAGCTACATGGGGTTCCCAAGACTATTACTTCCGACCATGACACGAAGTTCATAAGCCACTTTTGGAGGACTTTGTGGACTCGATTCGATACACGCCTTCAGTTCAGCAGCGCGTACCACCCACAGACTGATGGTCAAACTGAGGTTATGAATCGCACGTTGGGAAACCTCCTTCGATGTATTTTAGGAGAAAAACCGAAGCAGTGGGATTTGGCCTTGTCTCAAGCGGAGTTTGCATTCAACAACATGGTGAACCGCTCGACAGGAAAATCCCCGTTCCAGGTTATCTACGGACGAGTACCTCGCCATACACTAGACTTGGTCCCTCTGCCCAAGCTCCCAGGCATGAGCATTGCAGTAGAACATATGGCAGACAAAATTATGGGCATTCATGCGGAGGTACAGAACAATCTACATGCCTCAAACGAAAAGTACAAGGAGCAAGCGGACAAGCATCAACGACAGAAAGTGTTCGAGGTGGGCGACCAAGTAATGGTCCATCTGCGCAAAGAAAGATTTACGACCGAAACGTACAACAAGTTAAAGAATAAAAAGATTGGACCGGTACCAATCATCCGAAAAATCAATGACAACGCTATGTTGTTGATCTTCCAAATGATATGGCGATCTCACGAACTTTCAATGTCGCGGACCTGACAGAGTATCATGAACAGCGCATAATAATAACTCGAGGATGAGTTCTTTTGAAGTGGAGGAGACTGATGTAGAGCGGGTCGCGGACAATTACATGGCAAAGATGGATCAGAAAAGGCCCGGTCGGCGACAAAAGTGATCTGGACCATCAGACCTTAAATCAGGCGTATCTCGCAATCCGGGATGAGTTAGCCGACGAAAAATATATAATTTTGGGGTAGAACGAGCTAATTTAGCCAACCAACCCAGCTATGCCAGGTTGCAATGCTCGGAATTGTGAGAAACCCCTGATTTGACGGTCGTTTCCCTGTTTTAATTTCGTTTTTACTATAAATAGTAAGTTTTAGTTTGCTTATAACTCTTCATCCGTCGGGCTTTAGGAGTTGCGCCCAACGTGAAAAGAGCTTAGAATAATTAGGAGAACGGGTTAGTGAAGCCAAATAGGACACTTACTATTTTTGGCCGAAAACCTTGTGCACTAGTAGACATCACGACCGTCTATAAATAGTAAGTTTACTATTTATAGTAAGTCACGAATTCTAAGAGTCCTAGTCGTAGTTTGATTCTGATTTCTTTCCCATTGCTTAGTACCCTTATTTAAAGGGTTGTGAACTCATTTTTATTCATTTTCATTAATCTATTACGAATTTATTTAGAATTTATTTCTATTTTCTGCTCTCTTTTCTCGTGGATTCGAGAAGTCTCTGTGAGGAGTCCAGAGAAGTTTCGTGGATTCGGAATAGTTATCCTCTTGAGGAAGACGGTGCTCAACCTCACGTCCTCCCCTGCGTCAAAAATGCTCGAAGCCTCTCCATCCATCTCATTTCTACAAGAAATGTTTTCAAAGGCATGCCTCGGATCTCCTTCTTTCGTCTTCTCCTAGGGTTTCTACCATTGTTTGATCTATCCAAATTAATTCTTTGTTCTCGCCTGAGGATGTCGAGATCAGATCCCAACCATTGGATTTCTTCGAGTTCATTACTTCAGAGTGGGTGAAGGTCGTCTCGATGCTCGGGCTAGTGCTGGCACTCTATAACATAGATCGGGTGGTGATGTGGGTGGCAATCGTTCCTTTGTCGGATGGAGTAGATTGTTCACTGACGTTGTTGAGGTAAATTCGACTCTGTAGGATTGATTTTTGTTGTGATTTTCATAGATTGAGGATTTTCTAAATCTTTTTTCTAATTGAATAAAATTAGGGATTTATGTTTGGAATTTGTGTTTATCCTTATTAAGTTAAGTTCTCTGTATTGAAATTGATTTCTAATTATCATTAACTCATTTTCTCACATATTTTTCTTAATTATGTGAAACGGCTTAGAATGAGATTTGTCAAAATCTAAACATCTCTCGAGAAATTCCCACCTTGGGAAATGGCTTAGAATGAGATTTGTCACAATGGTCCCCACATTCAATGTACACTTGTAGTTCACTTGATTAGAAAACATGCCGAATTTGGGCTTGGATGTTCTGAGCAAACTCTAGTTCTCAAATGACTGTGGAACGTCACAATATTATAGGCATACATATTATGATATTTGTAGCTCACTTGTAACCCCTAAAATTTTGTACATAAAAATTATCAATCGTGAATGAAGAATATGTTCATTTATAGGAGGCACTATCTTGGAACTTATGAGATGTAATTATCATGCATGGCAAATGAATGAGTTATTATGTATTTAAATTTCTAATGATCACGCTAATATATCTCTCATTGTGTTGTACAACTTTATGCAAGAAGAAGATTTATCGTTGGAGACTATTAGAGCAAGATGTAACCAATCATAGATTCTCCCTTTGCAATAATATTGGAGTAAATTGTTGGAATAAGGTTTAGATGATGATGATGATGATGATGATGATGATTGGAGTAAATTAGTTTAACACTTATGAAATTTATTTTAGAGCTTTGAGCTTTTTTATTTCCTTGCAGTGTCAAATCTTATCATGATGCATGAAGTGTTAGCAGAGTTTCTCTCAAGGTATTAAATTTTTCCAAACCATGCGTGGAAGGTTTTTGGAGCTATAGAATGAATGGCTATGTCGTAGAGGGTGGATGATTAAGACTAATTAAAATTTATGCCTTTTAATACACAATTGTTTAATTAAACTAATATGTCAATTAAACTAAGGCAATTAACTCCTAGGCTTCCAAGCCAATAGAGGGTCCAATCACATCAACTACAATAGATATGTCAATCAAGAAACTAGTTTATAAACATGATAGTAAGCTTGTGTGTGCATTACAAGTTAGTGACCAAGCACACAAGTCAATTCAAGCAATCATAAGATTTAACTAATTAATCACATAAGCATGAATAAGAATTAATCTACACAATTCACAATAAAAAATACAAGCATGTATAGTAGTTTGGTTTCACTACTCTACTCTCGATAGACACACTCTCTCTAAATGTACCAGTGTTCACTATCAAAGATTTTAAATTAAGTTCACCTCTAACCTTTACAAGCCTACACAAGGACCATGGTCTTATACAAGAACCTATTTAGCATACACTTCTGTCGGAGACTCTGACAAGAGACTTTAGTTGGTTTTCTATCGATCGGCTAACCAACAACTTTGGTCCTAGTCTAAGGACCTACGTTTGCTCCCGCTGAAGGCTCCCACGGTATCTAAGAAACTAAACGGGACTCCAAGGGTAATGTTAAAAGATATAAAGATAGACTTGTTGCTAAGGGTTTTAACTAACGTAACGGCATTGACTTTTGTTCACAACCCCAAGTGTAGGGTCGCAATGTAGTAATAATCTCGGTGAGACCGAGGTCAAATCCACAGGGACTGACTTGTGTGTCTTCTGAAAGTAACTAGAACTAAAAGAAGATGTAAATCTAAATCTGAAATATTTGATGAGAGTAATTGTGATTAAAGTGATTAAAACTAACAAATTCAAAGGTGGTAACTAGGGTTTCCAAGGATCCACTTGTAGAGATCAGGGATATCTATGCTTGATTCAAGAACACAACTGGAATCAGAGTCCCATCTTATCCAATTGGAAGATATCTCAGTAAAACCAAATCTGAACTTCCTTTGACCTAATTCTCAATGGATGAGAGTTGTGAGAACTGGAAGGATTTCCATCACAAAACCATGCCCATGAGACAAACCAATCCCACAACCAAGCATAAGAGAATCATGAAGATTAGAAGGATTCTATCACCCAACCAAGCCCATGGGACGATGGTGAACAACGGGATTTCCTAATTTCACAATCTCAATACATGAAAAGAATATACTTAAAGCTATCGTAAATCTATTGTAATTTAAGTCACAATAAACCATTAAAAACTGATAGGATTTCTTATAATCAAACTAGAATCAAAGGTAGTTTAAGTTAAACATGAATCAAAGCAATAGAAAACATCCCATCACGCTACAAGCTTCACCTCTTAGCTCTAGCTAAGTGGTTTAGCCAACCATAGACATGATTGAACTAGAATCTCTTAAGAAAAGCATAAAAACATCTAAGGAAAGGAAAGAAAAACTCTTGGCGATGGCTTCTCCATGCTTTTGTTCCACTCCACTAACCCTAGAAGATGCCTAGGAACATCGTAGGGAGTCCTATTTATAGTTGTGGAACTCCAACTTTTGCACCTAGTTGGAAAACTCTAAAAATTGCCTCAAATTAATGTTGTTTCCCAAAATAGGCTTTACTCTGCGCAATTTCACAGAATGACCTAGAGTTTCAGAATATGCTTCTTCAGAACACTTTCAAGAATATGTTTGCTTTCAGGACAATTTCAGGATTCCTTTTCTTCACTTCAAATACTTGATTCTCTTCATTCCTCACATGGTTTTTTTGGATCTTTACATGTGAATTCTTCAATCTTGGCCTTCTAAGATCCATCCCTTGCCTTGGTGATTCTTGAGCATCAAATATATGCTTTTAGCACCACTTTCAATCTAAGCTCTTAAATTCACCTTGCAACACAAATATTAGTAAAATAGAACATTAAGCATTATCATGTTCATAAAATCAAGTAATAAATGGGGTCCAATATGCAATATTTGACCCTCAACAACTTTAAGGAGACTTTTTCTCCAGTATCTAAGAAAAACTCATTCAGGATCATAATGGCTCTTATAGCTCATATGAATTTAAAGTTACATCAGATGGATGTAAAAACAACATTTCTTAATGGGGATTTACATGAGAATGTATATATGTTACAATCCAAAGGTTTTGTAGCACATGGCTCAGAACATTTGGTATGTAAACTAAAGAAATCCATCTATGGGTTGAAACAGGCATCACGACAGTGGTACCTAAAGTTTCATGAAGTAATTTCCTCATATGGTTTTGTAGAAAACACTGCAAATGAATGTATCTACATTAAAATCAATGGGAGTAAGTTCATTATTATGATTTTGTATGTTGATGACATTCTGTTAGCTAGCAGAGACATCGGGATGTTGAGCGACACCAAGAAATTCTTATCTCAAATATTTGAAATGAAGGACCTTAGTGGTGCCTCTTATGCCATTGGCATTGAGATTTGTCGTGAAAGATCTCATGGACTACTCAACTTGTCAAAGAAGGCCCACATTACTAGGATACTCAAAAGGTATGACATGTAAAATTACGCCCCTAAATTGTCACCCATTGTAAAGGTGATAAATTCGGCCAATTTCAGTGTCCCAATAATGATTTGGAAAATAATCGAATGAAGGAACTTCTATACGCATCAGTAGTAGGGAGCATCATGTATGCTCAAGTCTGTACATGACCGGATATTATGTTTGTTGTCGGAATCTTGGACAAATACATGTCCAATCCAGGAATGCAACATTGGATAACTACAAATAAAGTGTTACGGTATCTACAGAGAACAAATGACTTTAGACTCACATACATAAGATCTGATCACCTTGAGTTGATTGGATATTCAGACGCAAATTTTGCAGGCTGTGTTGACACTAAGAAGTCCACCTCAGGCTACATATTTATGATGGTTGGAGGAGCTGTGTCTTGGAAAAGCATAAAACAGTCTACTATTACCTCATCCACCATGGAAGCTGAATTCATTGCCTATCACGAGGCATCAAATCAGGTGCTATGGTTATAGCCTTTCTTATTAGGTTTATGGGTACTGGAGCATATCACGAAACCATTAAGAATATTTTGCGATAATTCAACTACGATTTCCTTTTCGAGTAACAATAAGCATTCATCAAGGTCGAGGCATATCGACATCAAGTATTTTTTTGTAAAGGAAAGAGTTTAGAATCATCAAGTGTCTGTGGAGTTCATCGGCACTAAGCAGAAGATTGCAGATCCACTCATTAAAGGGCTCCTTATCACGCCATTTCAGGAGCATATAATGTCCATGGGAGTCATTGATCCTACAGATGTTTTCAGTTAGTGTGAGTTTGAGCATGTTTTATCCCTCAGACATTAAAGACATCTCATTTAATAGAGTTGTTTGATGAATTTGATATAAAGTCAATTTCTACTTCTCTCTAAGTATACGCAAACTAATTTGAGTAAGTAGAACTATAGTCATTGGAGACATTTGAAAGCTTCGGGACCTCTTAAGGATAGACACACATCATCACACCGCGTGTATAATCCATATACCATACTTCCTAGTTCCTAATCTATGTCATTGAGACCGATAATATTAGTGACTACGCTTAGCCTCACTTCGCTTAGATTAAATGTTATGATGACTACCGTGATCCAATACTGTCAATCTTGATGGACCAAATTGAACAACACTACCCGTATTATCCAACAATTGTATTAGTTAACCATTTGGATGTTTTCTCAAAATCAAAGACAAATTTTTAAAAGATATTTTAAAAAATCAATCATTGACATTAATCAATGTGGTCCAAGCGGGAGAATGTAAGATCTCTATAAGTGGGCCTTATTGATCAACGGTCTAGATTGTCCTGAAGGTTGGATAATGTGATCGGGTAAACCAATGGACCCCACTAAATTTTGATGGTTCCAGAACATCTGCATAAGGGGTTGAAATGCTATAGCTGTGATACGCACACAACTATCTGAATGCTACTAAGACTTTAATGCGTGTGGAGCCGTGGGAAGAGAATTTTAATGGGTTACAAACTCTCCACCCCTCTAACATATATAACAAGGTTAGGTCCCCTATCTTACACTACAAGAGAAGTATAAATCCCATCGATTCTTCTATATATGGTTGTGAAGCAGAGGAAGATCCTGGTATTCTATTTCTTCAGCTATGGCGTCTCAGATAGGTATGTTGTCTTCCTCCTTTGATCATCATATTCTATGCACAACAAGGCTCTTCGACAAATTCCGTAAATAAGAAATATAACATTGTGATGATGGGCCCATCTTAGTTAACCCATGCACCAAAAATGATCCAAATTAGTAGATCCAAGGCACAAATATTTGACATTCTATTGGTCAAATATGCAGATCTTTGTGGTATTTTCCTTCTTAAATGTTGTACAATTGCTTAGTTGGAGTATCGTGTGGTCTGTTGTGGTTGGTCCCAATGTCCCATCTCACACTGATCAACAACTCAAGTGGTGGATTGAGTGAAGATAAGCTCGCTTCAACACTGTGGTCTTGGTATATCGATTTTCAAGTGGGGTGTGGCCAACGGTGGGGTGTGTACTACCATGTGCTAATCAATAGAAAAAAAAAAAAAAAAAAAGTGATGTAGAGCAGGTTGCAGATACTTTCATGTCCAAAATGGACCAGAGAAGGCCTGATTGGAGGCGGCGGTGATCTGGACCGTCAGAACCTTACAACAGTCGTATCTCGCAAACCGGAATGAGTTACTAGATGTATTATATATGATTTTAGGGTAGGAGAAGGTACTTTAGATAGCCAGGTTGCCCACTTCGAATTTACGAGATTTCATTATATCAATGGTCGAAAATTCATTTTATTTCTATTTTTACTACTTATAATTATAAGTTTTAGTTTGATTATAACTCTCCATCCTTTAAGCTTTAAGAGTTGTGTCCAACATGAAAAGTGCTTAGAAAAATTAGAAGAATAAGGTGGTTAAACCGGATAAGACACTTGCTATAAATAGTAAATTTACTATTTATAGTAAGTTGTGAATTTTAGGTTGTTTGAGTTGGAGTTTGATTCTGAAACATATTCCAAGGTTTGGTATCAGTATTTAAATTATCGTAAATTCGTTTTTATTATCTACCAATGAAATTTCAAATTTTTTAGAATTTATTTCTATTTTCTAATTTTTCCTTGTGGATTCGAGGTATATCTGTGAGGAGTCTAGAGAAGTTCCGTAGATTCGAAGTAGATATTCCCTTGAGGAAGACGGTGATCCACCTCTTCACACCAGATGCATCAAAGAGTCCCAACGGCCCATCAAATCCATGGACAATGCATTGTTTGGCTTTTAGTTTTTTAGTTTGTACAAGTTGGGCCCATTGTTTATTGATCCATTGTTTAGTGATAGAAGACGTTGATGTGATTGGACTTACTAAAATGGCGGTGAAGACCGCACTAGTTGAAGAAGGAATATGCCAATATGTCCTTAAGGGGGGTGAATAGGACTTTTTAAAGTTTTTACAGCTTTACTTAGAAATCCTATTTCACTAATCCTATGAATATGCAATATATCAGGATTACTCAAATGTAACTCTTCTGGCTTCCAAGCCTGGTAGAGGATCCAATCATAAACTATTCAAGAGATAGCAATATATGACTTAGTTTATGATGAATGTGACTGTGTATGTGTGTGGGGTGTGATCAGATATATAAATATGAATGCATTGACATAAATCACACACACAAAAGAAGAGCAAACACAGACATAGTCATTTTTATAGTGGTTCGACTACTTGTCTACTCCACTCCCGATAACCGTACTCAACCCTTGAGTGTACCGAATTTCACTAAGGAGGTTTCACAACGATTCACCTCAAACCTAAGGTTTTAAATTAGGTTCATCTTCAACCTTTACAACCTACACTAAGGCTGACTATTTATGCTCTCACGAGCAATGGTCAACACAACGCACCCACTTTTAGGCACATTGGCAAAGGATCTTCCATAAGACCCTACTGGAGGTTTCTACACGGTTCACCTCAAACCCGAGGTTTCTATACGGTTCACCTCAAACCCAAGGTTTTACAAAGTTTACCTCAAACCCAGAGTTTTACTAGTTCACTCCTAACCAGATGTTTATGCTCTCCACAGAGCAAGGGTCCAAACAACGCACCCACCACGTACACTCCCGCCGGAGGCCTCCTTGAGGACTTCAAAGGGTGAGAACCACTTAAGACCCAATCCTACAAAGGAATGATCACAAGTGTCCTCTTGGACTCTAGATACTTACAAATAAGTTGATTAGTCTAGTTTAGCACAATATCAAAGATCTCCTCCTCCTTGTTGACGAAGAGTCTTCTGCTCTCTTGATCTGCAACAAAATAATGTACCAATACTCAGCTTCGAGTTGGGTCAAGGTCAAGATGGAATCCTACTCTCTAAAGGTTTTCCTATAAGGAAGATAGAGTAGTTCCAATCTTATGCATTCAAAGCATCCCAGCTTAATGATTTGTCATTAAGGTAGTAGCTGAAAGATCCTTGAATGCGGAAGTTCATTCCCCAATCCACTCTATTGAATATCAATGGTGAGGGTGGATTGGAGGATGAACTTCCTTGAGAGAAAGGGCTTTGGGTATATGATCTAAGGTTAAACACTCAAAAGTTTTCTCTACTTTCTCTCCCAGCAACAATAGACAAGTCCTCTATATATAAGCAAAAGGTTCCAACGGATATAAAACGGTTACATTTATGACTAAGTTCGATATCATCGAGCAGGTTCGATATCATTGAGCGTATACTCTCGATAGCATTGATGGTCTGCTCGATGACTCAAACTCAAAGTCATACGCTTTTGAAACATTTTGCCAGTTGGTCGATGAATCAAAACCGCTGTCGATGTCATCGGATTTCGAACTTCGATTCCATCGATGGTAAGATCGATCCATCGACACTTGAAAAATGAGAGAGACTTGACATGAAACATTTCAGGTTTTTAGGATATGATCGAGGGTCAGCCGATGTCATCGAAATTTGTATATCGATGATATCGAAGGCAGTGTCGATGCATCGATAAATCCTATAGATTTACCAGTAAGCTTGCTGGACAGTTTGTGTCCAGTCTCGATGCAATCGACTCGGCCTCGATATCATCGACATATGAATATCGATTTCCTCGAATAGCCTCCGATCAAAGTTAAAGACAACCTGAAATATCTGCTAAAAGAAATGCGCGCCCTCGGTCGATATCATCGATGGACTTCCGATCTTATCGATATTTGATTTCAGATCATATCGGAAGACGCATCGATATATCGAAGGAATTTAAAATTTTCTTTAAAAAACAGGGGCGCCAGAAATCTGTCTGTCGATCTTATCAAGCCACTTTCAATGAGCTCGAAATTTGAGTATCGATGATATCGATAGGTGCATCGATACATCGATAATTCGTCCAGATATGTTGTGAGGTTACTGAACATATTTGGTCCTCTTTCTGATGGTATCGATGAAGCATCGAGGACTCGACAGTGCAGGTCGATCATATCGAGGGTGTTTCGATAAAATCGACAAGGCAAGAAAGACTTAGAGATTTTTCTGTTTTGAAAAAGTTTTCTCACCATATAACTCTATGATTTTCTAATTATTTTTAAGAGTTTTATTCACCTGGTGTTTTGGGACATGGGATGTGAGGCTTTAATTTACCTGTGGCGAGCTTGCACACATCCGGTTGAGGCAGACGCTTGAATTGATCTTCCTATCAGAATCTGTACACTAATCTGACTCAACACTCATGTAACTTGACAAACCAAGGCACTTTCACTTACATGATTCATGCATGGTTTTTCCTATGCATAGATAGGGAACCTTTCCAATATTCCCTTCGTTGGTTGCATGATCAAATTAGGGTTAGCTTTCTTTTCCATCTAAGATATTTTTTGCAATAGAATAACTTAAGGATATAGATTAGCTGTGAAATATTCTTAGAATATTTGAAGTTCTTGAAATCCTGAAAATAATTGAGGAAATACGTTATCATTGAGCATGTTACAACTCTTGTTGTAGATTATGCATGAACATTTAAATCATGAAAAAGACAGGTATTTTGAGTCAGACCATAGGTTGTTCATTGATTTTCATTGATAAGTGGACTATTGTGTCTTTCACACCACGTATTCCTAGTGGTGTAGCCCACCTTTCTCATGAACAAGATTTTTTGTTTTTGTTTTTTTGTTTTTTTTTTTTTTTTACGCTACATGGTGAACTTAACATAAATGCTGGTGTATGATAATTTCTAGCGGACATCATATCAACTTGATCTTTCATTCTCATTGTATTGTCCATTTCACTGCCCTACCAATTTTGTCTTCTAACCCCAATTATAATTTCTAATCCTACTTCCTGATAGGCAACTATCAGTAGAAATCAATTGCCACATAGCTTTGATAACCTTGGGTGAAGAAGGGACGTCTGATATAGCCCATGTGATGGTCAATGACAATTCTTATTCTTTTTTCAACGTTCAAAAATTCATCTATTACACCTATAGTAACATTCAGAACCATCAATTCAATGTAAATTTCTTATGATGGCCCATATAGCATAGCATTAGAAACATGGACGGCTTAGATCACTGGACCATGTTATGTAGCCATTGAAGTTTCATTACATGTTGGCAGCCGCGAAGATAAAATGAGCCCCCCTGGGCAAAAAGTAGCCGGAGTGGAATAGTTAGCATACCTAACCTGTAAATCGTAACTTTTGATTTGGATATCTTTATGAGAAGCATAACTTATGGATTTTGACTAAAACAGGCCATTTGGGCCAACAAACTCTCATGCACGAGTCGCAATACCCCATTTCTTGAGAAAATGCTTCCTCCTAACTGGAAATCACACTATTAAGAAAATTTTACTATTTTTATTTAGTTAGGTTTTAGTTTAATGTATCTCTTTCTTCTTGAAGTTTTATTATACACAGGATTTTTAAAATTTACTTTTTATCATACTAGGAGTTGCCGGACAAAATTAAATTAGGTCTTTATATTTTTAATAAACTTTACTGTTTCAGGTAAGTTCCAATTTGATCATATTAGGACTCCTAATTAAGATTTGCTTTTCTTTATAAATAATGTAATCAGAAGTCTAAGGAGACTTGTAATTTTTTATAATTAAATTTATAAAATTACTTAAAAATAAGAAAATCAATGCAATCCCAGCATAATCACCGGTGAAATGCCTTTTTGAACTTAATTAACAGCTCAGATTGATCGATTGAACTGCCCAAGTGAGTTGATTGAACTAGGAACGCTATATCTTACAAGTGCCCTGGAGCACTGGAGCATTTCTGCCAGAGCAGACACGCACAAGGACACAAGTGGTTGTGCTGTCCATAAATCGATTGGACGTTGAAACGTCCATCACTTATGATGGATGCTTTAGCAAAATGTCATCTATCAGGGACGAGTGGTTCTACCGTCAAACAATAGGCGCCATATACTGAAAATGGGTTCGATGAAATAAATATTTCAGGCCGATAGTCATATATATCTGTAGGTACTTAGTAGTCCCATGTAAGAGCTAATTGATACAATACTTCAAGTGTATGATAGGCAAAATGCAAGTGCACTAACACGGCGGTAGTTCTAACCGTCCAATCCTTTCGGAGTTAGGGCTATAAAATGGACTGTTAAATTGGAGAATATTTAATCATCAAACTTCCATTCTTTAGTAGTTAGAGCTATCCTGTGGATTTGGTCCACGGATTTTGATTTTTACGGTGGATCCCACTTTTTGATGGTTTGGATTGATGTTAATATCTGACAAGTGTACAATGTCTGCTTGCATGCCTATGGATTACCATTCTCTGCCAGTGCATGAATATTTTGGTTTTGCACAGTCCAAAACAAGGTAGGAAGTCGTCATCCTCACGTGACACTGATGTAAACTCAGACCATAAAAAATCTTGGATCCCATTGTGGCTGGAGCCAGTTTCTAAAAGCACGCCTGTCAACTAATTCTATCCATCTAATTAATGGCATCAAATGGATGGCCATGATTAAAATAGTGAGAGGTCCGAATTTGAAGGGAAAAATTAGTGAATGATTAAAAATAGTGAGTGGTTATGTTTAATGGCCCAACATGGAAGTGCCCCTTGGATGGATGGTCCAATTCATCTCTTATTTTGCCATATGGGCGTGGTAATCCGTACCCCCCTAGGTTTTCAAGAAAAAGATCAATGACGTGATGTCTTTTTATAACGAGATATTTTGAATGTACCAGCCCTGTGGTAGGGTGATACGAAAGAAAGTATAAGATATTTTGGAATTAATTGTCCTTATTCTTGGATTAGTAGCTATATGGACTTTAAGTAGAGAACAAGTTACTAAGTATTTAATTTTGAATAAGTGATGTGGATGAGGTTTGTTATAAGGCCTATTGGAATATAAATTCAATCTGTTCATTTTCTTTGCAGCCCTTCATTTATATGAAAAGATACAAACTTCTTATTGACATGATAATAACCTAATAAGTTAAAACGATGTCTGTTCGATATGAACTATTTTCTTATGATGTAGTTTATATGACTGGCGGATATTGATCATACTTCCAACCATGGCCTTTCAAAAAATTTCGAGGTTAATAAATGGAGTGAATTCCACACATATGTGATGGTGGACCCTACACATGGTGTACGAACACTCTTAGAAATAGTCAAACATTGCCTTTTTACACTTCCTATAATGGTCTTCTTCTTTCTTAGAAAATTGAAGATCTTGGGACCCACTACCACTTTATCTACGTCATTTCTCTTTGGCATTTCTATCCTTCGACATGCATCTAACATTTTTCGGCATTTATCTGAAAACTCATTTTTTTTTATATCGATTCCCTAGTGGGGGTGGCTAACAGTGAAGTATGAACTGACAGTGGGTATACTAACAAGCTAACAAAAAATAAAATAAAAAATTGAAGTTCTTCATTTCTCTTTGTCATTTCTCTCTTCCGGCGTCCATCTGGCATTCTCCAGCATTCATCCCAAAACCCCTTTTCATTGAAGCTTCGTCTACTACTCCCACCACCACGATCGTGTAGTTCTCTGATATCCCTACTATCATAGTAAACTATAGTGTTAGTCATTTTTAAGGTGATGAATGGAATGGATTCTACACATAAGCGATGAATCCCACAGATGGTATACAAACACCCTTAGAAAGGGCCAAACATTGCCTTTTACACTTTCTATAGAGTGTCTTCTTCTTTCTTAAAAAACTGAAGATCGTAGGACCCACTACCACTTTCCCTCCGTCGTTTCTCTCCGACATTTCTCTCATCCAGTGTGTATCTAGCATTCTTCAGCGTTCATCTGAAAACTCCTCTTCTTTAAAGTTCTTCATTTCTCTTGATCATTTCTCTCCTCCGGCGTCTGTCAGCATTATCCGGTGTTCATCCCAAACTCCTCTTCGTTGAAGCTTCGTCCACCACTCCCACCACCATAATCGTGCATTTCTCTGGTGTCCCTACTATCATAGTAAGCTACAGTAGTAGTCATATTTGAAGATAAATAAAACCTTAAATCTTAACATTGCCAAGATTATTTTTTAAGAGACTAGTTGTGATATGTTTTGGCATTGTGTTAAGGAGGGTGGAAATGGAGAAATGGTAAAGTGTAGAATGTCATCCAATAAGGATCGTGGTTATCATCCAATAAGAGTCGAGGTTAACATCTAGTACAGGTCGAGCTTGACAGTCAATATGTAAAGGTTGAGATTGGGCGGTGTGAAGGGTCAAGGATGACAACTGGGAAACTTGACAACCACGACGCTTAATATTTAACAACCACTACCATTCACATTGTTTTGAGAACCTCGACCCATAATTGATAACAACCTAGACCTTTCACATTCGACAACCTCGACCCTTAATAAATTAGAACTTGGACCATTTATATTTGACAACCTTGACCCTTTACGTTGTTTTGACAACCTCGACCCTTAACAAATGACAACCTAGGCCCTTTACATTTGACAACCTCAAACCTTCACATTTGATAACATTGACCATTCACGTTGTTTTGATAACCTCGACCCTTAACAGATGATAACCTAGACCATTCACATTTGACAACCTCGACCCTTCAAATTTGACAATCTGTACACATCATTTTTATTGCAGGTTAACCCACATTAGAATATTATGGCTCGCCAACCCTTCAACAAATAATACATGTCATGATCGACGACTCAACGATTTTGATATATCCTCGTTTCGGTTGTTGGGTAGTGCGTATGATACATATATTTCTAATACTTCGATCAATGATCAATGTCAGGAAGGAAGAGTTGACGACTGTGATATCCCCATCTCTTTCGCCAATGCTACATGTTTTGATCCATCGGTTTAGTTCTATTCACAACCTATAAACTTAAATTTAAATATCAAGATATTCTTGTATCATCAACTCATCCGATATAATCTCCACTCGATACTTTCGTCGCTCCATCCGATATCATTCTGACGCAAGGAAGAGCGTGAGGTCGAGCACCGTCTTCCTCAAGAGGATAACTATTCCGAATCCACGGAACTTCTCTGGACTCCTCACAGAGACTTTCTCGAATCCACGAGAAAAGAGAGCAGAAAATAGAAATAAATTCTAATAAATTCGAAATAGATTAATGCATAATTGATAATTCTCTAATGCGTCTCCTTACACCATTAATAAAGAAAAAATAAACTAAAATTCGTAATTACCAAAAATAGCAAAATTCTAACTCTAATAAAAATCCTAATTCTAATAAAACTCTTCTAAGGTCTAATTTCTAAAAATAAAAATTGCAAATAAACTTTCTCTAGAAGAGTCCTAGTATAACTAAAAGTTATTTCTAAAATGAAAGAAAATCTAAAACTCTAAAAATATTTAAAAAATTCGGAATTACTAAAAATAGTAAAATTTTCCTAAAAATTCGTTTTTGAGTTAAAAGCGTGCGTTTTCTGACGAAACGGACAGATACAACCCATGTTGTGGGTCAGTTCACCTCGGATGGCCCGTTTCAGTAAAGATTAATAGGTTGTGTGCCCTGTAACAATACCCGGATCAAAAGTTATGGTCAATTTACGGTCCATCTTCTTTTGGTCCAACCGTGCTAGGAACGTATCTGTGACACGTTCTACATTAGACCCCTCCACTTGAAAAAAAACTCGTCCTCGAGTTACGCAGGAGACCTAACACATGAGTTTGAGATAACTTCCGACGCCGATGTTCATTAGCCATTTTTTTGTACTTGGCATTAAGCTCTTGAGTTGACACAATACATGTACTCATGCTTTCCTTGACTTGACTAAAATCGATCGGTTTCTTCACATCTGCCTTCGAGATCTCATATTTTTTCTGATAATGTGGGCAATTAGGCGGACTTGCCCCTGAAACGGGATCAACGTGATTTTGTATATCTAGTATGGGAGGTAATTTATTAGGGAGTTCATCGAGCACAACCCTCTTAAACTCCTGCGATACTGGTTCCAAATCCTCTAGGATATTCACAAGCTTCACATATTTTTTCTTTTCAACTAATGAATATATATTTCCCGTTTCCTCAGATTGTTTAACAAAGGCCTGTTCAGTGATAAGATATTGTCCCTCTACTTTAGAAGTCTTGGGTTGGTTCTCCATTCCTATAGAGGTCACATGTTCACCACTGATGAATCTCGTAGTCTGTTGCAACTCCGTTTTGATGAAGTCGTTTCTCATGGACCAATAATAGATTTTTCTGCATAACGTTTTACTGATCGACTATCCTGATAATAATTTTGGTTTTGTTGGAATAATACCTGATCGTAATCTCGAGGGAGGAATCACATGTACAATAACTTCTTCATCCGCGACCACGTGTGGATTGGTGCCTTCATCTGTCTCGCCCACTCGAGTTGAAGTTGTTCCCACCAATCTGAAGCTCTGCCCATTAACTTATATGTCACGAGTTTAACTTTCTTTTCTTCTACGATGTTCATGTAATCGAAGAAACGTTCTACTTCAAGCAACCAATCGAGAAAGTCCTTGAAATAGAGTTGGCCATTAAAACTAGGAAGATCGACTTTCATCTTGAATTCTTGAACCATCCTGTGGTTCATTGATAGCATCGCCCTACGATCAGTATAATTACGAATTCCAGCAATTGCTGGTGGAGGATCACCACCATGAACACGGAGTTGCCTTAGGTTTTCAGCCAAGAGATCCGTTATGCGGCCGATGGAAGCCTGCAGCCCTTGCATGACTTGCTCATTCTCTCGTTGCACTACTTCGAAAGCAACCGCCGTTAAAGGTAAATTCCCCAGAGCACCGCCCATGGGATTGTTGCCCGACCCGTCGTGAGAAGCCATCAATCCAAGGAGAAACCTCGCTTTGATACCAAACTGACGCAGGGAAGAGCGTGAGGTCGAGCACCGTCTTCCTCAAGAGGATAACTATTCCAAATCCACGGAACTTCTCTGGACTCCTCACAGAGACTTTCTCGAATCCATGAGAAAAGAGAACAGAAAATAGAAATAAATTCTAATAAATTCGAAATAGATTAATGCATAATTGATAATTCTCTAATGCGTCTCCTTACACCATTAATAAAGAAAAAATAAACTAAAATTCGTAATTACCAAAAATAGCAAAATTCTAACTCTAATAAAAATCCTAATTCTAATAAAACTCTTCTAAGGTCTAATTTCTAAAAATAAAAATTGCAAATAAACTTTCTCTAGAAGAGTCCTAGTATAACTAAAAGTTATTTCTAAAATGAAAGAAAATCTAAAACTCTAAAAATATTTTAAAAATTCGGAATTACTAAAAATAGTAAAATTTTCCTAAAAATTCGTTTTCGAGCTGAAAGCACGCGTTTTTTGATGAAACGGACAGAGACAACCCACATTGTGGGTCGGTTCACCTCGGATGGCCCGTTTTAGTAAAGATTGATAGGTTGTGTGCCCTGTAACGATACCCGAATCAAAAGTTATGGTCAATTTACGGTCCATCTTCTTTTGGCCCAACCGTGCTAGGAACGTATCTGTGACACGTTCTACATCACATTCCACTTGATATACATATAACTCATGCAGTTTTTGTTAATGCAGATCATCAAGGATATCTGAAAATAGTGGATGAACCTAATGAAATATCTATCAGGCAAATATTTAAGGACAAATGCGGATTACAGGATTTTCTTTGCAAGAATGTGATGCACGTCAAATTCCAGTATAAAATCCTAAAATCAAACAAGTAAAGATTTACGATTAGGTGCATTATAGAAAGTTGTAGTTAGAGGATGCAAACATAGATAGTGGATAGCATAGGGATGTTCAAAATAAAGATATACAACTCCAAGTACACGTGTAACATGTCATTTGATGAGATACACCATTGTGAGGCAATTATCGAGGAGAGCGGACAAGATACAATAATTTTGAAGAGAAATGAAAGATATCATCGTTAAGCCACAGTCCGATAAGTAGTGAATTCGACGTTAGTTGCATAAGTTCAAGACTAATCTGAATGCCAAAAGAACTTCAACATTGAATAAAACATACAAGGTTGAAATCAGTTACAAGAAAGCATGAAAAGATAAGGAGATCGGAACAGAAGAAGTCTTATGATCTTACAAGGAGTCTCATAATGAGCTTCCAGCATATCTTTATGAGTTGAGAAAGGTAAATTTATGGACTGTCACGAATTTACAAGTGAACGAAGAAACAAGTAGTTTCAAAAGATGCTTTATTGTAATTGAACAGTGCATCCGAAGCTTCCGACTGTATATTCAAATGGTTTTATGTGTTGATGCAGCACATTTGATAGGAAAATACAAGGGTTTTCTTTTCTTGTTTATGACACTGGTGGAAGTAATCATGTCTACCCAGTAGCATAAGGGATCGAAAAACTAGAAAACAATAGTAGTTGAAGGTGGTTCCTTTATAATTTATATAAAATAATCGGGATCCTTCCAGGATTTATTATTATGTCAAATCATCACAAATAGTTGGTTAGTGAAGTCCCTATCGTCCTCCCTTATGCAATCCATGGATATTGTGTGTATCATATTTTGAAAAACACGAAGAATGTATGTTTGTATGATTTAGTGAAGGATTACTTTTGGGATGTAGTTAAGACATAGAGGATATCCAATTTTTATGATATGATGCGGTGTGTTCAAATTATGAACCTCGCCGCATATCAGTTTCTTAACGGTATATATATGGAAAGATGGGCATCTGTATTCTTTTCTTCCAAAATATATAACATCGTAAGCACCAACATCATCGAGAGCATTAATGCACTGTTCATAGATGCACGAGAGTACCCAGTGACCAAACTTCTTAAAGCAATAAGGACTAAAATCCAACATTTTCTTCCTCTGTAGAAGAGATGAGGCATCGACATGCAAGGGAAGTTTGACTCCTTGGGTAGAAAAAGACTGTGTGAACTTTATCACTCGAAAATGTGAAAGATACAATGTACCGTGATTTCAAAGTGACATCGAGGGTCATTACTGATGTAGTGAAGCTAAGAGAGATGAAGTGTACGTGTCGTGAGCTCAGTTGTATGTTGTTACCTTATGTGCATGTGATAAGGACTTGCGATAAGTATCAGCTCAATATTTACAAATATTTCTCTCCATTCTACACAAAAGAATTTTACCGAAGAACATACCAAGAGTCAGTCTACCCAGTGCTTGACAAGACTCAATAGAACATTCAGGACAAAGTAAAATCATTGTGTGAGAATATGAATCCCCACAAGTAAGAAGATTTGCTGGAAGACCAAAAAATATTTGAATTACATATTAAGGATAAGATAGGCTAACAGTTAAATGCTCGAGCTGCAAGCGAACAGGTCACACTCGGTGCCAATGCACCTTCCTCACTATAGGTTGATAGAAATTTTTTATGCATTTAAGAGTTTATGAAATATTGGCCCTCTTATTGTTGTTTGAAAATGGCTACGTAAATATGAAAATGATGTGTGATAGTTTAATATTAGATAACACTCCAAACATTTCAAAACCTGAGTGTGGAAGGTTCTCAAGTGTTACCGAAAATTTAACGTAACAGGTGCACGTGTACAATATCAATCTATTTATCCTCCAACGCGTATCTGGCCATTAGAAGTGATTTCCATTTACGAACCAATCAATCAGACCATTGAGAACAATCCTCACCCGCAAAACAAGTCATCCGACCGTTGATCACGTAGTTTAATGCATAAACGTTCTCCTAACTAAATCTACAAACAACCAATCAGACATGATAATTTAGACATAAGTTCTTTTATAAGAATTACTTAGGAACTAGCCTACAACCACATAGAACCCTTAAATTTCCCAAAACCCCCATACCAACAAGCGACTAACCTAGACCCCTAAATACGAGATCATATGGTTCCCATGAACCATTTGACATGGAACTTTATAACCGGCCCATTTATGGGCTAACAAAACAAATGGACAGAGTAGATTTCTCTAAGACCGCACTGTGGGCCCCACGAATTCATGCGTGTGCATGAGGGTTGTTACGCCCCAGTGCACTGAGCGGTCGAACTCGGTCACACCGTGTTTGACCCATAGATTTCCGCAAGAAATCCTATTTTCGTGCTTGTGTGCGATTTAAATGGACATCATCCATTTGATGGCCCTGGTGACACTCTATCATGACTGTGATAGAAAATTTTGACCGTTCATCTGGTCTGAATGAGGAAACTGACCAAACCCATAGGTCCTTTTGCAATCTCTTCAATCGGGTGGACTCTATTGCAAAGTCGACGCAACAACACCAAGAAAATAGGGTGTTGTCGAGTCCTTTCCACATGGGAAAATCACAACCGATATCACGAGCCTAATCTGAACCGTTCAAAAGGAGGAGAAAGGGATTTCAGATCTCTCCACGTCATCAAAAACAGAAGAAGAATCTAAACAAATCGGCATTCGCCAATCCCACGCACGTTAGACCCATTCCACACAGAAGCGGGTTCGTAACAACAAGATTGGACGGCCAGATCTTTGATCTGGTGGGCCAATTGACGCCAGTAAACTGATCCAAGATGTCCAGATCATTAACCTACCAAGCCTACAACGGAGTAATGGAGAGAGATGGGAAGACCCAAAGCTCACGCACCCATTCTCTGTTTTTCAAACAGGGACGTGTGTAAGAAGGTTTCCCGATCTTTCTTTACTACGTAAACAGGTCGGTACAAGAATTGCAGCTGACCTAGCGACCTCCCACACCCTATAAAAAGTGCCTCACCCCAACACCTAGAAGATACAACAAAGGGGAGAGAGAGAGAGAGAGAGAGAGAGAGAGAGAAGAAAACATGAGAGAGAAAGGAAGTTCCAGCCGCAACAATAGCAAAAGAAAGGAGAAGGAAGGAAAGAAGAAAGGGCCCAGGACGCCGGTCTATCACTGGTCGGCAACCCACTAGTTCACCAATGTAGACCACGCCCAACCTCCTCTTCTATACTCCTCCTTTCCATTCTTTTCATATCTTACTAACTAGCTCAAAACCGAAGCTAACTATTCAAAAGTTGTTAAACATTAGATTAAGGATTTAATCTTTCAGCATATACCCACCTCCAAGGAGGAAGCAACACTAGAGGTGAGGGCTTTATCCTTTAAGCTTACATTAATTTGAGTTGGTAAGATTTAATTTGTCTTTGTATAATTAGGGGCTTTATCCTTTGAGCTTACTTTAATTTAAGTTGATGTGAATTACCTTGCCTTTTACCTGTTTTCATGTTACTACGATTTTCTCTCTGCATTTGTTTAATTTATCATCAACCATTACTGACCTTTTTGGGATTATAACATGATGTTAATTACAAGTAATCTTTCTGAATTTATGTGGGGTCGTGGATATAAGCCTTACTCTTGACTTTATCAATTTATTGAGTTGGCCCTTGCCACTCCTCTTTATTGAGTTGGTCATTACCACTCTCCTTATTATTGAGTTGGCCATTGTCACTCGTCTATTTGTTGAGTTAGCCATTACTACTCTTCTTTTATTGAGTTGACCATTGTCACTCTCCTCTTTGTTATGTTGGCCATTGCCACTTTTATTTTTATTGAGTTGACCATTGTCACTCTTCTCTTTATTATATTGGCCTTGTGTTATCTATTTTTAAGGCTTGGGTATGTGTCTTGCTATTCCAGAACCTCCATGATTCAGATCACGTTCTCTATCAATGCAAGTGATGTGTTAAAGGTATCACAACTAGTGATTCAATATTTATTATGGACGTAATGCGTTACGGGTAGCGACCCTCTTAGTTAACACGTAATTTCGTGGGTTGGTTGGCGTGGTACACAATCGATGTATCTAAATCATTATACGTGTTATATCAACTTCTCGGGATTGAATGTCACATATAGTCACTCCACGAACACATTATGTAAATCTCTCAACCACGTTGTTGTGTCACCTTGAGATGTTCGCATAAATCCATGTTAGCGTAGTCTATGCCGGCGAATATCCATAGTTATGGGATACGGGTCGAGTCAGATTTTCTATGAACATGTTCCACAATGTGATGATCACTACGTATGATGAACCGCATACACTTTGCTAGGCATGCATCTCATGTAGGTTATTTGCGCATACTGATACCTTTCGTAGTAGTGGAATTCGGGTTGTATCAAAACCCTTACAATGCTTTTATGAATCTTTTGAATTATCGTTAATATTAAAGGATAACCACTACCATGAGTAGGGCGTTGACCCTTTTCAACCGTATATATGATGCAGGTGATGAACAGATTTAAGAACCAGAGAATCACCTTCTTGAGGAAGAATATGCTGAATAAACAAGAAAATATGATTTAGTTTTATTTACGTTTCCACTGCAACTTGATTTTGTAATAAACTCCCATTATGAGAGCATTTGATGATTTATTTAATTTTTGGAATAAGATCTACAATTAATTTTTATTCTTGTGAATAATTACCATTACGAGTAAAATGGGAGGTGATTTAGTTGAGAGTAATCTCAAGGCTAGTCCTCGAGCTACCCACATCTTACATTATTAACAACCGATTCCCTCGGGCATAAATATAAACTCTGGTCGTAGAAATTCGGGATGTTACATGGTATACTGATGAGACTCAAATATTGCATAATTTCCCCCATTTTATATCTTGGTTTTATGAACATGAATCAGTTTAATGTTCTATTTTACTCTTGTTTGTGTTGCAAGGTGAATTTAAGAGCTTGGATTAAAAAGGGTGCTAAAAGCATGGATTTGATGCTCAAAAATCACCAAGGCAAGGGATGAATCTTAGGAGATCAAGATTGAAGAATTCACATGCCAAATATTCAAGAAAATCAAGTGAGGAATGAAGATAATCAAAGATTTGAAATGAAGAATCCTGAAATCGTCCTGAAAAAGTGTATTCTGAAACTCTGAAGTCTATTTTGGAAAACCGCGTAGAGTGAAGTCTATTTTAGCAAAGTGCGTAAATTTGAGGCGATTTATAGAGTTTTTCAACTTGGTGCGAAAGTTGGAGTTCTCCACTTATAAATAGGGCTTCCCAAGGCATTCCTAAGGATCATTCAAGGCATTCCAAAACAAGATCTAGGATTTTTAGAGAGTTTTATCTAAGGTTTTTGAAAAGTTTCATAGTTTTAATTTATTTTTCTTTACAAGCTTTTTATTTTTTCTTGTTGCTTTTTATTTATGCAATTTAATTATGTTTTTCTAAGTTTCCTCTAGCCCACGCTAGAAGAGAAGCACATTGGTTTAATGTTTTCATAAAGATTGATTATTTTAATGATGAGAAGAATGGTGTATGCATGTTATCTATTGTTTAGGTTTAGTTTTTTTTATCCTAATGTGAGATCCATATGTTTCCATCATATAAGATTCACATTGATGGATAAGCTTACCCTAGAAAAATTAGATTTCCTAGATAGGAGAGGTTCTCAACCTACTACATTTCTTTGATTCATTATCTCATGGATATTGAATGTTTAAAATCACTGGCGCTTGAGAATATATACCAATGGTGCAAATTCATGATTTTCTAATCTTTTATATCATTTATTTAAAATGTTTAAACTGTTTTATTTTCTGATTAGGTCGATCATAGTGCTCGGATCCTAGTTGTGTTATCCAAGTCATCAAGATTTTGGAACATTAACCTATGTGTGGAACTTTGAAGCTTGGGTGTTATTTTAATTCAGTTGAATTACATCCATTTAAAACTTCCAAAATCAAACCATCAGTTTAGTTTTTATAACTTAGTTTGTTTTGCATTTGATTTTCTCCTCGCAATTTATCTCCCTGTGGGATCGACCCTGTATTCACGGGATATTACTTACGAACCTCTGCACTTGGAGGCAAGCAATCAAGTTTTTGGCGTCGTTGTCAGGGAGACTAAGATAGATTAGATATGTGCAAGATAAGTAAGGTAAGTTCTTTTCGAAGGTAAGTTCTCTTATAAACCATCCCAAATTTCTTTAGATTTTCTGATTTTCTTTGAAAGTAAATTCAGTTGGGTCTTTCAAACACTAACTGTGACATAAGGTTGTCCTACTTGGGATTTTTATCACCCAAGTGCTATGGTTATCCTACAGTTGTTGTTTGATCACAAAGATCATCCGCTGAATCTATTTTCCAGATTAGCATAGTTTAATTTCTGCATTAGTTTTACTTTTGTTGATTTATTTTTTTATTTTGCTTTGTGGATTGAACCCTTATGGTCGGCTCTACCGCTTGGGTTATTGATTTATTTTGCTTTGTGGATTGAACCCTCATAGTCGGACCTGCCGCCTAGGTTGTTTATTTATTTTGCTTTGTGGATTGAACCCTTATGGTCGGCCCTACCGCATGGGTTGTTGTTTTATTTTATTTTAAGTATCATACTTGCTATTTGAATTAGTGGTATTTGTTATATGGTATTGTAACGCCCTGAAAATCGAGGGTCGAGCATAAACTCAACTCCCGAGTTCCAGAACATCACTTATGCAACAAAATGAATGATGATTGAATGTTGACTGTATTCGTGCATTGAACATGAGTGAGATTAAGCCAAAACAACATATCATACTCCAGAGACAGTTAAATTTGCAAGCGGAAGACTGTGATAGATAGATAAAATATATAAACTATGATGAGTCTCCAGAGTGTGGTAACAATACCAGGTTAAATAATTACAAGTGCAGTTCTAAAATATACCAAATGTGAGGAAGTGTAATGTCTCTTATCCCACGTACCATAGCCCCGTCAATATAATATCAGGTCTTCATTGACCTGCCAGAGAGATATAGATAGGAGAAATCCTCCTATCATCATAGAAGTAGTCCGGTTCTGCTTCACAAGGATCGTCATCACCTGAAACTCAACAACTCTGGTTGGTGTGTACAACACCGTCCCGTAACGTGGGAGTGAGTGATCAACTCAGTGGAACAATAAAGCATAGGTTAACATGTTATCAATTCAATCAAGCAGTAATGATAAAGCAGTACAAATCAAACATTTCTAACTACTCTTGTTAAGTGCGAAAATGAAATGACATGATACTGTATGCCCTTGCCAAACCACCCTCAAGCGACATCATCTTACGTTCGCGAATGCTTACTCCCTCAGTGCGCCACATCTACAAAGCACATGCGGTACGATGATGCTCATGATTACCAAGTTTTTATTAGTCCATTTCAAACAGCAGTATTGGGAAACTAAGGTACCTCCCTTGTATCATTCCCTAACATGATCCATTCTAGGGTCGTCAATCTAGTTAATCTCATACGACATTATGGTTTGAGAGGCTTAGCGAAGGCATCACAAAGGGCTCGTCACCCGTCAGCACGGATACAGATCTCACCGTATGCGGCTCAATTGCTGACCGTCAGCTCGAGTACAGGTCTCACCGTACTCGGCTCAATCACTAGCCGTCAGCTCGAGTACAGGTCTCACCGTACTCGGCTCCACTCATACTCTAGTTACTGTGAAAGACTCGTCGCCAATCACAGACCCTTGGAGTATACTCGAAGATACTACGGAGGACTCGTCGCCTGTCAGCACGAGTACAGGTCTCACCGTACTCGGCTCTCGCCGTAAGTATCGACAGCTCGAATATAGTGTCTCATACCACCATATTCGGCTCACGAGTTTGGTTGCGCAATGGTCACTACGGGGAGGCACATGGCCCCAGCGTAGGCCGACAGCTCGACCACGGTGTCCCATACCACCATGCCCGGCTCATGCGTCTTAACGGATCGAGGTACCATGGTTAAAAGGGGTTTCACTGGTAAGTTTGGTACCCTAGGTTCAAGCAGTAACGTCCAAACAGGGTGAACATGCATAAGACAGATCGGGTTACTTGACGAGCTCGACTAGCACGATCGCCCGTTGAGCTGCACGACATGAAGTGCATAAACAACTTCATGTGGCCTAGCCACTGCCGACAGGCAACGCACGACTCGAGTTCGTCGAACACATCCCACGTGGCAAATAAATCTCAGCCACGAGTTCAATCCCGTTACCGATTGCCTGAGCCATAATCATAGCCCCAAACACAATCAATTGCAGATAGATAAAGCAGTAATGGATCAAGATTCAACTCATACAGTCAAGGTCTGGTATTATCCGTTTAGGGCTGCCAGGGCTGTTGCATGCACTCGTTGCTCCGCTCCCCCATCACCCATGATGGATCATACAACGTAAATATAAATTTAAACATATGCATTATATAGTTAAAATCATAAAGCAGTTGAGCATGTTATGAATCACAACACAAGCATGAGTTTGTACATGTTCAATTCCTAATCACACAACTATCAAATGAGATCATACACATAGTTAAAAGAGGTTGAGAATCATATCTCAATACCCTTATACTTTACAATTTGCTAACTACTACTCATTCAGACATTTCAAGAAACACTTAAACAAACATACATCAACATACACGACATATGTCGATCACATAGGCATTAGGCCAAATCCTTTCACTAGGGAGTTGCCCCAATCATAACACGTGTACACCCACGACGGATAGTCATGGCAAGCAGGAATCCAAGTTCCATATTCATTCAATCATTTCCACAAACACTTGGGCCACACATTTTAGCATATATAGTGTATATTGGCCGTGACGTGACTTAGGGCAAATCCTTTCGTCAAAGGGGTATCGCCAATACATTAATCATGAATCCATGACAATTAGTCATGGCGAGCACGAATGAGAATTCCATACTCATTCAGTCATTTTCACAAACACTTAGAATGCACTATTACAACATACATGGTGCATGTTAGCAAAACATGTATTAGGGCTATCCCTTAGCCAAGCGAGTATTTTATCCATGTATAACATATTATTACAGCAAATAATCATGATAAATACATCTCCAAAATTTATATGTATACAGTATTTTCTAGAATACGCAATTTCAATATACATAGGGTTTACAAGCGAACATATATTACGGCGATTCCTTTCGCCAAACTAGTATTTTATCCATATATAGTATAATCATACATTAAATAAACATGTCAAACATTTCTCCAAAAAAAATACGTATACGGTATTTCTACGTATACCTAGAGTATGTGAAATTCCATATTCTACAACGTTAATCGAAACAGGAAACGGAAAGCACTTTGTACATGTGCAATTGCATGCAGATCATGAATCTATCATTATCTGACATTGAAAGCGTTGAAAACCCTAATCTATACACCTAAAGTTCGCACCTTTTGTCGTAGAATCGTAACGGAGTTGATAGGTTTGCTAAGCTTCCGTATTCGGCAGTTTGGCAACCTATGGAACGAAATAGGTTAGCTATTTCACAACCTACAACAGTCTAAACCCCAAAACAGATTAGGGTTAGGGTTTCTTACCTAGAAACGACGCCGAAAACGCCAGAAAAAGCGTCAAGAAAGGGATGGTGCAGCCCGTGTGGAGGCAGGGAACGACGGCAGGGAGATTCTCCCACTTCTCCCTCACTTTCTCTCTCTTTTCCCTCTCTCAAATCCCAAATTCGTATGGCTGCCATGAGAGAGGGTTTAAGGTCCTTATATAGTCTCAAAACTCACCGAAATAGACTCATGTTCAAAGGTTACTGCTAATATAGGTATTTCGTCACTTTTCCAGCTCAAAAGAGAGGTTCTGGTGGCCCTCCTTGAGCCAAACGTCAGACTTAAGCTCACCACACATGGATCTATGTGGGATTACGTTTTCAACTCGATCGGATTCCCAGATCGCATGTGGCGGACCACTTTCAGTTCAACGGTCAGTGGGCCACGATCCGAAATTCCAAGTACATGTAAATGTTCCTGAAATTTTTCTTAATCCGAGGGTGTAATTTAGTCTGATTCTGACGGTCAGGTTGCTTGATACTGATGCGCAAGCGAAAGGTGTCAGATCACTATTCCAGATATTTTATTTTCAAAGGGAATAGTGTTTTTCACACACCCTCGCTCCGGATCAAAACGAATGGCCGTGGGACATCGGCTGGACCTGATTTTTGAGATGATTGTCAAGCCTAGTGAGGCGGTCCTAGTTCCTTAACTTTGTGTTAATCGGACTTCCGAGGTGCAGTCTAGACCTAATACGAAGTTTCATTTCATTCCCGAGAGCAGCCGGGAAAAGAGTTTGGTTCTAAACTTTAGGGTAACCTAGAGTCACTGATTTTGCAAGTTTTGGGTCTTGCAGATCGTATTTAAAGAGATCCCAACGGATTTCATGGCTAATCGAGTTTTGCACTTAGTTAACTTTGTTAAATTTCTAAAGGATTTAATCCTAATTGTTTTCTAGTTGAGATGGTACTTAGGCCTTTGTAGTTTGTATATAAAGTGATCCAAGTTTTACTACTTAGCTAGTTTAAGATAGTGTCTAGGGCGAAAGTGCTTTGAAAAATTGAAAGCACAAGGTAGTGAAGGGTGGGATTTGTGAAGGAAATGAGCTAAGGAGCGATTTTAGACTGTGGAATTTAGTTTTGACAAGTTGGTAAGGTCTTAGGATCGACCCATTGCCTAAGGACGTCTAATCCCAGGTTGACAAAAATCCGGGATGTTACAGGTATGGATGGTTTATGTCCCGTTGGAGTAGTGATCAAAACAATCGACTCTCCTTCGAAGGTGGACTAGTTCCAGGCCTTGATCATTCACTTAGAAGAGGTACTCAATATCACTTGGATTCCATTACGGACCTAGTTGATAATCTAAATCCAAATATGTTAGATCCAACTATAAATCAAAACAGAGAAAATCAACATAATCCTCCTCTTGAGGATGAGAATGAAGTTTATAAGAATGTGTTAAACCATCCACGGACTTTACGTGAACGTCTACACCCTGAGAGATCAACTTTACCATCTTGCATAGTGTTATCTGCTCACACAGGTAACATTGATTTTAAACCATGTGTGATTCAATTGATCCCTAAATTTCATGGCTTGGATTCTGAAAGCCCCTATTTGCATCTCAAGGACTTTGAAGAAGTGATTGCAACATTACAAGTAAATAATGGCAATAGGGATGCACTTAAGCTTAGGTTATTCTTATTTTCTCTAAAGGATCGGGCCAAAGCATGACTCAATTCTCTAAGACCTAATACCATCACTACATGGCAAGCCTTAAGTAGAGAGTTTTTGAAAAAATTATTTTCCAAGCACAAAATAAATGCACTTAAACAATAAATCATGTCATTCTCCCAAAAGGGGATTGAACTATTTTTCCAAGCTTGGGAGCACTTCAAAGATCTTCTACTTACTTGTCCACATCATGGTTATGAACCATAGCACGTGATTGATGCGTTCAGAAAGGGGCTCACCATGGATACCCGTCGGTTCATAGAGATGATGTGTGGTGGAACCTTTCTTGACAAAGATCATAATGAGGCCTGGGATTTTCTAGATATATTAGCAGAGAATACGTAGACATGGGATGTCTCTGCTAAATCAGACCAAACTAAACCCATTCCTAAAGAGAAAATGGGTATGTACGTCCTAAGAGAGGAAGATAACCTTAATGCAAAATTCACTGCATTAGTTAGAAAGGTCGAAGCCTTGGAAATTAGGAAGGTTAATATGGTTAAAGAAAACAATTCCTTATGTAATTTTTGTAGCATTTGTGATGGTGCAGACCATGACACAAAGGATTGTCCAACAATCCCAGTTGTATAAGATATCATGCATGAGCATAGGCAAGCAAATGCTATGACTACCAAAGATCGGTTATGCAACCAATAGAAAACACGTACAATCCAAATTGGCGTAACCATCCTAATCTTAGTTGGAGGAATATACCACAAATTAATGCGCCCAATGCACCTCAAATGCCTCCACAAAATAACTTCTTTGGGACATCTAATAGTGCACCATATGTGCCCCCGCCAAAGCGATCATCTGTGGAGGATGCATTGACTGCATTCATGAACTCTCAAGCTTAAATGAATCATTTCTAATCCAATCAAATCAGGAATTAAAGACAGTCGTGGCTAGGATTGAGACTCAACTAAATGATAGGGAAAAAGACACCCTTCCTTCTCAACCTATGCCAAACCCTAGAAACACACATTTTATTGGCAACTCAAATTCAAGTAAGCTACATCATGAACAAGCTAAGGCTATCATTTCCTTGAGAAGTGGAAAAGAGGTCGATAACAAAATAATGCAACCGGTAAAAATACTAAAGGATGAGCCACTATCTCAAGAGAATGATGAACCGGCTATGGTTCAAAAGTCGCAACAACAAAAGGATAAAGAGACTAAGTCATATGAGCCTCCAGTTCCATTCCCATCTAGATTTCAGAATTCGACTGTCCTCTTGAAATATCAAGAGGTGTTGGATGTTCTCCAAAAGGTTACTGTCAATATTCCTCTACTTGATGCCATTAGATAAATTCCATCATATGTTAAATATCTCAAGGACTTGTGCGCTGTAAAGAGGAAATTAAATGTGCACAAAAAGGCCTTCCATACTGAGAAAGTGAGCGCTATCATTCAACAAAGGGTCGTACCCACATACAAAGACCCGGGAAGTCCCACTATTCCTTGTATTATTAGAAATTTCCAAGTTGAGCATGCTTTGCTAGATTTGGGTGCAAGTGTCAACTTAGTAACTTATTCGGTTTAAAACAAATGGGGTTAAGCGAGCTTAAACCAACAACGAGTACACTCTAACTCGTTGACCACTCCATTAATGGACTAAGGGGAATTTTAGAGGACGTGTTACTCCAAATGGAGAAATTCAACTTCCCTGTGGATTTTATTGTAGTAGACACTGAACCATGTATAAATGCTAGCGCTCAAGTTCCCATTATTTTAGGCCGCCGATTCCTAGCAACTTCAAATGCAATCATAAATTGCAGGAATGGAATGATGAACTTGTCTTTTAGTAACATGACTCTAGAACTAAATATTTTCAATCTATGTAAGCAGCCCATTGACAATAATGAGATCCATGAACTGAATTTCATGGACTACTTGATAGAAGAAGAGGAATAGGAACTTAGTCTGACTAAGGAACTGATTCAAGTCTTTGGGGACTTAAAAAATTCTAATTTAACAAAAGTGCTTGCTGAAATTTATAATGATAATGAGAGCACTACCACCCAAGACATTGGTATATACCAATGGAGACCGCGCACTCAAACCCTATCTATCGAGGACTCTCAACCTCTGTCATCACCAACTAATATTTCAAAGTTTGATTTAAAACCACTACCAAATGAGCTTAAGTATGTATACTTAGGTGAAAGTAAAACATATCATGTGGTGATCTCTTCATTTTTAGATAATGATTAAGAGATAACATTGTTGAATGTTCTAAGGGACCACAAAGGAGCCTTGGGCTGGACCATTTCTGACATCAAGGGTATAAGCCCTTCCATATGCACCCATCGGATCCACCTCGATGAGGACGTCAAACAAATTAGACAACCTCAAAGGCGCCTCAATCCAAACATGATGGAAGTTATAAAAAAATTAGGGTTGTACACGAGTCAAGCTAGCTCAAAAAGCTCGCTCGACTCAGCTCGAATCAGCTCGGATTGACTCGGCTTAAAAGGCCGACTCAAGGCGAGTCAAGCTTGTTTACTAAAGCTCAAGTTGAGTTCAAGCTGAGTTCGACCATGGTATATTTCAACTCGACTCGACTCGAAGCTCGAGCTCGAGCTCAACTCGGCTCGAGTAATATATTTTAATAATATATATTATATTAATATTAAATATAATATATATATATAAGTTTTAAAAAAGAAGTTAAAACTTAAAAGTTTTTACTTAAAAAACCTTACCCGACCCTACCCGTCCTCATTCCCTCTTTTTCTTTCCCTTACCCTAACGAGGTAAACTCGACTCAACTCGAGATAAACTTGACTCGACTCGAATCACTAGCTCGACCCGAACTCGACTCGAAAGCTTTAGCAAACAAGCCAAGCTTCAATGTTGAGCTCGAGTTCGAGCTCGAACTCGAGTATAACATGGACGAGTCAAGCCGAGCTTGGCCCACCTCGACTCGACTCGACTCGATGGACAGCCCTATAAAAAATGAGGTGATCAAATTGTTGGATATGGGAATCATCTACCTAATATCTGATAGTGTTTGGGTGAGTCCAACTCAAGTAGTCCCAAAGAAATCTAGAATAACTATCATGCAAAATTCTAATAATGAAATCATACCAACACATGTCACCACAGGTTGGCGTGTTTGCATTGACTATAGAAAATTGAACCAAGTCACAAAAAAGGAGCATTTCCCTCTACCATTCATTGATCAAGTTTTAGAGAGGTTAGTAGGTCACTCCTTCTATAGTTTTCTTGATGGATATTTTGGATATAACCAAATAGAGATAGCCCTGGAAGACCAAGAGAAAACCATGTTTACTTATCCATTTGACACGTTTGCTTTCAAACGGATGCCATTTGGATTGTGCAATGCACCAGCAACTTTCCAACGATGTATGTTAAGTATTTTTTCAAATATGGTTGGAAAGTTTCTTGAGGTTTTCATGGACGACTTTTTTGTATTTGGGAGTAGTTTTGAGGAATGTCTCAACAATTTATCTCTTGTCTTATCTAAGTGTGAAGAGAAGCCCCTTGTCTTAAATAGAGAGAAATGTCATTTCATGGTCCAAAAGGAAATTGTCTTGGGCCATGTTATCTCCAAAAATGGAATCAAGGTAGATCGCTCAAAACTCGACATTATTGTTAAACTACATATCCCCCGAATTGTTAGAGATATTAGATCACTTCTAGGGCATGCTGGTTTTTATAAAAGATTCATCAAGGACTTTAGTGTCATTACTAGACCCTTGACTAATCTTCTTCAAAAGGATGTTCCATTTAAGTGGACAGATGAGTGTACAAGTGCCTTTAACAAAATTAAATCATCCATTACCACTGCACCTATCATGCGTCCACCAGATTGGACATTTCCTTTTGAACTAGTGTACGATGTAAGTGATTATGCCATAGGGGATGTTTTGAGCTAAAGGAAAGATAAACGGCCCTACGTTATTTACTATGTGAGTAGAACTCTAAACTCAGCCCAAGTGAACTACTTAACAACTGAAAAGGAGTTACTTATAGTAATTTTTATTTTAGATAAGTTTAGGTCATACTTGCTGATATCCAAAGTGGTCATTTTTCACGAACCACTCGGCTCTAAAATATTTGCTATCTAAGAAGGATGTAAAGTCGAGACTTTTGAGATGGGTCCTCTTACTCCAAGAATTTAATTTAGAAGTAAAAGATAAGAAATGAGTAGAAAACATAATGGCCGATAACCTTTCTAGATTGGCGTTAGATGATTCCACTGAGGAAATATATATATATATAGGACACTTTCCTTGTTGAACAATTATTTGCGATCTCCAAATTACCTTGGTATGCGGATATAGTGAAATATCTTATAACAGAAAAAATGACATATCATTGAATGTCACAAGATAGAAAGCGTTTTGAAACCGAGGTTAGGAGTTTCTTATAGGATGACCCATATTTATATAAATATGGGACTGATCAGATTTTTAGACGCTGTGTCTCAAGGGATGAAGTTCAGAGTGTTATTTCTTTTTGCCACATGGAAGCATGTTGTGGCCATTTTTTCGCTAAAAAAACCACTGCAAAAATCCTGCAGTGTGGTTTTTACTGGCCTACTATCTTTAAAGACACACATGCTTTCTATGTTCTTGTGATAGATGTCAAAAGTTAGAAAGAGTGTCCCGGCGCGACATGATGCCTTTATCCCCAATTTTACCATTGGAGATTTTTTATTGTTGGGGTATTGATTTTGTAGCCCATTTCCACTTCTTTTGATTTTTTTTATATATTGGTTGGTGTGGACTATGTTTCCAAGTGGATTGAGGCAGTTCCAAGTAGGACCAATGACAACAAAGTGGTCATACGATTCCTTAAGGAAAATATTTTTTTTAATTTGGAACTCCAAAGGCCATCATTAGTGATGAAGGGTCTCACTTTTGTAATATGACATTTGAGGTTTTGATGAAGAAATATGGCATCAAGCATAAAGTGAGCATCCCATACCACCCACAAACGAGTGGGCAAGCTGAGATTTCTAATAAGGAAATTAAACACATTTTAGAAAAAACTATAAAACCAGATAGGAAGGATTGGTCCCTCAGACTATCTGATGCGTTATGGGCTTATAGGACTGCTTATAAGACCCCGATTGGAATGTCCCCATACAAATTGGTGTATGGGAAGGCTTGCCACTTGCCTGTGGAATTAGAACATAGATCCTACTGGGCAATAAAGAAATTAAACTTTGATATGGACCAAGCAAGTGGACAAAGGAAATTAGAGTTGAATGAATTAGAGGAGTTGAGGAGAGACTCGTATGAAAATTCTAAAATCTACAAAGAGAGGACCAAAGCTTTTCATGACAAAAACATCCTTAGGAAGAATTTTGAACCTTAGCAAAAGGTCCTATTGTACAATTCCCGTCTCTAATTCTTTCCAAGAAATTTAAGATCAAGATGGACAGGCCCCTTTATTGTGAAGAATGTTTATACTCATGGGGCTGTTGAAATTGAGAATCCACGTAATACCAATGTGTCTAAGGTTAATGGTCAGAGATTGAAGCCTTATGTGGAAAACTTTCATTTGGGAGAGGAATTTGTCCCTCTTCATGAGCCAGAATATTCGGATTGATGCTCCTTGTCTGACGAAGCATTTGTGTAGGATTTGTATAATATTCGATTTTTTTTATGTCACCTAACAGGTAGTTCTTCATGGTAGGTACTATCCACTCTTTCTTTTATTTTTATTGTTCTCTGCATTACATTATCATTACATTGGAGACAATGTAGATTTTAGTTGAGGGTGTGGATAGTCATCCATGTGAGTTGATTTTATTTTTTTTAGGTTTATAGGAAATTTTTTCAAATTTTTCAAATTTTTATATACAAGAATGTGAACATAATATTATATGAATTCCAAAGGCAAAGTTAATATTTATTCTAGGTCGATAGAAGTCAAAATTCTAATAACTGAAAATTATAGACTTGAGTTCGATTATCTAATCACTAGTTTAAAGTGAGTTGTAATTTGATGTACTGAATTCACAATACATCCTAGCTAACTAAGTGAGGAATATGATATGTGAACTAGAATAACAAATTTTGATTCAAACAAGGTTGAATGAACTAGTACCATTGATATATGCTTAAAAGAGAGAATATTGAAGAAAAAAAGTGATGGAAAAAAAATTTATTATAGAGCATGAATGCAATAACCATAACAATCGTGTCAGTAATCCGGAGTGAGGATACCTAAGTATCCATTACTATTACCATTACAAGTACGATACCTTAGGTTATGAAACAAACCTGGTGGGAATCTTCATCTAAGGGTGGTATATAATAATGAGAATATGATGATAAAAGAAGAAATGGCATGAAGGAAATGAGATAACTAGAGATTTCATATTCTTGGGATGATTGAAATAAGTTAGGATAGGGAACATGCATATTTCTCAAAGTTAGACTAGTGTCACCGATCACCTAAGTATATTGGATCATAACTATTCTAAATTTTAATTAGGTCTCTGAACTCAAGAATGTAATGGATTAGGAAATTGAGATTCTACCTAACTTCAGACTTAGGGTAAGTATTGTTTTGTTTTTGAATTCATATGATGAATGGAGGCATAATTGTATAAATTTTTGAGTGTTGAACTATTTTTCATGTTTTCAATGTTCGTGGGTAACATTTCTGGAAACCCTCACGAAACTATAACTCATCTACTAGGGGAAACCTATGGGTTTAAAGGCTTGTTGCATATGCTAAATGCAATCGAGATTACCTGCGAAAGTAATGTAGTTAGATTTTTTTTGTTTCTAGAATTAGTGTTTATTCTTTTTTTATTTTTCTTTGCTTATTTTGCTTGGGACTAGCAAAATGTTGGTTGGGGTGTGTTGAGACTCAAATATTGCATAATTTCTCCCATTTATATCTTGGTTTTATGAACATGAATCAGCTTAATGTTCTATTTTACTCATGTTTGTATTGCAAGGTGAATTTAAAAGCTTGGATCGAAAAAGGTACTAAAAGCATGGATTTGATGCTCAAGAATCACCAAGGCAAAAGATGGATCTTAGGAGACCAAGATTAAAGAATTCACATGCCAAAGATCCAAGAAAATCAAGTGAGGAATGAAGAGAATCAAAGATTTTAAGTGAAGAATCCAGAAATTATCCTGAAAAAACGTATTCTGAAACTCTGAAGTATATTTTGGAAAACTGTGTAGAGTGAAGTCTATTTTAGCAAACTATGTAAATTTGAGGTGATTTCTAAAGTTTTTCAACTTGGTGCAAAATTTGGAGCTCCCCACATATAAATAGGGCTTCACAGGACATTCAAAGCCTTATTTAAGGCATTCCAAAGCAAGATATAAGGTTTTTAGAGATTTTTATCTAGGGTTTTTAGAAAGTTTCATAGTTTTAATTTATTTTTCTTTACAAGCTTTTTATTTTTTCTTGTTGCTTTTTATTTCTGCAATTTAATTATATTTTTCTAAGTTCCCTCTAGCCCAAGCTAGAAGGGAATTACATTGGTTTAATGTTTTCATAGTTATGATGATTTATTATTTTAATGATGGGAAGAATGGTGTATGCATATTATCTATTGTTTAGGTTTAGTTTTTTTATCCTGATGTGAGATCCATATGTTTTCATCATATGATATAATCATTAATGGATAGGTTTACCCTAGATCAATTATATTTCCTAGATAGGAGAGGTTCTCAACCTGCTACATTTCTTTGATTCATTATCTCATGAATATTGAATGCTTAAAATCACTGACGCTTGAGAATATATATCAATGGTGCAAATCCATGATTTTCTAATCTTTTATATCATTTATTTAAAATGTTTAAACTGTTTTATTTTTCGATTAAGCCGACCTTAGTGCACGGATCCTAGTTGTGTTATAAAAGTTATCATTATTTTGGAACATTAACCTATGTGTGGAACTTTGAAGCTTGGGTGTTGTTTTAATTCAGTTGAATTACATCCATTCAAAACTTCTAAAATCAAATCATCAGTTTAGTTTTTATTACTTAATTTGTTTTGCATTTGATTTTCTCTTTCTCACAATTCATCTCCCTGTGGGATCGATCCTGTATTCACGGAATATTACTTACGAACCTCTGCACTTGGAGGCAAGCAATTATATACGTGGGGCTTAATAATGTTGTGTATGAATATAGGATAGATGGATGATATACACAAGAGGATTCCTTGTCAAGCAGCTTAAGAGTTGTGCTTTTTCAATTTAAAGGCAACGGTTATTATCCAATAAGGGTCAGGGTTGTGATCAAGGGCCGAGGTTAACAAGCAGTCCACTTAAAGGTCAGGTTATCATCCAATTTATCATTCAGAAAGGGTCAGAGTTGTTATCCATTAATGGTTGAGGTTGACAGGCAGTTCACTTAAAGGTCACAGTTATTATCTAGTAATGGTAGGGGTTAACATCAAGTATATACCGAGACTCGTCTACTGTCAACCTCGATCCATTGTGAATGACTATCTCGGCCCTTACTCAACTATCTATCAACCTCGACCCGCGCTGAACTGTCTGTCAATCTCAACCCATTGTGGATGATAATCACGACAATTGATGATAATCGTGACCCTTAGATTGAAAACCACAACTCTTAACTTGATTGACAAGGAATTATCATGTGTACATGATCCATCCTTCGTACATTCATATGCAATCATTCATCGACATCATCCATCCATCCTATATTCATTCACAAGCATTCATCGACATAATCCATCCACCATAAACATTCATACACAATTGCCATATAATACATTTAAAAGTCAAGAATATGGAATAACCACCTCAGCCCTTCTGTCAACTATGCTGCATACAAATCATTTTTCCAATCATTGTGTACACTGTCAACGAAAGAAACCTCTCCTTGGGTAAACGATACCCAGAAACCAATGTTGTTTATTTTTGCATTCAGAGTGACATAAAGCTATCAAGCACAACAAATAAAACAACAATTAGCACATATATTTCTTAAAAGAATAATATTATTTATTCTAAGTATATGTGCAAATAAGGGCTTACCATTTAATATATCTACTAATGCTTCCATTGACCGACAACTTCAACCATAAACACAAGGTTGTTATTAAATTTTTTGATCTTCATATTATGTTTATCATGATGGTTACCAGCACCATAAGTATTTAACAATTGCAGTTGAGACTCCATGATTTGCTATTATAATACTAGATTATTGTTAGAAATATCAATAAGTAGATATTATTATAATTTTAACAAAAAAAAAAAAAAACTTCAATTTGGAATTTCACAATACCAAAAAAATAGGTTGGCACGAATGCACAATCTTGGAGATGAGCATGAGAAAATTGAAGTCGGCGCTTGGTCAGGTATTATAAGTACATATCCACGCCTTATGTATTGAAAAAAATAAAAAAGGTGTCATAAAACATGTACATGGTCACATATTAATTAAATAAAAAGAATAGTAGAAACTTACATTAGAATCGACCCAAGAATTTAAGTTGTATAGGTAATTCAGCCTTGGAACTCACTGCTTCTCCCTTACAAGTTTCAAATTATTATATTCTTCATCTGTCAGGGATCTATGAAAATCTACGTATCCCTCAAGAGGATCGATGGTAGGAGAGAAATGTGGAGTCGCGTAAGGGGAGTATATCCATTTCGATGGGAGTGTATTGTGTTGGTGCATCTGGATAACTACAACGGAAGTAACACATAAGTCAATCGTAGCCTACATACCCGCCTCGTCAACATTCATGTGCTAACTACTCTTAGTTATGTCTGTTGGCTACCCCCCCCCCCCGTTATTCATAATTGTGGGCTAGCCAGCAGCCTCATCCATAACTATATGCTGACCAACAGCCTCATCTACAACCATGGGCTATTGACCTACATTATCCATATCTACAGACTGGCCATGTAACACACCAAACTTTTTAATACCCGAGTATTGAAAGTTCTCGAGTGTTACTATGAAATTTAACATATTATGTACATGTGTATGATACCAATCTAGTTATCCTAACCTTCTCCAACACGAATCTGACCGTTGGGAATAATTTCCATTCATAGGATAGGATCATCATATACCCAAGTATTCTCACTCGTCCATCATAACCAACTGTTCAGTCAACTATTCACCACTAGGTAAAGATATCTGACCGTCCACTTTGAGTTTGGACCACCTGATCATAGTAAACTAGCTACTTGATCTCAGTATAAGCTCGTAAATATATCGAAAAAAGATTCTGGTCCCTTCATCTTACTCACCACCTATGAATATTCTTAACCCACAATCAGAACTACGATCCGAGGAACTTACACATGTGAACAAGTTACTTTAATCTAGCGGTATATATGTTTTACCTCTTGATCACTCCAAAAACCCACTTTATGTTTATATGTTTATGAAACTGACCGTACATTCACCTGCATGCATGGTCAAAGTACTAACCATCAAGTTCTACTATTTTTTAACATCTGACCATCCATTATGTGGTTTGATATATATACATTTTCTAAATAATTTGGTGAATAACTCTTTATTCATAATGATTTAAATATAAGTTCTTTTTGTAATAATTTCTTAGAAATGTGCCTATAACCATGTAGAACCATTAGATTTCTCAAAACTCTTATATTAATAATAATTACGAAAATGTCATTAACCTAGATCCTTAAATTCCATATCACATGGTTCCCATAATCCGTTTCATGTAAAATTTTATATCATGCCTATTTATTATAAATTAACCATACACGTCGAATTTCAACCCTTAGATCATTGTAAAAGTGGCTCGATTGACAAATTAGTCTCATAACCATTGATTTTGGTGTCCATTGAGTGAAGAAACCTCATGGGCAGTCGTAGTAAGATATTTTTTGTCACGCCCTAAACCCGAAAACTGGGCTTACAAAATTCTCAATCACTGAATCCAGTGCTGACAGCCTCCGTAGTACCCCATTCTCGGCTCTCAGCGTCCATACACCAGATTCCGATACTTGGATCTTACAAGGAGGATTTTCCAATATACATTTAACTCGTAATAAACATAACAACAAGTTTACCTAAATCACAAAGGCAACATCATCATCACATATCCACTAATATAAACAGTTGAATATAGTGCTGAAAGGGAAATACATATGTCAAAATTAAAGCTCCAGAAGTCAGTTGAACGCTCCAAGCTCGAAGCTGCTGCAACCTAATGCCACCTAAACGCATCTATCGTGCATAAGCTTATAAAAAGCTTAGAGGGTGGTGTAAGTGTGTACAAAAGATAAGTGTCAAGTATTCAATATAATGCCTTAATCATACAATATCGGAATTACTGGCAAGATCATGAATCATACGATATCAGAGTAAGCGAAAATACTGCAAGTCTATAAGTCATACAATATCAGAGTATACAATACAGATCAGCTATGCAAATGAGGAGTCATAGAGAGCCAAATATCATATTCCGAGGGTACAATGCAATACGTAAATCCTGCTAAGTCTGTCTAGGCCATATAAGTGCAGAAACATAGCAACTCAAAATGTCGTATGTCTGCGGATGTAATGCAATATGCGATGCGAATGAAATGACCAAGCTGGAGTGTGAAGTCGGAATGATAGTACGTAGTATCGCAGGCTACGGGGTCCACCACAAGGGACTTCTATCCAAACCAGTCTCATACCTAAATTTGGATAGTCAGACTCAATGTGGTAAACTCCTGATCTCAGGTTAGTCACGCGCCCCAACCAAAATCTTAGCCATTGCGAAGGTATATGTAACAAATAGTTGCACACCACCAGCCTGAGTGGATAGTGAATAAATGAATGAATGAGTATGCAACTCTTGCTCAATAAGTCCACATATCAATACTGTACATCTCTAGGATCATTATCGGGGTCTAGCACACTCCAAGTTGGCTACCGCCCCTGTTGGCCGTGCAGCCCAGCGAGTGAAAAATACCTCACTACCCGCCTGTCAGTAGTATACCAGTGCCTACCTGGCTTGTCGATAGCGGACCCATTTGGGAGCTGGTCAAACTCAGCCTAGCTTACAGACCCCTCACTAGGGCGGATAAGGCCACACCCCCTCCCAACTGACCACGACACAGTGGGAGACGCGGCCTCCTGGTATTCGGCACTCGGGCGCTCATGTATCCACTCAGTCTCGATGTTGGGGCGTCTCCTGGCCTCGGAGGTTTAGAAAATTTCACCCACGGATATCTAAATTGCCCAGATGCTCGAACTCAAATATTTTCGATGTCCCATCTGGTCATCCACGACATGCCTGTGAAGGTCACAGCCCTGATGTCACTAGAGTGTATAGTAATCACAAACACACAATGCAAGATGCATGAGTCATGTAGCCCAATCATGCATCATTCCTGCACATACCGTGCGCTCATGTGGAATAACTCCACCTATCAGGGAGTCCCATAAACCATTTGTACTATGGCATATGCAATGGTCAATCATATCTCATAATAAACATGCAGATGATGCGTATGGGCATGTATTATGATGTTATGTTGTCACATACTCATAAACGATATCAATAACCGGCATCAACAATCAGCCTCGACAATGTGAACATTTAACCAACATTGCTCCCAAGGAATGGCCCACATATAGCCTAACATATAGTGGACCCATGGCCTCACACAAGGGCCTAATATACAACACCATAGGCCTCACTCAAGAGCTTAATACACATCACGATGAGCCTCTCATATGGGCCTAATATATATCACGATGGGCTTCATCGCCTGGCCCTCAAATGCACCATAATGGGCCTCATCACATAGGCCCTATATACATGACATTGGGCCTTAAACACTGGCTGAATACACATCACAACGGGCCTCAAATACGAGCCGCATATACATTACATTGGGCCTCAAACACGAGCTGAATACACATCACAATGGGCCTCAAATACGGTCTGTGTATACATCACATTGGGCCTCGACAATCGACCTCGATATCCGGCCTCGACAATCGAAATTGGCATCGGCCTCAACAATCGGCCTCGACAATCGGAATCGGCCTCGATAATCGAAATCGGAATAGGCCTTAACAATCAGCCTCGACAATTTAGAATCGACATCGACAATCGTAATCAGCCTCAACAATCGGAATCAAAATCGGCCTCAACAATCGGCCTCGACAATCGGAATTGGTATCGACAATCAGAATCAGCCTCGATAATCGGCCTCTACGCAAGGGGGGATCCATGGATGGACAACTGATGATGGACCAAGAAATATCAATGAGGCCCAATCGTTTGGGGTAACCCACTAGAGAATGACGAGAATGGGCCTCAATGTGGATGTTCAGCCATCATTGCCCATCAATGTGGACCTTTAACCAACATTGCTCCCAAGGAATGGCCCACATAGGGCCGAACATATAGTGGGCCCATGGCCTCACACAAGGGCCTAACACATATTGCAATGAGTCACATCCATGGGCCTCTCATACATCAGGTGGGCCACATCATATGGGCCACATATACATCACAATGGGCCTCTAGCACAGGCCTACTATACATCACAAAGGGCCACATCCCATGGTCTCAAATATATCACAATGGGCCTCTACCCATGGGCTCCAAATACATCACAGTGGGCCTTAACCCATGGGCCCCGAATATAACACATCGGGCCTCACCAAATGGGCCCCAATGCATCAAATAGGGCATATCAAATGGGCCACTCCAATTACACCATTCATCCATCTATAGAGATAATTTTAGAGCATTATCCAGACGAATAAATCATATCAAAAGATCATCTAGACCATACCACAAATAACAATGGAGATAATGATTTTCACCGTTAAAATACAAAGGGCCCGCCACAGAAAACCGTGGGAGCAACCACACCCACCGTTAAAACATTTATAGGACCCGCTGTGATGTATTTTGAGATCCAACCTATTCATCAATTAAAATTGATGAAGTGAAAATGAAAATATCAGCTTGCTTGGAATTGTCATGGCCCTTAAGAATTTTTGAACGGTGGATGTCACTATCCCCACTATTTCAAATGGTGGGGTCCGCTAGAATTCCAAATATGACTCATTCTTTTACTCATGCTATAAAATAATCTCTCAAATGGTTGGACGGTATAGATACAGCACATGCATCATGGTGGGTCCCATTATAATGTGGGTGAGGTTTTGGATTACACCTAAATTCATTTCAATAGTGGAAGGTGCAGCATGTGTATCACTGTGAACTATCATTCTATGGGTCACATGGCTCACTAATGATAATCATCATCATCCAAATATTGTCCAAGGAAATTAGCACCATCCAAATGTTGTCCAGGTAAATCAGCACCTTCCAGTGGTTATCCAGCACCATCTAAACACTTTGGACGGTGTGGATATGAAACATACATGGAGGTGGGGTCCGTAGCATCGCCCCAAATACTGTCCAGCACCATCTAAGCATTTTGGACGGTGTGGATGAAACATATATAACATGGTGGTGCACACAGATACATCACGTGGGTACCACAGCACCGTCCGCACCTTGGACGGTGCAGATAAACGACATATATCAAGGTGGATTTGCACCGCCCATATAGCTGGACAGTGTGGATATAAAACATATACATCACATGTGGTCCAAGTGTACAACAGGTACATCAAGGTGGGACCCGCACAGGTGGACGGTCTAAGTTAACACATCCCTCGTAATCAGACCCACTGAGCTTATTGACGTCAATACAGCAGCTATATAGCTGTGAGAGGTACACTAGCCAATCCATTACCATAGAGGTGGGGCCCACCATAACAGTTATTTTCCATCCCATCTGTTGATAGGGTCACACAGACCTTGATAAAGATGAAAAACAAATATTAAATGTATCCAAAACTTCTAGGACCCAAAAAGGGTTTCAATGGTAGACGTTCAACCCCCTGCTGCTTTGAAGTGTGGACCACTTGAGTCCCATGAATGGCTGATTTTTGGGGGATCCCATTTCCCAAAGGGGACCCATCAAATGCACGGTGTTGATGATCAACATGTATCATGGTGGGGCCTGAGGTGGGGTCACTGACCTTGCCTGTTTCCAAGCAGCAAGACGCTGCTTGCTGCAGCGTCCTCTGGACGCTAACAGCACATCGTCCAGGGCTGTTACACATTTTTTCAAAGGAATTTCATATGTGGGGCCCATATCAAGATAATCTAGTCCGCCGGCTGGTTTCTATGGCTCATGAAGGGTCTAATAAGCCCAATATTCAATATGTTTTGGTGTGTAGAAACATTACAGTGGGCCCTAACAGACTTTAACAGTAAATATCATTATTTCCTATGATGTGGCCCGCTGGAGTTTCGGATTGACTTCATTTTTTTGGCTCAATGACTAAAATGAGCTGGGAGATTAAATGGACGGTGTGAATTAGATACATGCTTCATGGGTGAGGTCTGTTGTGCGTCTCACACTCCCCCATTCAAAAGCTGGGACGTTGCAGCGTCCAGACACCTCCACACTCACGCTGTAGTAGAATTTCACCACTTATATGGACTGCACCACCTATGTGGGCCTACTTGGTGGACGGCATGGGTAAAATACATACTGAAAGTGCCCTGCTCTATCAAGTTACGTGAGTAGTGGGTTAGAGTGTCTACAGAACTCGATAGGAAGATCAATTCAAGCGTCTGCCTCAACCGGATGTGTGGAAGCTCGCCATAGGTAAATTAAAGCCTCACATCCCATGACCCAAAACACTAGGTAAAGAAAAACCCTTTAAAACAAGTTAGAAATCATAAGGTTTTAGGGTGAGAAAACTTTTTACAAAATAGAAAAATCTCTAAGTTTTTCTCGCCTTGTCGATTTTATCGAAGCACCCTCGATATGATCGACTTGTTCTGTCGATGTCCTCAATACCTTAACGATATTATCGATGTGAGGACCAAAAGCGTCCAGCAACTAAATATTCATCTGGACGGATTTATCGATGTATCGATACATCTATCGATATTATCGATATAAGCACTAAATATGTCCATTAGCTTCACAACATAACTGGATGAATTATCGATATATCGATACACATACCGATATCATCGATATTCAAATCTCGAGTCCATCGAGAGTGGCTCGATAAGAACGACAAGCAAATTTTCGACGCCCCTGTTTTTTAATGAAAATCTCAAATTCCTTCGATATATCGATGACCGTCCGATACGATCTGAATTCAAATATCGATAAGATCGAAGGTCCATCGATAATATCGATCGAGGGCGCACATTTCTTACAGCAGATATTTCAGGTTATTTTTAACTATGATCAGGGGCCCTTCGATAGAATCGATATTTCAAATATCGATGATATCGGCACCAGTTCGATTGCATCGAACAAATATATAAATCATCCAGCAAGCTTAAAGTCAAATCCACTGGATTTATCAATGCATCAACTCTGATCTCAATATCATCAACATTCAAATTCTGATGATCTCGACGGTTCCCCCGATCACTCATAAAAACCTGAAATATTTCAAAATCAAGTCTCTCTCATTTTTCAAGTGTCGATAGATCGAACATGTCATCGATGGAATCAGAGTTCGAAATTCGATGATATCGACAATAGTCTCAATTCATCGACCAATTGGCAAAGAGTTTCAAAAGCGTATGACATTGAGTCCGAGTCATCGAGCAGACCATCGATGCTATTGAGAGTATACGCTCGATGATATCGAACCTGCTCGATGATATCGAACTCTGTCATAAATGTAACCGTTTTATATCCGTTAGAACTTTTTGCCTATATATAGAGGACTTGTCTTTTGTTGCTGTGAGAGAAATAAGAGAGTTTTTCAGTGTTTCAACTTATATCTTATATCTAAAGCCCTTTCTCTCAAGGGAGTTCATCCTCCAATCCACCCTCACCATTGACATTCAATAGAGTGGATTGGGGAATGAACTTCCGCATTCAAGGATCCTCCAGCTACTACCTTAATGGCAAATCATTAAGCTAGGATGCCTTGAATACCTTGATGATTGGACTATCTTCCTTATAGGAAAATCTTTAGAGAGTAGGATTCCATCATAACCTTGACCCAACTCGAAGCCAAGTACTGGTACATCTTTTGTGTTGTGGATCAAGGGAGCTAAAGACTCTTCAACAACAAGGAGGAAATCTTCGTCATTGTGCTGAATGGGACTCATCAACTTATTTGTAAGTATCCAAAGTCCAAGAGGACACTTGTGATCATTCCTTTCTAGGATTAGGTCTTAAGTGGTTCTCACCCTTTGAAGTCCTCAAGGAGGCCTCCGGCGGGAGTGTACGTAGTGGGTGCGTTGTGTGGACCCTTGCTTTGTGGAGAGCATCAACATCCTGGTACACTATGTGGACCCTTGCTCTTTGGAGAGCATAAACATCTGATTAGGAGTGAACCAGTAAAACTCCAGGGTTAGAGGTGAACTGAGTAGAAACCTCTGTGTAAAGGTTTAAGGTGAACCTGATTTAAAACCTTAGGTTTGAGGTGAACCCTAGGAAACCTCCTTAGTGAAATCCGGTACACTCAAGGGTTGAGTGTGGCAGCCGAGAGTGGAGTAGACAAGTAGTCGAACCACTATAAAAATGGCTGTGTTTGAGATTGTTAATGTCTTTCAATTATGTGATTTCCTTATATGTTTTTATATCTGATTGCCTGAGATCACACCTCATACACACACAATCATATCCATCACAATCTTGTTTGCAATTTGTTTATCTTTCAAGAAGTTTGTGACTGGATCCTCTACAAGGCTTGGATGCTAGTAGAGTTAATTTTGAGTAATCCTAATTTGTACATCTTATTAGAATTAGTGTAATAGGATTTCAAATAACTCATAAAAATTTTAAAAAGTCCTATTCACCCCCTCTAGGAGATATTGGCATATTCCTTCTTCAACTCAAGCGGTCTTCACTGCTATTTCACATACTTCATGATGGGGTCCATCTGGGTGGGCCACAAGGCCTCATCATAAAAAAAATGAAAGAGAGGGAGAGAGAGAGAGAGAGAGATGCGTGTGATAGAGGGACCCCAACACTATGGCCCTCCCTTCCATGTATACAACATACATCAAGTGGGTTTCATTACATATAGGCCCACCGAATCAAAATCAACGATGGAGATCCCTTCTTCACCAAGATGCAAGGTATAGATGACCTTTTTTTTATAAGGAAATTTAAACATCATAATGGGGTCCATGGAGAATGGCCCCATCATAGGACGAATCTATGAATCATGGTGGGCCATCTACCACACCTAGGGCCCAAAGTGGGATCCATACCATCAATCGGTAAGCCCCACTTGGCCCATCATCAAAACAAGATCTAAACTTATAAGAACACCCACCTTTGATCTTCTCAGAATCCTCCTTCCACCGATGCAATCTAAAGCTCCAAGGGGTGGTTTTTAACAGTTGAGATCGGCTTTAAAGGGATGGATTGAGTGGTAGGGAGTGGGCCACACAAAGCCCTCTCATGGAGCTTGCTTGGACATGGGTTACTCTCATGGAGCTTGAGAGAAAAATGAGAGAGAGATAAGAGAGAGAGAGAGGTGATGTGAGTGATGGAGTGATGGGGAGAGGGATGGGTGAAGTGATGGAAAGTTGACTTTTGAGGATGGGTAGTTGTACTTGGGGATGGGTGTTAGTGATGAGAGTGATGTGATATGTACTTAACATTTGATGCGATGGATTCTCATAGAATTGCAACGCACGGTGTTTTTCTCAAACTGAACGAGGGCCCACATCTCCTGGCCTGGGTATCGCCTCGGCGCGCGAGACGCGGCATCGGAACCACTGGGATGGCGCAGTCGCTAGGGTACAAGTCTCTGGTTGAGCCGACTTTGAAACGTGGGATACGACTTAGGGTCGTGCACAAATGCTGATTACAGGTCGCGGGTTACCGGAATTCGACTGGGAGGACCGCAGAAGCCTACAAAACAGTATGGTCTAAGACACAGGCCTTACATTTTTCTTCATATGAACGACTTAGATCGTCCATAATATGGACCAAGTATGAAATATGAAGATGTGAGACCCATATCCTAGACCGTACCGATCCATAAGCTCCTGCAGTCTTCCAGGTCGAATTCCGGTGACCCGTGACCTATGGATTTCGCTTGTGATGACCCTTAAGTTCAAACATGTAAGCCCGACCCGGACCGACCTGGAATTAGTGCCATAGCGACCGCCTTGTCGCCACGGTTCTAACGCTGCGTCTCGTGCGGCAATCCGAGTTGTACATCAAAAGATTAGGCCGCGCTTTATTTGGACCTTGATCGCGTTTGTGGGACCCACCTATTGCAATGGCACACTTTTCTAAGCCATCATGGGGAAATGTGCTAGGTAATTATTTCATTCTCTTTTCCCAAAAGTCAACATCTACCCTTACCTAGGCATTTATGATGGCCTTACAAAGCCATCATTACATATCTCTCTCTTACCTCTCTCTCTCCCTCTCCGTTTCTATTTTCTTGCAAATCTCCAACCGTCCATGAAAGCTCAAGAATCTAGCAATTTCAAGCTTTAGCCCCTCCTAATCTAACCCTCCAAACCCCATCTCCACCGATTAAATCCCTCCCTTGAAGCTGAGAAGACTAAAGGTGGAAGAAGAAGGAAATCTAGAGCCTTGAGGTGGGTGCTTTTCTTTCTCTCTTTCCCTTTCTTTTATGATGAATGGCCCACCTGATGATGCATGTGATATCCTTACCGTCCATCCAGTGGGTTTGATCTACCTTGCTGTCCACCATTCAACAGCCACACTGCCTGATTTTTGGGCTGCCTTGGCTATAGAGAAACACAAATACCAACTTGCTGTAGACTGTGTGGCCCACTACATGGCCATCACCATGATGTATGCCTTGTGTCCCCACTGTCCTTGTGGTGGGACCACACCAGCCGTAGGCCAGATGGGTTGGGCGCACCGTCCAGCCCGCTTTCCAGCAGCAGGCCTGGACATAGGCGGAACACAAATATCAGTTTGACTTTAGGGTGGGTGGGCCAACTATGTGGACCCCGCCGTGATGTATGTAGTGTATCCACACCGTCCATTCCTTTTCCCTGCTCATTTTAGACGTTGAGCCGAAAATTGGATCCCAACCGAATCTCTGGCGGGCCATAATGCGAAAACTAGTGGTTTTGGGTGATATTAATTGTTTGGACCCACTATGATGTTTCTACACATGAAACCTATTCGATATGGGACTTGCTAGACCTGTTCTGAGTCCAGGAATCCAACCAATGGAATGGATCCTCCTGATGTGGGTCCCACCTATGATAACTGTGAGAAATAAATAAAAATAAAAATAATATATATACAGCAGAGGGACTGGACGTCCCTTGCTGCTGACGTCCAGCGTCCAGAGGACGCTGTAGCATCATGCTACTGGACATGGCTTAGGACGGTGGGCCCCACCACAGGCCCCACCATGATGTGTGTTGATCATCTACTCCGTGCACTTGATGGTTCCCTTTTTGTATGGGGGTGCACCCAAAATCAGCCGTAAGCGAAACTTAGGTAGCCCACACCACCAAAAACAGCAGGGATTGACCGTCTACCATTGAAACCTTATTTGGGTCACAGAAGTTTTGGATCTATATGGAATTTGTTTTTCATCTTAATCTAGGCCATCCACCCATGTGAGACCCACACGTGAGGTATATCCATGCCGTCCATGGCCTGGACAGTGGGGGCCACCTTGATATATGTGTTTACATCCAGGTCGTCCGTCCAGGCATGGATCTGCATGTCTGGACGTTATTCTTTTCAAAAAGATATAATGTAATATTATATATTATATAATATAGTATTCATATTAGGTATATGTGGGATGGTGAGCCCACGTGGAAACCACCTTGCTGTTGTGTATCATAATATATATATACACCTGATATATATATATATATATATATATATATATAATATAATATATATATATATATTATATAATATATAGTTTATATTAAATAAATATCATGGTGGTCTGCATGTCAGGTACGGCCCACCATGGTGGCGTGTTTGTATCCCTACCGTCCATTTGTGTGTGGGCGTGGGGCCACTGTGATGTTTGGGTTGTTTGCCACACCCCGTCCCACCGTCTGATGGATGTGCTGCATCCAGCCGTCTATCCATTTGGCTAGCTTGTCTCAAGCTTGGGACTGGAGGAGATAAATCCAGTTATCAAATGGACCACACTACAGACAACAGTGGTGTTGAACGTCCTGCCATTGGGACTCCATTTTTGGGTTACAGAAGTTTTGGATTTATGATATTTGTTTGTGCCAGGTCTCTTGCCCTGTCCGTCTCTGTGACCTTGTGAACGGACCGGATGGAAAACAAACGCTATGGTGGGCCCCTCTAAATTTTTAACAGTGGCAATCATTATCACCATTGTTATTTGTGGTATGGCCGAGATGATCTTTGATCTGATTTATTGTTTAGATAATGCTCTAAAATGATCTCTATAGATTGAATGAATGGTGCCGCCCAAGCAGTTCGGCCTACTTGTTGTATTTAAGAGGCCTTATATGATGTATTTGAGGCCCATGGGATAGGGCCCATTATGATGGAATTGCGGCCAGATAGAGAGGCCCATTGTGATGCATATTGGGCCCGTGAGTGAGGCCCGATGTGATGTATACAAGGCCCGTGTGCAGGGCTCACCCGTGATGTATATTAGGCCCATGTATAGGGCCCACCTATTGCGTATTTGAAGCCCATGAGTTGTGGTCATTGTGATGTATTCGAGGCCCATGGGCAAGGCCTGATGTGGTGTGTTTATGGCCCACATGATGAGGCCCATTGAGATGTATTTTCGGCCCCTGTGATGTGGCCAATGGTAATGTGTGTTAGGCCCATGTGATGCGGCCCACTTGATGTATGAGATCCTTGTGTGAGACCATGGGCCCACTATATGTTTGGCTCTACGTGGGCCACTCCTTGGGAACAATGTTGGTTAAACGTTCACATTTGATAGGCAATGATGGTTAAATGTCCATATGGTGACCTTCCCTTGAGCCTGGTTAGGCCCATTCTCATTATTCTCTAGTGGGCTAACCCAAACGAATGGGCCCCATTAATATTGCTTGAACCACCATCGGTCGTCCATTTATGGACCCCGCCTTATGTCGAGATCAATTACCAATTTCCGATTTCAATTATCGAGGTCGAGACCGATTCCGATTGCCGATTCTAATTATCGATCGATCCCAATTGTCTTGGCCGATTGCCGATTGACGTGACCGATTTGCCGATTCTGATTATCGATCGATTCCGATTGTTGTGACCGATTGCTGATTTTGATTGTCATAACCGATTGCCGTTTCCGATTGACGTGACCGATTTGCCAATTCCGATTATTGATCGATTTCGGGTATCGAAGCCAATTCTGATGATTTCGATTTGTCGAGGCCAATTGTATATGCCGATTTTAATTGTTGAGGCTAAGTATTGAGGTCGATTCTAATCTATCGAAGACCGAGTATCAAGGTCGATTCCGATTGTCGAGGCCGAGATTGAGGCCGATTATCGATATCAATGTCGATTGTCGATTCTGACTCCGATTGTCGAAGTCAAGTATCGAGGCTGATTCTGATTGCCGAGGCCGCGCATCGAGGACGATTCTGAGTGTCAATTCGATTGTTGAGGCCAAGGCCGATTGTCGAGACCTATATGATGTATATGCGACCCATAGTTGGGGCCCACTGTGATGTATTCGTGGCTTATGGGCAAAGCCCATTATGATATGTATTAAGCCCATGATGCATGGCCCATTTGATGTATTCGAGACCCATGTGTAGGGTCCACATGTCATGTATTTAAAGTCCATGACCAGGGCCCTCCCGTTGTGTATATATGGCCCTTAAGTAAGGCCCATTGTGTTGTATATTAGGCCTTTGTGTGAGGCCGCGGGCCCACTATATGTTTGACCCTATGTGGACCACCCCTTAGGGACAATATTGGTTAAATGTCCACATTGTCGAGGCCGAATGTCGAGACCGATTATTAAGGCTGGTTATTAATATTGATTATGAGTATGTGACATCATAACATCATGATACATGCCCATACGCATCATCTACATGTTTGTTATGAGACGTGGTTGGTCATTGCATATGTCATTGAGCATGTTGTTATGAGACTCCCTGATAGGCGGAGGTTATCTCACATGAGCGCACGGTATGCGCAGGATTGATGCATGACTGGATTGTATGACTCATGCATCTTGCATTGTGTGCTGTGATTACTATACGCCCTAGCATCATCAGGGTCGTAGCCTCCACAGGTAGTTCGTGGATGGCCAGATGGGACACTGAAAATTTGTTCTACATGGGGTGCTATAGATATCCCTGGGTGAAAGTCCCTAAACCCTCTTGGTTCCAGAGGTTGCTCCAACGTCTAGACCGAGTGGATGCATGAGCGCATGAGGGCCATATACCGTTAGGCCGCGTCTCCCACTGTGTCGTGGTCGGTTGGAAGGGGGTACGGCCTTACCTGCCCGAGAGGAGGGGGCGATGCTAGGCTGAGTCTGACCAGCTCGAGGAATGGGTCCGCTATCGACGAGCCGGGCCCGATATTGGCAGGCGGATAGTGAGGTCTCTTCCACTCACCTTGTTACGTGCGATGGGGCGGCAATCTGGTTTGGAGTGTAATAGACCCCGGTGATTTCCCAGAGAGGAACCGTACTGATATGTGGACTTATTGAGTAGGAGTTGCATGCTCATTCATTCATTCATTCACTATCCACTCGGGCTGGTGGTGCGCAACTAATTGTTGTGTACCTTCGTTATGGCAAGGATTTCGGTTAGGCGCGCGACTAACCTGAGGTCAGGAGTTTACCACGTTGAGACTGACTATCCAAATTTAGGTATGGGACTGGTTTGGATAGAAGTCCCTTGTGGTGGACCCCGTAGCCTACGATACTACGTACTATCATCCCGACTTCACACTCCAGCATGATCATTTCATTCGCATCGCATATTACATTACATCTGCAGGCATATGACATTTTGGGTTGCTATGTTTCCGTACTTATATGGCCTAGACAGACTTAGCAGGATTTGTATATTACATTACATCTTCGGTATCTGATATTTTGGCTCTTTATGACTCCTTATTGCATAGCTGTTATATATTGCGTATTCTAATATTAATTGACTTATGGACTTGTCCATACTTTCGCTTACTCTGTTATCGCATGATTTATTATCTTGTTAATATTTCTGCTCACTCTGATAATTCATGATCTTGTCAATGCTTATGCTTATTCCGATAATGTACGATTTATAGATTACCAGTAATTTCGGTATTGTATGATGATGACATTGTATTGGATACTTGACACTTACCTTGTGCACACACTTACACCACCCACTAAGCTTTCTATAAGCTTATGCACGATAGATGCGTACAGGTGACGTTAGGTTGCAGCAGCATTGAGCTTGGAGCGTGCAGCGGACTTATGGAGTTTTGATTTCGACATATGTATTTTCCCTTTCGGCATTGTATTCAAATGATTATATTAGTGGATATGTGATGATGATGTTGCCTTTGTGAATTGGGTAATCTTGTGGTTATGCTTATTATAAGTTAAATGTACATTAGAAAATCCTCCTTATAGGATCCCAGGATCGGAATCTGGCGTATGGACGCTAGGAGTCGAGAATGGGGTATTATGGAGGCTGTCGGCATCAGATTCGGCGATCGGGATTCCTGTGAATCCGATCTCCGGGTTTGGGGCGTGACAAAAGACCCCACTTTCGTAGACTTTTCCTTAGGCGCGAAGTTATCCTTTCGAGGCTTACTAACTCCTTATAAATTTGGATCTTTCGATTCAACCACTTTTTGTCATCCATGACAACTCAAATTTAGACCACACTTTGGTTTATATGACTATGAGGTTA
>JAJHSJ010000009.1:61168024-61234340 GCA_021015155.1 Magnolia officinalis | reverse complement strand
GAGTTTCCCAATGATGTACCAATTTAAGTTCCATAGCAATTCATAAATATTCCACAAGCCTGAATAAATATGCGGGATAAACCTTAAGCATGTAATACAGCAATTCAATTTGCACTAGCTAACACATGTGACTATAAAAGGGAGATAGCAATTATGAATTTAATAAAAACTATAACTTAAGCTAATGAGAATATGGAAAGCTCAGGGGGAAGAATCATCACCTTATACTTTAATCGCCTACCAGTGTTGCTAGAGAGTGCGTGTTTCCTTAGAACCAACCCCTATCATAAATCAGGAACTAGTACAATTAGATCCAAGCTCTACACACTACCTAGGGTTTTGATTAATTTTAGGGTTTTGGTATAGAGTTAGGGCTTCATACTAGGGTTTAGTCCTAGGAGTTGAACTGTAATACATTTGTAGCTTACTCGATGTAATAATATGGTTAGTTGCGGTTTAACGTTAATAATACAACTAATATTAGTATGAGTAATCTATTAGTGGCTAATCATGTCCATAATAAAAATTTCCATGATAATAGTAATAAGGGTAGAAATTATAAATTGAGATCCTTCTAGTTTGGTGTACCATTAATTTCAATGTAAACTTAATAATTACAAAATAATTATTAACATTAGTGTTATAATTTACATTAACTAACATGGTAATAAAAATCATTATGACGGAATTTAATAATAGAATTATGATTGATGATAATAATATCCATGACACTAATAATTATTTTGATGAAAAGTATTAGTGTGTCCAAACGGTAATAACAATGTTTTAATGACGACAAGATAAAATATTAATATTTTAATGGTGATAATTTTTATATGTGTTAACTAATATCTGTATGGATAATTTACTAATTGTTAATCATATCTATATTTAATAATCCTAAAAATGACAATAATAATAGAAATGATGGTTGAAATTATTTAAATCAGGATAGAAAATGTGGGCTCACCCAGTCGACTCAATTCGAGTCGAGTTGACTCGGCTCACACACCACCACCTTCTTTCCTTTCTCTTTTCTTCTTCTTCTCCTACTGCTACTGGTGGTGTCCAACAATGGCTGGCATCCTGCCTGACCCAGCCCTGGTCTAGCTGAGTCGACTCAGCGAACTCACAAGAACAGGCAGCGAGTCAACGTGCCGACTCGGCATCAACCTGAGTCACCTCCCTCTCTTTCTCCTCTCTTTTCTCCCTCTCTTAGCCTTCCACAAGGCCTGGGATGGATCTGGCCCGCGCCCATCTCGGACTGAACTCAGTCCAACGAGTTGAACTAGCCAGTGGGTCGGGCTGGCTCCATTCGAGCTGGTGCAGCTAGCCATGCACCTCTCTCTCTCCTCTCTCTCTCCTCTCTCTCTCTCTCTCCTCTCTCTCTCCTCTCCCTCCCTCTCTCTTCTCCTCACCCTTGCCTGTTGCGAGTCTAAGAGATTCCGGACTCGGCTCCGATGAAACAGACTCAGTTCGCAGCCCGGACGGCCGGTCAGGGTGGCGCAGTGCAACAGCAACCGCACCACACTTCTCCCCTCTTACTTTCTTCTTCTTTCTTTCTTCTTTCATCTCTCAATTTCTTTCTCTCCATCACTCTCTTCCCACACCAGGGACATCATCCGACAGAGAAAACCCGAGAAACGGCACGCCCGAACCGACCTCGACTCGATTTTGAACGGTGGAGAAGATGGCTGCCATCAATGACATCTTTGAAAAAGGGGCTTCTGCCTCCAATCTGTTCCTTCCAGGCGGTCCTAATGGACCCTAGGAAGCTTGCAGATAAGCTTCATCATAGCTTGGAGGAGTTTAGACAAGTGGGTTTGGACGAAGAAGGGAATGGCCGGTTTTCCTATCCGAAGTAAGAACGTGAGAGAGAGGTCAGTTGTCACATGACCCTCTCTCGTTATATCACACCCGAGATGCCCTCAGGACCGTCGGATTAGATCGGAAGGCTCGGATGTAATCCCGCCATCTAATTTTCTAAAACTGTGGGGAGAGAGCTACGCCGGTTTTCATACGGGAACCCTAATTCGTGTGAACTCCATTGGATGGCTGAGATAACGCCACGTGGATAGCCGAGATTGAAGGAGGACGGACTCAAGCGGATCGCAACAGCTGGTAGTTTCCATTTTCGGAAACGTTGTCTTTGTAGGTCTTGTTTGGGTCAAAGATGGTGCGCGTGCACACGTGCGCCAACACGTGGAAATGAGTAGGTTTTGGTTTGACCTATGTTGTGCGCACGATGGACGGATCAGATTGTCCATATGATCTAAGATGGTGGCCCATAGCAGGCCTCAAACGGACGTCATCCGTCGACTGCTGAAATCAAAGGGAGAGAGAGAGAAGTCTCTCTTTTATGGAAATCTCGGGTCAGCGGCTGCTGACCGAGTTGGCACGCCTAGTGCATAGCGATTTCGGGTGCACTAGGTGCACTCGCACCGAGTGTAGGGTCCACCGTGATGTTTGAGATAGATCCACTCCACCCATTATGTTTTATAGTTTAATTGGGCCATCTAGACCGGAGATGAGATAGATCCAATGCTTAGGTTGGCCGTATTAATTGAACATGGATTTATAAGTGTTTCTAGTGACGATCCGATGGCCGGATCTTCCCGAGATCAAACGTCAACGGTTAAAAGGGTCCTATTGGCTGTTAATATGTCTTTTGTAATGAGTGACTACTCAGAGACTAATATTAATATATATTTTTTTATTTTTGTATATTACTTATAATTACAATATTTAAAATCTCATTTGTGTGTGTGTGTGTGTGTGTGTGTGTGTGGTTATATATATATATATATATATATATATATATATATTAGCCTACATGGTAACACTAGAGTACTGGAAAGTACGGGGTGTTATAGGAAGAGACCAAACCTCCCTTCACCGCCAGCATTATGGCCGAGGCATTGCCTCCAAGGTTCAGGATGCCTCCTGTCATCCAGTACTCGGGGTCAGGGGACCCAACTGAACATGTCGAATCCTACAGATCTTGGATGCAGATCCAATCAGCTTCAGAGGCAATGATGTACAGAGCCTTCTCGATAACTCTGAATGGGTTGGCAAGGAACTGGTATCGATAGCTCAAGCCGAACTGCATCAACAGTTTTGCCGAGCTTAGTAGGTTATTCCTGACTCAGTTTATCGTCAATAAGAAGAGCCGCAAACTGTCTACTCATCTCCTTACCCTCAAACAAAAGAGCGGGGAGTCACTGAAGGATTACATATACTGCTTCAATGAGGAAGCCCTACAGGTAGACGGCTATGACGACAAGATGACATTGTCCACCATGATCAATGGGCTCAAGGAAGGGAAATTCCTATTCTCCATGGGAAAAAATCCCCTAAGTACCTTAGGCGAACTCATGAGCCGAGCCCAGAAATACACGAACACTGAAGAGTTCTTCAGTTCTCGTAAGAACAATCAAGTTGCCGAACAATCATCCAAGGGGAAGAGGCAGAGGGACGAGGCGCCACACTAGGACAAGCGGAGGTCGGGCGACAACGCTTCCAGAGATTGAAGGTTGGGCAGGAAGCCAGAGAGGAAGTTCCACTCGTATACTCCTTTCAACACGTCCCCCGAGCAGATCTTGCTCAACATCCGAGACCAAAATTTGTTGTATTGGTCGAGTTGCATGAAGACAGACACTGGCCAGCAGGATAAATGCAAGTATTGCCGCTTTCACCGCGACCACAACCACAATACCAGCAACTGCATCGACCTGATAGATGAGATCGAGATGCTCATCCGCAAGGGCCATCTGCGTCAGTATGTCAAGGAAGAGAAGCGGACTCAGAAGGATAAACAACCGCGGAAGGTCGAGGATGAGGCCCTAGAGATCTAGACAATCTTTAGTGGTCCGTCTAGCGGCGGAGACTCGAACAGGGCCCGCAAGGCCCATTCAAGAAGCATTGATCCCGAGCACTACATCAGCTCTGCATAGAGACCGAGAAAGGAGTCCAAAGTAAGTCCTTACAGCCTCACATTCACAGAGGACGATGTGCGAGGCATCCAACACTCGCATAACGATGCCTTGGTGGTGGCAATGCAGATCGCTAATCACAAAATCTATCGTATCTTAATCGACACCGGAAGCTCAGCCGATGTACTCTACTCCGAGGCATTCGACAAGATGGGCATAGACAGGTCGCACCTCCAACCTGTGAAGACTCCACTGCACGGGTTTGCCGGTGATAAGGTGATCTCCGAGGGCGCCATCTCCCTCCTAGTTACAGTGGGAGAAGGGCAGAGTGAGGTGACTTTTCTAGTAGACTTTCTGGTGGTAAATGTGTCGTCGGTGCATGACGTCATCCTAGGACGACCGTCCCTTAACGCAATGAGGGTAGTCGTATCCACCTACCACCTAATGATGAAATTTCTTATCGAAAGAGGAGTCGAGTATGTTCGAGGAGATCAGCGCAAGGGACGCAGATGCTACTCGATGGCAGTAAGGAAGGGCTTAGCAAAGCAAGCCCTAGTGATTAACGTGCTCGACCCTAGGGATCCTGCGAAGGATTCACTCACAGAAGACTTGGTAACCATCACGCTCGAGGAGGCCGATCCAAGTAGAACAGTTCAGCTTGAATTGTTGCTGAATTCCAAGCAACGAGCACAAATGCTGAAATTCCTCAGAGAGCACAAGGATGTCTTCGCATAGTCGTACGAAGACATGGTGGGAATCCCTCCTGAGATCATGGTTCACAGGTTGATGTGGACCCTAAACACAAACCGGTAAAGCAGAAGATGAGGCCATTCAAGCCCGAGAGGTACGCAGTCATCGCTGAAGAGGTGTCGAAGCTCCTCAGCATGGGCTTCATTGAAGAAGTCCACTACCCGGACTGGATTGCAAACGTGGTCCTCGTGAAAAAGGCCAATGGGAAGTAGTGGGTCTGCGTGCACTACTCGGACATGAACAAAGCCTGTCCCAAGGACAGCTTTCCCCTGCCTCGGATCGCTTAACTGCGAGCATGCATCGGACAACTGACAGCTGGACACGAGCATCTCACTTTCCTCGACGCATACTCTGGATACAACCAGATAGTCATGTACCCTCAGACAGGCAGAAGACGACCTTTGTCACGGACAAGGGACTCTACTATTACCGGGTCATGCCCTTTGGCTTGAAGAACATTGAGGCAACGTACCAAATACTGGTAAATCAAATATTTGCCCAGTTGATTGGTCGGACAATGGAGGTCTATGTCGATGACATGCTCGTCAAAAGCATCAAAGCGTCTGACCATGTTGCAGACCTCAGAGAGACCTTCTCGATCCTTCGAGAATATCGGATGAAGCTGAATCCCTCCAAATGTGCTTTTGGTGTAGGTTCAGGTAAGTTCATTGGGTTTAAGTCAGCCAGAGGGGCATCGAGGTGAACCCCAACAAAATCAAGGCTCTTCTCGACATGAGCTCGCCTCGTACGATGAAGGAGATTCAATGCCTCACCGTACAAGTCCGATCGCTCGGACGATTCATATCCAGAGCCACAGACAAGTGTCTGCCATTCTTCCAGCAGCTAAGGGGCCATAAGAAAGCAAAATGGACCCCGGACTGCGAGCAGGATTTTCAGCAGCTGAAATAGTACCTGGGGTCACCTCCCTTGCTGTCCAAGCCCGAAAAGGGTGAGCCCCTATTTCTATATTTGGCGGTCTCTGCCTCATCTGTTAGCTCAGAACTCATCCGAGAGGTGGAGGGCAATCCAATCTACTACACTAGTAAGGCTTTGGTCCCAGCTGAGACCATATACCCAAGCATGGAGAAGCTAGCCCTCAGCCTAGTCATCTCTGCTTGGAGGTTGCGTCCATACTTTCAGGCACATTCCATCATTGTCCTCACAGATTCTCCTCTCCGACAAGTCCTCCAGAAGCTCGAGGTATCCGGACGGCTTTCCAAGTGGGCAGAACTCAGAGAGTTCGACATCCAGTATCGGCCAAGGACGATGATCAAAGGTCAAGCCGTGGTTGATTTCATAGCCGAGTTTACATCTCCGAGCAGTGAAATCGGAGACACAAATTTAGGGACATCGGATAATCCATAAGCGATGTCGACTGTCCCTCTAACTCTACCTCCTCCTGAGGAGGCTGAAACGAAAGCAGAATGTGAGAGATGGACCCTATTTGTGGATGGGTCGTCTAACTCGAAGCGATCCAGGGCAGGGGTCATCCTAGTAGCACATGACTCGACCACCATTCAGTACTCCATCCGGCTTGATTTCAAGGCTTCCAACAATGAAGTGGAGTACGAAGCCTTGTTGGCTGGACTCAGACTAGCCGCTAATCTAGGAGTCCAGCTCCTCGATGTGTGATGTGACTCTCAGCTTGTCGTCAACCACATTTCGGCAAAGTATGAGGTCAAGGAGGAAAGGATGGTTGCTTACTTAGCCGAAGCTCGGAAACTGACGGGAAAATTCAAGAACCGCATCATCAATCAGATCTTGAGGGTCAAGAACTCTTGGGCCGACGCACTTGCAAAGCTGGCCTCACCACGGAAGGGAAGATTCAGAGGGTCATCCCTTGGAGTTCCTAGATAATGTAACGACCAGAATCTTCGGGACCCGAGTACACAACCCGTTTCCCAAAAACCCGAGTGTTAACCTTAAAGGATGGTCAGACATAATATTTTTCTTTTATCAGAGTAAGCAAATGAGCGTAGTGTGGACAAATCGACATAAATGAAAATTTCATTATCATTCAAATGTACAAGAAGCTGCCCATAATGACTTATACAAACTGATGTCTCTGGATTTAACAAGTATAAAATTTAATACATGAAGAATAGAAGAAAACATATAAATATAAGCCGCAAGATCACGCAACTCCTCCAGGCAAGTACAACCATACATCCCTGGCGATCGTGCCCTGCTCCTCATCAAGTCTGAACATGCATATCACTAAAGGCACCTGTACTACCTGTACGGCTGTATATTTGATGGATGAGTGGCCAACTCAATGTAAATTCCCCTCAAGATTACACACCACCGCATTAGGTAAGAAATAGTATAAAACATCTAGACAGCCAAAACAAAGTAAATGCATGGATGCGTGAATGCAATCATCGCCCTGGGGATGCTCATCCGTTCGGACAGTGGGCCGTCACCCATGCAATCATCGAACCTGGAAAAATCATCCAGTCGGAACAATCGATAGTCGGTGGTCTGGGAGCTAGCGAAACGATACCCTAGTGGTCCTTAGGGCACGTGCTACAACATCCAGAATTAGCCACCCATCATCGTTAATATGCTATGGATGCATGATTAGCCAAACCGTTATTATTTCAATTACAACCAGCCAGTTTAATAAGCTCAATGGTCACTACGGGGAGCTCAGAGCCCAGCGTAGGCTGACAGCTCGGGCATAGTGTCCCATACCACCATCCCCGGCTCATGAGACTACCATCTTAGGATGTTTAATGGAACCCTGTCGACTAGTAGTCAATCATATTACTGTATATGGGGCTTACCATCGCATGGTTGCACAGTATAAAACATCAAACCCATATAAGGAAAATATCAAATAAAACCACGTAGGGCGAATATCAAAATATGCCACATAGGGCGAATATCAAAACCATACGATGAAAACCATCCTTAAAAACCATTGAGTACAACAACCCTGGATGGTAGGCCCACATCAATGATCCATCTAGACCACCACTCAATAACCACCAAGTCGAAGGTCCATTACGATCACAACTAGTCAAGTTGCATCCCAAGTATGGGTGTACATTCCTATGTGGGAATTCCCCACTAATGTACCAGTTTAAAGTCCGTAAGCAGTACACAGATAATCCACAAGCATGAACAAATATACAAGATGAATATTAAGCAGGCAATACAGCAATTCAATTTCCACCAGCTAACACATGTGATTATAAGAGAGAGATATCAATTATGATTTTTAATAAAAACTATAACTTAAGCTAATGAGAAGATGGAAAGCTCAAGGGGAAGAATCATCACCTTATACTTTGAATCGCCTACTAGTATCGCAAAGTGCTTGCGCCTTTAGAATTGTATCCTATCACAAATCATGAACTTGTACAATTAGGTCCAAGTTCTAAACACTACCCGAGGTTTGAGTTATCCATCTTAGGGTTTTAACATAGAAATAGGGTTTTCTCTTTTAGTTTGGTGCTTAGATTTTAGGATTTGGCTCCCAAGTTTTTATTAATATTATTATCGTGCAATGAACCAAATAATACTCACAATAGGAGTATTAATTCATCAAATGGAAATTCACCAGTTTATATCCAATCATATATGTAATATCTAATGTTCTTATATTGACTAATAATCTATTAAATAATAGAGGTAATAGAAATGGAATATTTACTAACAGTAAAATGATAATAACCATATTATAAGAGTTTTACTGATCCCTAAGGAAGCTGATAGTGTTTCCTAACGATACTAATCCTAATTATTAATAATGAATCTGGTCATGATACTAGATATCATGACCTACCATAAGTTATGAACTTCCACAATTAGCTCAAACCTAATACACTATTTAGGGTTAAGGTCTTAACCTAGGATTTAGATTACCTACGTCATAGGGTTTTGTCCTTGAGTTCAGTTTTAGGCTTAGATTCTACACCTAAATCCAACCCAACACACCATCTAGGTTTAAAGTTTTGACCTAGGGTTTAGACCAGGCTAGATTTTTAGGGTTTGAACCCTAGTTAGTGTATTATTAACTACAATAACTATTATCATTAGGGTTGTATTTTACATCAGCTAACATGGTAAAAATCATCATGATGAAAGTTAACAATAATACCCATAATGCTAATTAGCACATTGTAATATATCTATAGTTCTAGTCAATGTCATTAGGATAACATTAGTTGTTGCAATAGATAGAAAATAATGGTGATATAATTAATAACAAAATGAATGGTGACAATCTGAAAATAACTGGAAAATCTCACCTGGTTGACTCAGTTCGAGTCAAGTTGACTCGGCAGTAACCAACCCGAACTCAACTCCCCCACTTCTTCCTTCTTTCTCTTTTCTTTCTCCATTTCTTCTCTTTCTCTCTCTCTTCCCTGCCATTGTTCTCACTTTCTGGCTAGCAGCAGCAACAGGACCGAACCTGGCCTGTCCCGAACCTGAACCGAGTCAGCAACTCGGTCCGCCGTCCGTGATGTGGTGCAACTCCACCATCCAACTCTCTCTCTCTCTCTCCTCTCTTCATTTTCTCGGCTGCCAGCAGCAACCAGCTCAGGACTTATCCTGACTGAGTCCGAGCGAGGCAGCGGCCTGGTTCAAGTCAGATAGGTGTGGTGCAACACGGCAACAGTTGTCAGCTCCTTCTCCATTCTCCTTCATTCTTCCTTTCTTCCCTCTTTTCTCTATCCTTCCAACCTTTCATACAGTTTGGAGCTGACCGAACACATGCGACAGTAAGGTCGCTGGTCTGGACCGGACTGAACTCAGCTCGACTTTAGACGAGGATGATGACCCATCTTTCATGGCGGATTCGCTCTCGCAGCTCCTTCCTCCAATCTGAGAGCATGGGATGGTTCGCATGGATGTCATGGAGCTTGCAGAGGAGAGATTTCAAAGCTCCATGGGCGTTTGGGTGGGGGGTTCGTGAGGGGGAGAAAAACGGCGATTTTTGAGTGCAGCCGCAAGAATGGGAGGTGGTCTGTTGTAGCTTGATCCTCACTCACTTTAAGCTACCCTACATTCTCCCAAAACCGTTGGATGAGGTTTAGATGGCTCGGATTGAATACTGCTATCCAACTTTCTGGAAACAGTTGGTGGAAGGGAGGTTTAGGGCGTCGATTTTCACAGACAGACCCCTAGCACACGAGCAGTGAATGGACGATCGAGATTTCTCCATTAGGGATGGTCCAAATGAGTCTTTGCAAGCTCACGCGGATCACCGACATGTTTTACGAATGACAGTTTCTGTTTCTGGAAACTATGTTTTTGTAGGGATGATTTGCAGTGAAGTTTGTGTGTCCATACGTGCGGGAAAATTAGTTGTGAAAGTTGGGTTTTGGTTAGCCCAGTGGCCTGAACAGAACGGACGGTTCAGATCATCCGCACTAATGATCATGGTGGGCCATATAACGCCCCAAACGGACGTTGTCCGTCGGCCGTTGGAAAAGAGAGAGAGAGGGCAGAGGCCCCGTTTTTGGAAAGAGCACGGGTCAGCCCGTGCTGACCGGTCTCCCAGGACCCGTGCACAGCGAGTGCACGTTCCTCCTGTGCACACACACCTCGAGGTGGGGTCCACCACGATGCATTTTCTAGATCCGCCCCGTCCATTCCACTTGGAGGACTCTAACAAGGCCCCTGGTCAAAGATCAGGCTGATGAAATGCCTGGGTGGGGCCCACCACTTGATTTGGGTCGTATTGGTAGGTTTTCTGTTAATCTAATGGTCGGATCATCTCGGGATTTAGCGTCAACGGTTAAAAGGGGTCCTATTGGCTTTTGTATGTCTCTTGTATGTTGACTAACCAGATACTAATATAATGTGTGTGTGTGTGTGTGTGTGTATATATATATATATATATATATATATATATATATATATATATTATTTGTATACTACTTATAAGTATAATATTTAAAATTTCATACATACATACATATATATATATATATATATATATATATATATATATATATAATTTTAGTGCTAACATACCATTAATTTCATGCTGTTGTTCACACATTCATTCATATATATAATTCATCTAAATGCAAAATATCATATTTAATTAAAATATATTTGTATTCGATAATATTTTTAAATATTATGCAATTCCATTAAATTAGCTAATGACTTTTGTATACATACAAATATAAAAATATTAATTGCTACATTATCATTTAAAATTTGATTTCATGTCGTGAAATTATTATTCTTTATGTTTATTTATCATAATATATTTTTGTAATATTTATATATATCAAATACGTACATATCATTTTAGCACGAAATTTTAAATCTTTACAAAGTACATACGTTTCATAGTGCATATATTTAGGTTGCATTATTTATATGTATATTTACATTAAATTAATTTACATGGTAACACCCGAGTACCGGAAAGTACGGGGTGTTACAGATAACCCGAGCATCGACCGAGCTGACCGGGATGAGCAAGAGATGATCAATCCAGTACAGATGACCCCAAGCTGGATTGATCCAATCGCAAAGTATCTCACTACTGGCGAGGTCCCGCAAGATAGGTTGGGGGCTCGGCGTCTGAAAGTCAGAGTAGCACGATACGTCATGATGGGTGACACATTATACGAGAAAGGGTACTCTCAGCCGTACCTCAGGTGTCTCCGACTCGACGAGGCCGATTATGTGATCCGAGAAGTCCATGAAGGGATCTGCGGAAACCACTCCGGAAGTCGGGCCTTGGCTCAAAAGATACTACGTCAGGGGTACTTTTGGCCAACGATCTAAGAAGATTCAAAGAACTTCGTGCAAAGGTGTGATAAATGTCAGATGTTTGCATCCGTACCGAGGCAGCCTACTAAAGAGCTGACCCCTATGAGCGGGCCTTGGCCATTCACTCAGTAGGGGATCGACATCATCGGACCACTACCTCCTGGGAAGGGACAGACCTGAAAAGGCCGAGCTATATGTCCTAGAGGGTGGGGGGTGAATAGGACTATGCTAAATTAAAATGATAACAATGGAATTTAAATAAATAAAGGAAAGATAACACTATAAACAATTCACAATACGGAAATGTAAAGCAACCTCAAAATTCTAGTATTGAGAGGTTGATGCAAATGTTGTTCTAAGGACAACCTTGCACCATAAAAACCAAGGGTTTATGGCAGGACAACCTTACTAGAACGGTTTGTGTATCAAAAACTCAAACTGAAGAGGAATAAAAAGGAAATAGCTAGAAAGGAAATCTAAGCTATTACAACATTCCCCACAATGCTGAAATGTAAAGATTACAACATTCACATCCACACATTCATATCACAATCTTGAATGATAAAAGATATAGAAAATAAACCATACAAAGAATTATAGTGGTTCGCCTGTGTGTACACCAACTGTTGAACAACAGCCACACAGCTACTCCACTCCTAATATCCTTACATAGTGGATATTAGCGTTCACTATGAAAATAAGTTTTTTCAGGTTCACCTAAAGCCCTCACAATTGTGTCTTTTAAGTGGGCTTACACAATTCAAAAAAACCCACACTCTGAGTTTTCTGGATCTCCTCAGATAACCATAAGAATAAGATTTTTTTGGCTTAATCTCAAGAGAAACCAAAACAAAGGAAATTACAATAATGTAAAATACCTGGATATTCTCCTTTTGTTGCAGCCCGAAAGAACCAAATCGGAGTAGAAGTTTGAATATAGAAGTTCAATGTCCACACTCACTTATGAAATGGTTCTAGATTCTAAATTGATTTTAAATTAAATCAAGTTGGGCAAGCTCTATTTGATTTTGATTCCAAGAAGCGGGAATACTACAATCCCTCTTTCAAATCAGATTGGAATGCAGAATACAAAATCAAATATAAAAAGCTAATAAAAGAGAATATTAAATATACACAATATAGCTTAAAATAATGACTAACTTATCTCTCAGAGTATCGTATTGATTTAGCTTGAATTGAATAAAAAACTCTGAAATTCGTCATCTATTTATAGCTGAACAAATCGCGTTCACGATTGGTCCTGTGGACACTACGACTGGTCGTAGGACCAACGGATTTTTGAAATTTTGAGCACGATAAGAGAAAGTCGTTCCACGACTGGTCGTAGGACCTTCACGACCGGTCGAGGGAGCTCCACGACTGGTCGTGACCTGTCCACGACTGGTCGTGAGGAGCCAGATTTAGTCGCTGGAGTTTGAATCGTAGCTACAGGACTGGTCATGAACGAGTCGTGCACTGTTCACACGACCGGTCGAGCAGTCTCCAGGACTGGTCGTGGCTTAACCAAAAAATTCCAAAAATTTTCAACAAACTTAGGACTGGTCGTGGAATTTCTTGGACTGGTTGAGCTAGTGCTAGGACTAGTCGAACAAGGTCCAGGACTAGTCGAAGAACAGACCAAACACTTATAAAATAATTCAATTTGAATTATGTATTCAAAATGACCTACCCTAAGGTCAATCTAAGGTCTTTCGTACCTTAAACAAGAAGTATGAACATTGAACCTTCTTTTCTTCAGATGATAGATGATCTTTAAAGTTTACGAAGCTTGAGATCTCGACACATGATGAAACTTGAACTTAAGATCTTTCGAAGCTTGAATTTGTAATACATGTGTTGTATTTCACCTTGAGTCTTGAGTATGAACAGTTCACTTGTTTTTCAATAACGCTTTAAAACATTGAATGTTGAAGCTTAAAGAAGTGAAAATGTACTTGATCTTGCATTTCTTTGAAGTAGATCTTGTTCTTGACTTGAAGCATTGGTAGATCTTGTTCTTGACTTGAAGCGTTGTCCTTGTACATGTGATGCATTGCCTTGAACATATATATCAATGTGCTACATAAGACACAGATTGTGGTTTTGGCACTACAAAATTTGACAATCAAAGGAGCAAGAAACCATAGCACTTACAAGACCAAATTCGCGATAGTGGCGGTTGATTACTTCACCAAGTGGGTCAAGGCCGAGTCGGTAGCAAAAATTACCGAGTAGAAGGTAACGGATTTCGTGTGGAAAAACATCATCTGGCGGTTTGGGATCCCTCGCACTATCGTGTCCGACAACGTGAATCAGTTCGACAACGACAAGTTTCGAGGCATGTGTCGGGGGCTCGGCATCACAAATGCTTACTTTTCACCCCGTCATCCTTAGTCCAATGGACAGGTAGAAGCAGTGAATAAAATCATCAAATATCATCTCAAGATGAAGCTCGAGAAGGCCAAAGGTAACTGGGATGACAACTCTCATTCGTCCTCTGGGCCTACAAGACCACGACCCAATCATCCACGGGAGAAACCCCCTTCTCTCTGTCCTATGGCTCGGAGGCAGTCGCCCCTGTCGAGATAGGACTCCCCACTGCGCGAGTAAGGAATTATCAGGAAGACTAGAATGCCAAGTAAGTCGCGGTAAGCCTCGACTTGATTGAAGAAGCACAGGATGTCGTCAAACTCAGAGTTGCAGCTCAGCATCAGCAAATCATCCATTTTTACAACTCCAGAATCCGAACAAGGCGGTTCCGACAAGGGGACTTAGTCCTTCGCCGCGTCTTCCATAACACTACGGAACCTGGAGTAGGGTCCCTCGGCTCGAACTGGGAGGGACCTTACTGGGTAGTCGGTTCGGTAAAGCTAGGATCTTACCACTGGAGGATTTGGAGGGACGACTACTACCCCACCCCTGGAATGCAGAGCACCTAAAAATCTACTACTCCTAAGGGCAAAGCAATGTATGGGTCGGAATGACTTGCTATGTCAACTTCAGATTATCTACTTTTTAAGTTAATAAAGGATTGTCTACTTTCCACTTCAGACTATCTACTAAACAATCACCACAACATCTGAGTACGCTACGAGGGACCATTTCTCATGTGCAGAAATGATATCCTTCGATGAGTCGACCCCTTAAAGAAGAGGTCAGCCCATCATTCTACAAAATTTGCAAAAATAAATCAACCATAAGCACCTAACAAAAATCATCATCCACGAATTAAAGGTTAAAGATTATCCGAACAACCATCCATTGCCTTTAAAAAAAAAAAAAGGAAAAATATATCATTCCCTCTGAGTGGAGGGGTCTGCCGCTGAGCTAGGAGTTTGAGCATCAGGGGGCCTTATCGACAGTAGCTAGGGCATCCCCGGCCCCCTGGACATTGGTCGGAGCTACACTAACCTCCTCAGCTTCATCCGCACCTAGGGGATCGAGGTTGATGTCGGGGTGTAACTCTTGGACCTCGGTGAGGCAGTCGTTGTAAGCAGTGTTGTAAGCATAGAGATACATTTTATCCAACTCTTCGGATCTCTCTGAAGATTCCTTGTACTCCTTCACTGCTGTAACAGCCCACAAGGTTGCCAAAGCCTCGAGCTCCGTCCGCTGCTTGTCCATCTCCGCAGTAGCCCATGCCTCGAGGAAACCCTTTGTTGAGTCAGCCCCTCAATGGCTTCACGCTTCGCCCTCCCAAGCTTGGTCGAGAGCCGCTCATTGTCTACCTCTACGCGCTCGACGAAAGCCTCTGTGCGTTCAACAACACCTTTCAGACGCACGAGCTCGGGCTCAGCTGCATCCAAGCGGGCTTGGAGCTGGTTGACTTTACCTTGGAGCGTTAGCTCCCTTGATTGCCCTTCCTCCACGAGCCTCTTCAATTCCTCCCGTTCACTAGTCGAGGCCTCCAAAAGTTTCTCGAGCTCAGCCTTGTTCGCTTCGAGCCAACCTATCTCCCTCAGCCTGTACTTGACTGCCACGAACATCGGCAACACCTGATAGCAGGCCGAGGCGTAATCATTCATGAACAAGTCATAAGCACGGGAGAGGGTGTCGGCAATGGACGACTCGGGCAGGTGTTTGGCCGCCCACTCATTCAGCAGCGACATATGTAACCAGGAGGAAAATTCTCTGGAGGGGTAGGCTCGGCCGTTCTCCCCACCCCGCTGGCCTCGAAAGCTTGAGTCTCAACCTCAGACGTGGCTATGTACCCAACCAGGGCATCAGTTCTACCGGCCAGGATGTCGACCTCAGCGGCAGTAAGGCGGGTGACAGAGCAAGCAGGGACCTCGAAGGCTCCCCTACGATGGGAGAATTCAGCGTTGGGAGACTCTCTGACAATCTCTTTCCCGATCCTTGGAGAGCAGATAGGAATTACGAGTGGAACCTCGGGGGGTTGCCTCTTGGAGTCTGGGGTCGGAATGGTGATGGGCTCAGCTCTGATTAAAGCTTCGGGGGTTTGCGCCTCAGGGGTTGGGGTTAGGGTTGGGGCTGGTGCAGGCTCGACTCTGACTGGGACAGGCACTGTAGCAGGAGTCTTCTTCTTCTTGGCCGTCACCTTAGTCCTCGACTCAGCAGCCAGGATCACGTTCATGGGAGGGTGCACTACGGCCGGCCTCTTCCTCTTTGAACTAGCTGCCTCAGCCATTCCTGCCCAAAAGAGAGTCAGCTTAAGAATAACTACAAGGGAATCATTGAGTAAAGAACAATAACGCTTACCCAGAGTAAAAGGATGAGGTAAAAATTTACAAAAACCTAATGACACGAGGTTATCCCCACTGATGAGGTCGTGCCAAATGCGTTGTTCTTTACCGATCACCCGAGCTCTAGCCACCTGGGCCTGGTGAAGAGGAGTAAGATCGGGGAGCCCTTTCAGTTGGACTACAAGCAGAGGCAGAAGATAAATTAGAACATGGAAAGACGAGTCAGACGTAAAAATGCAACATAGAATAAAAAGTGGTCAACCTGGGTTGGAGAATTAGGTGGGGACTCGGACCAGCAAGTTATCAGCTCAGAGGCAGGTACTTCCCATTCCCTCGAGGCCCAAAACCACTTACCTTTCCAATCTTTTTTGGAGGTGGGGAGTCGAGTTATCAGACCCAAGGTACATTGGGGTCTGGCCAAGAAGTAATACCAGGCCGGGTCGGACCTGTTATACTTGGCCATATACAAGTACAGGAACTCGTCCGGCGTCAGATGTTGATTGTTCACCCGATGCTAGAGGATGAAGGTAAAGACTAATAAGATTCGCCAAGCATTCGGGGCCAACTGACCCGGGGCCACCTTCAGCTGTGCGGTTACCAGATGCACGAATGGATGGATGGGAAATTGAAGTCCACACTGAAGGGCGCTAGTGAATATGGCAATCTCCCTATCGACGGGAGCACCTGCTTAATCCATAGGAAAGGGAGCTTGGATATGCACCGAGTCTAAGATCTGGTAGTCGGCACAGATCTGGGCCATCTGAGACTCGATCAAGACTGAGCCCCCAGGAACTGCTGCTTGAGATCTGTCCTCTGAAGGACCAGCCTTAGACCATCCCACCGGATCTCGAGGCGTCCTCTTCGGTCTCGCGCTTTGGCTCTTGGCCCTCGGACCCGCAGTCTTCTTGGCCAGTGGGTACAGGGTATGGCCTCCAAGGGGCCTTCGAAGTCCCCTTGCCCTGAGTCGGTAGTCTCTGGCTCAGAGTCCGCTCCCTCTCCTCGGATCCCTTAGACTTGGTCCGAATTACTTGACATAGTGAAAGAAAAAGTTAAAATAGTAGAGGACTCACTGTGGTATAGGCGATTTGCTCTGGCAGAAACTCTCTCAACTCCGACGACTTCCTCTAAGCAAGACCCCTTCTCTGGCTGATGGAATTCTTTTTTCCAGCAGGAAAAAATCCTTTCCCGGCAGAAGGCGATTTGAGAAAAGCAGAGAAAATGGAGAACAGGGGAGTGAGAGTTCAAAGGCAGGAGGATTCAAATGAGGACGTTAAAGGGTTTATATAGCCTTCGCCAGACGAACGCCATCATTACAGATAGCTGTCTCTGAAGCTGGAACAGCTCGGCTCTGAGCTTAAGGGACACATGGATGAAAACGATACGCTCAGGCCCATGTGCCCAAGTCCGAGTACCATCAGCATTAAATGTCGTTTATGGCACAGGTGGCCTCTCGCCTCCCTATAAACACGTGGCATTGCTTCCCTTGCCCCGTTGATTACAACTCGTAACTATCGTCACACATCCCTCCCCTAGAGGTCAGAATTCGAAAGTTGCGGCGACCATATCCGCGCACGTACCTCAAAGCGTAGTCATCACGGTGGTTGCGCTTCGATTGCCTGGACCCATCATCATGAGTAGAAGGGGCGCATCATTTCCCCAGGTATTTACTCTCTAAGTCTGAGCTTGGACTAAGAGAGTAGGGGGCTTCTGTTATGGGAAAATCTGAGCAGGACCAATAAGGGCAGATCTGGGCAAATCGAATCGATTTATAGGACTTCGGAAGGAAAATATTACATTGGGTCCGATCAAGCTTCCGAACTACGGTCCTGGGTCGACTGACCTGAGCTCTCCTCCGAGGAGTCACGACTTTGGATCGGAACTCTCATCCGAAGAACTACGGCCCTGGATCACCTATCATAAATCATCCTCGACCCAGAGGCCGAGGACTAAGACCAGAACATGTACGCTCGGCAAACTCCGATTCCTGTGCTCCGACTATAAGACCCGACCATAGGCTCGGGGACTGAGTGTAAGACTAACTCAAGTATGGACATGACTGAAGATCACACCCATAGATACGTCCCATTAAGGCATACGGGAGAATGATCTAGCGCACGATCCAAAGATAGAGGTCGATATCTCCGCGCGGGCGATATCCACTTGATTGAGTAAATCATGCTGAGATTGATGGCCATGATCCATTCGTCTCATAGGTATAAATACCAGAGAAACCCATTGCAACTGGTACGCAATATCTCCCACCTCCCATCTACTCTACACGACTTAGACCCAGTTTCTCTAGCTTGACTTTGGCATCGGAGGGTCCCCTGTTTGAGCCAGGGTCTCCTTTGTTGACCGCTTTGTGCAGGGCCAGGGCGCAATGGAAGGTGTTCCAGATTTTTGCATCAACATATAATATATATATATATATATATATATATATATATATATATATATATATATATATATACCCATTTTAGGTAAAAGGTACACACAAAAATCTTGGTTCTAACCATACTTCTTTAGGTCTATTACCTGACTTAGGCATCGGAGTGTTACTTGACTTAAGCATTGGAGTGTCCACAGTCACAATCCACGCTCCCATTATTCATTGTTTTTCTATTGGCATAAGTATTAGTAGTCTACTTATAGAGCCGCGGGTTAAACGGATTGAAGCGTTAACAGATATGATTATCTAACGGGTACGATCTTTGTTACATAAGCCATAAACCATCCACGATAAGGACCAATGAATGGACGGACCTGAATGATACGTAACCTTGTTTAATTTATTGTTGAGAAATTTACCACTGTACGACCCATTTATGGCCCATTTACCCGCTTAAGCCCACCCCTTTTTACCTGACCAGAATAAGCCCCAGCTGTACGGACGACTTGCCAAAGGTCGAAAATGCCCCTGCTTTTTCCTTCAAGCGGATCGGTTGGTGCTAGAAGGCTGGGTTCCCTATGGCTACGGATTATAACCATAGCCATAGCCGTAGCCATTGAAAAAAAATAAAATTTATATGGGCACATATTTATATAAATATGTATATATAAGCATATAAAAAAAATTTCTCTCTTTTTTTCATTTCTTTCTTTATTCATTTAACAAGAATATCTTTTAAACCAAAATTAGTTACTTGATGTACCCCATATGATTTTGGGGTAGGAGAAGCTACTTTAGCTAACCAACCTATTTATTTTCCAAGATGCCATTAGGTCAATGGTCGAAAATCCATTTCATTCACTTCACGGTCAATTTCATTCATTTCATTTACTTCATGATCAATTACATGCATTTCACGGTCAATCCCGGCGATTCCGCTTCACTTCACAGTCAATTCCATGTATTTCATGGTCAATTCCCTTCACTTCACGGTCAATTCCATGCATTTCACGGTCAATTCCCTTCACTTCATGGTCATTTCCATGCATTTCATGGTTAATTTCGGCGATTCCACTTCACTTCACGGTCAATTCTATGTATTTCACGATCAATTCCATGATTTCACGGTCAATTCTCATCACTTCATGATCATTTCCATGCATTTCACGGTCAATCGCTTCACTTCACGGTCATTTCTATGCATTTTACAGTCATTTCCAGCAATTCCTTTTCATTTCACGGTCATTTCTGTCACACCCCAAATCCAGAAATCGGATTCACTGGAATCCCGATCGCTGAATCCGGTGCCGACAGCCTCCGTAGTACCCCATTCTCAGCTCCTGGCGTCCATACGCCGGATTCCGATCATGGGATCCTACAAGGAGAATTTTTCAATGTACATTTAACTCATAATAAGCATAACCACAAGTATACCCAAATCATAAAGGCAACATTATCATCACATATTCACTAATATAATCATTTGAGTACAATGCTGAAAGGAAATACATAAATCAAAAATCAAGCTCTAGAAGACTATCGCACGCTCCAAGCCCAACACTGCTGCAACCTGACATCACCTGCACGGATCTATCATGCATAAGCTTATAGAAAGCTTAGAGGGTGGTGTAAGTGTGTGCACAAGGTAAGTGCCAAGTATTCAACGCAATGTTATAATCATACAATGTCGAAATAGGCGCAAGGTCATTAATCATACGTTATCAGATTAAGCGAAAATACTGACAAGTCCTTGAGTCAAGCAATATTAGAATACGCGATACGGATCAACTATACAAATGAGGAGTAATAAAGAGTCAAATATCAGATGTCGTATTTAAACCATATAAATGCAAAAACATAGGTAACCTAAAATGTCATATGACGCGAATGTAATGCAATATGCGGTGCAAGTGGAATGACCATGCTAGAGTGTGAAGTCGGGATGATAGTACGTAGTATCGCAGGCTATGGGGTCCCTCACAAGGGACTTCTATCCAAACCAGTCTCATACCTAAATTTGGATAGTCAGACTCAATGTGGTAAACTCCTTATCTCAGGTTAGTCGCGTGCCCCAACCGAAATCCTGGCCATTGCGAAAGTTCACATAACAAATAGTTGAGCACCACCAACCCGAGTGGATAGTGAATGAATGAATGAATGAGTATGCAAATCCTGCTCAATAAGTCCACATATCAATACGGTTCATCTCTGGGATCATCACCGGGATTTAGTACACTCCAAATGGCACTGCCGCTCTCCCAGTCGCACAGTCCAAGTGAGCGTAAGAAACCTCACTATCCACCTGGCCAATAGTCTGCCAATACCTATTCGGCACGTCGATAGGGAACCCATTCCTCAAGCTGGTGAGACTTAGCCTAGCAATGACCCATACGCTCGGGCGGGTAAGGCCACACCCCCTCCCAACCGACCACGACACAGTGGGAGACGCAGCCTCCTAGTATTTGGCACTCTGGCGCTCATATATCCACTCGGTATCAACGTTGGGGCATCCTCTGGTACCAAGAGGGTTTTAGGGATTTTCACCCAGGGCCATCTATGCCAGCCCGATGCTCAAACCAAACATTTCGGTGTCCCATCTGGCCATCCACGATATGCCTATGGAGGCTACGACCCTGATGTCGCTAGGGCGTACAGTAATCATAATGCAAGATGCATGAGTCATACAATCCAGTCATGCATCAATCCTGCGCATACCGTGCGCTCATGTGAGATAACCTCCGCCTATCAGGGAGTCTCATAACAACATACTCAATGACATATGCAATGATCAACCACATCTCATAACAAACATACAGATGATGCGTATGGGCATGTATCATGATGCTATGCTGCCACATACTCATAATCGGTATCAATAACTGGCATCGACAATCGACCTCGACAATGTGGACATTTAACCAACATTGCCCCCGGGGAATGACCCTCATAGATCCTAACATATAGTGGACCCATGGCCTCATACAAGGGCCAAATATATAACACCATGGGCCTCACTCAAGAGCTTAATACACATCACGAAAGACCTTTCACATGGGCCTAACATACATCACAATGGGCTCCATTGCCTGACCCTCAAATGCATCACAATGGGCCTCATCACATAGACCTCATGTTCATCATATTAGGCTTAAAACACGGGCCGAATATACATCACATTGGGCCTCAACTACGAGTCGCATATACACCATATAGGTCTCGACAATCGGCCTCGACAATTGAAATCAGCCTCGATAATCGAAATCGACACTCGGAGTCGGCCTCGATACTTGGTCTCGACAATCGGGATCGATCGATAATCAGAATCGGCAAATCGGTCACGTCAATCAGAATCGGCAATCGGCCATGACATTCAGGATCGATCGATAATCAGAATCGGCAAATCGGTCACGATAATCGGATTGATCGATAATTGGAATCGATAAATTGGTCACGGCAATGGCACTGATAATCAATAGATAAACAAAGCGAGGTCCACAAATGATCAGCCGATCAACCATAGTATAAAGATTAGCACTCAACCATGGTTATATCAAATCCGATAGCACGGAGCCATCCGTCTACGGCGAATGGGGCCCACTTATTTGGGTTAACCCACTAAGGGAATGATGAGAATGGGCCTAACAAGGCCTAAGGGAAGGTCACAATGTGGACATCCAACCATCATTGCCCATCAATGTGGACATTTAACCAACATTGCTCCCAAGGAGTGACCTACATAGGGCCAAACATATAGTGGGCCCATGGCCTCAAGTACAATCACGATGGGCCTCATTTACGTCACATAGGCCTCGTCATATTGGGTTAACATATATCTCATCGGCCTTAAATACACAACAAGTGGGCCTTGCACCTTGGTCTCGAATATATCATAACGGGCCTTGCCCATGGGACTCATCGTTGGGCCTCCTATGTCAAGTGGGCCACATCACATGGGCCGCATAAATGCACAATAGGTAGGCCCTGCACATGCAGAAGATGGGCCCCACCAGATGGTTAGTGTGGATATAAAATGCATACATCTAGTGGGTCACACGCCCCACGGACGGTGTCAATAAAACATACATCGAGGCTGACCCTATATGACTTGGACGGTTAGGATGGAACATATGAGGTGGGCTCTGCTCACGGGTTCCAAATATATTACAATGGGCCTTAACTCATGGGTTTTGAATACATCTCAATGGGCCTCAACCCATGGGTTTTGAATACATCTCAATGGGCCTCAACCCATGGGCCCTGATATATGTCATAATGGGGTGCCTGCCCTGGAAGCCGTGGATAAAAATACATCATGGTGCATCCCAACCAAATGGTTGGACAGTATGGATATGAAAACATATATATTATGTGGGATCCATGTGTACGACGGATGCATCAAGGTGGGCCTCACACAGATGGACTGCATGGAATGAAATACATATGTCACATGGGTTCCACATCCCACGACCAAAGATTTGGGCGGTGTGTATAAATACATCATGCTGGCCCACACTGCATATGGACGGTATGCTTATTCAACACATATAATAACATATAATAAAGAGGGCCCCACCGTCCAGTAGCTGTTGGACGATGTGAATATAAAATGCGTGCATCAAGGTAGGCACCTCGAATGGACCACAAAATACATCAAAGTGGGCCTGACAGATGGGCCACAAAGTACATCAAAGTGGGCCCGACAAATGGGCCACAAAATACATCAAAGATGGGCCTCCTCACATGGGTCATACGTACATCAAATGGGCCACACCAATGGGCCCCATGTATATCAAATGGGCCACACCCAAATAAAAGTGGTGATAATGATTTCCACCATTTAAGTTCCTAAGGCCCACCATAACATATGTTTTCCATCCAACATGTTCATAAATTAACGTAATGATAGATGAAGTGGAACAAATATCAGCTTAATAGGAAACTCCCATGGCCCTTAGAAATTTTGAATGGTGGACGTCATTGTCCACTACCTTAAATGGTGGGGTCCACTTAAACTTTAGCTCTGACTTATTTTTAGTCTCAAGCCTGTTAAGACAAGCTTGCCAAATGGTTGGACGGTTTGGATGCTACACATGCATCAAGGGCGGGGTCCACATGAGCTATGGATCCGACTCATTCTTTAGCTCACGCCATGAAATGAGCTTTCAAAATGGATGGACAGCTTGGATGCAACACATGCATTATGGTGGGCCTTCATAAGACCCACCATCATGTATATATCATATAATATAATATAATATTATATATATATACACACACACACGCACACACGCACACATATCAGCCCCACACGTGGGGTGGTCCCACCGTCCAGGTGTGGACGGTGGTGTTAATAAACACATACGTCATTGGTGGGGTCCACTAGCCGTCCAGCAGCAGCTGGACGACATTAATAAAACACATACATCTATGTGGGCTCCACCGTCCTCCTGGACGGTACTAATAAAACACGTACATCACTGTGGGTACCACGTGGGGCCCACCATAATGTTTATACGCCATCCAACCCGTTGATAAGGTCACATAGACCCAGATGAAGAGGGAAAACAAATTTCATGTTGATCCAAAGCTTCTAGACGCTCAGAGAGTCTCAATGGTAGACATTTAATTCAACATTGTTTCCTATGATGTAGGCCACCTGGGTCCCAGATCAAGCTGATTTTTGGAGGGAGCCCACTTCAAGAAGGGGCCCACCAACTGAACGACATGGATGAAAAATACACATCATGGTGGGGCCCACGGCTGGGACCGTGGGTCCTTGGTCGCCCTTAGCGCAGGACGCCTGGGCGTCCTCTCTCTCTGTCAGCAGCAGCAGTAATGCTGTTGTTGTTGTTTTTTTTTTTTTTCATATATGGGGCGCACGACAGGACGATCCAGTCCATCTGTTGTGTGTGTCCCACATAGTGGAGGGGTCAGTCCAAGTTTCAAATGCATAAAAATTTCAAGTGGGCCCCAGCAAGTACTTTTATATGTTTTAGCATGTCTTCACATGAATTTTGATGGTGTGGCCTACCAGAGAACTGGATTGGCTTCATTTTTCGGCTCAACGCCTAAAATGAGCTGGGGAACGGAATGGACGACTTGGATTAGAAACATTTATCAAGGTGGGGCCTGCATGAGCAGCCCACCCAAAAATCTAAAAAGGCAACTGACGTTAATATATTATTTTATTTTATTTTATTTTGTTAGCTTGTTAGTACACACCCATGTCAGTACACGCATCCTCCCTACTTCACGTCCATAGTCCCTAGACGCTGGACGGCATGGATAAACACAGCATCATGGTGGGTCCCACATGTACGTGGCCCACGTTCCATTAAGGTGGGTCCCACATGAATGTGGCCCACCGATGAGTCTGATATTTGTGTTTTCTCATCATCCATAAGGTAGGGTCCACATGACTTGGACGGTTTGGATAAGACATACTTCAAGGTGGGGTCCATCCGAGTGGGCCACACATCACACAAAAGAAATGAAAGAGAGAGAGAGAGAGAAAGCACCCACCTTTGATCTTCTCGGACTCTTCCTTCCATCGATGCGATCTAGAGCTCCAAGGGGTGGATTTTAACGGTTGAGATGGACTTTGATTGGTGGGGATGGGAGATAGGAAGTGGGCCATACTAGCTTCTCCCCCATGAAAGTCATGGACGTGGTTTGCTCCCATGGAGCTTGGGAGAAAATGAGAGAGAGAGAGAGATGAGAGAGATGATGGGAGAGGAGTGATGGGGTGTGCACATCGGAATTGCGGTGACGGCGCGGTCGCTAGGGTACAAGTCTTGGGTTAAGTCGACTCGGGTTGACGGCGAGTGACTCAGGGTCATGCGCAAATACCGGTTAAGGGTCGAAGGTTGTCGAAATTCGACCGAGAAGACCGCGGAAGTCTACGGAATGGTACGATCTAGGATACGAGTCTTACAATTTTCGTGCATTTCACGGTCAATTCCCTTCACTTCACGGTCAATTCCATGCATTTAACGGTCAATTCGCTTCACTTCACGGTCATTTTCATGCATTTCACGGTCAATTCCCTTCACTTCACGGTCATTTCCATGCATTTCATGGTCAATTCGCTTCACTTCACGGTCATTTCCATACATTTCACGGTCATTTCTAGCAATTCCGTTTCATTTCACGGTCATTTCCATGCATTTCATGGTCAATTCCTTTCACTTCACGGTCATTTCCATGCATTTCACGGTTAATTCGCTTCACTTCATTTCCGGCGATTCCGTTTCATTTCACGGTCATTTCCATGCATTTCACCATTATTTCCCTTCACTTCACGGTTATTTCCATGCATTTCACGGTCAATTCACTTCACTTCACTGTCATTTCCATGCATTTCACGATCATTTCTGGCGATTCCGTTTCATTTCAAGGTCATTTCCATGCATTTCACGGTCAATTCACTTCACTTCATGGTCATTTCCATGCATTTCATAGTCATTTCTGGCAATTCTGTTTCATTTCCATGCATTTCACTATCAATTCCCTTCACTTCACGGTCATTTCCAAGCATTTCACAGTCAATTTGTTTCACTTCACGGTCATTTCCATGCATTTCATGGTCATTTTCGGCGATTCCATTTTATTTCACGGTCATTTCCATGCATTTCACAGTCAATTCCCTTCACTTCACGGTCATTTCCATGCATTTCACGGTCAATTTGCTTCACTTCACGGTCATTTCCATGCATTTCATGGTCATTTCTGGCGATTCCGTTTTATTTCACAATCATTTCCATGCATTTCACGGTCAATTCACTTCACTTCACGGTCATTTCCATGCATTTCACAGTCATTTCTGGCAATTCTGTTTCATTTCCATGCATTTCACTGTCAATTCCCTTCACCTCACGGTCATTTCCAAGCATTTCACAGTCAATTTGTTTCACTTCACGGTCATTTCCATGCATTTCACGGTCATTTTCGGCGATTCCATTTTATTTCACGGTCATTTCCATGCCTTTCACAGTCAATTCCCTTCACTTCACGGTCATTTCCATGCATTTCACGGTCAATTTGCTTCACTTCACGGTCATTTCCATGCATTTCATGGTCATTTCCAGCGATTCCGTTTTATTTCACAATCATTTCCATGCATTTCAAGGTCAATTCCCTTCACTTCACGGTCATTTCCATGCATTTCACGATCAATTTGCTTCACTTCATGGTCATTTCCATGCATTTCACGGTCATTTTCGGCGATTCCGTTTTATTTCAAGGTCATTTCCATACATTTCACGGTCATTTTCCTTCACTTCACGGTCATTTTCATGCATTTCACGGTCAATTTGCTTCACTTCACGGTCATTTACATTCATTTTACGGTCATTTTCGGTGATTTCATTTCATTTCACGGTCATTTTCATGCATTTCACGGTCATTTCCAGCAATTCCGTTTCATTTTACGGTCATTTACATGCATATCACGGTCAATTCCCTTCACTTCACGGTCATTTCCATGCATTTCACGTCAATTTGCTTCACTTCATGGTCATTTTCATGCATTTCACGGTCATTTTCGGCGATTCCGTTTTATTTCACGGTCATTTCCATGCATTTGACTGTCAATTCCCTTCACTTCATGGTCATTTCCATACATTTCACGATTAATTTGCTTCACTTCACGGTCATTTCCATGCATTTCACAGTCATTTCTGGCGATTTCGTTTCATTTCACGGTCATTTCCATGCATTTCACGGTCAATTCCCTTCACTTCACGATCATTTCTATGCATTTCACGGTCAATTTGCTTCACTTAACAGTCATTTCCATGCATTTCACGGTCATTTCCGTCGATTCCGTTTTATTTCACGGTCATTTCCATGCATTTCACAGTCACTTCCCTTCACTTCACGGTCATTTCCATGCATTTCACGATCAATTTGCTTCACTTCACGGTCATTTTCAATGCATTTCCCAGTCATTTCTGGTGATTCCGTTTGATTCCGTGGTCATTTCCATGCATTTCACGGTCAATTCCCTTCACTTCACAGTCATTTCCATGCATTTCACGGTCAATTCCGACGTTTCCGTTTCATTTCACGGTCATTTCAATGCATTTCACAGTCAATTCCCTTCACTTCATGGTCATTTCCATGCATTTCACGGTCATTTACGACAATTTCGTTTCATTTCACGGTCATTTCCATGCATTTCACGGTCAATTCCCTTCACTTTATGGTCATTTCCATGCATTTCACGATCAATTCGTTTCACTTCACAGTCATTTTCATGCATTTCATGGTCAATTCCGGCGATTCCGTTTCATTTCACGGTCAATTTCCTTCACTTCACAGTCATTTCCATGCATTTCACGATCAATTCGCTTCACTTCACGGTCATTTCCATCCATTTCACGGTCATTTTCGGCAATTCCGTTTTATTTCATGTGAAATGTATGGAAATGACTGTGAAGTGAATCGAATTGACCGTGAAATGCATGGAAATGATCGTGAAATGAAACGGAATCGCCGGGAATTGACTATGAAATGCATTGGAAATGACCGTGAAGTGAAGCGAATAGATCGTGAAATGCATGAAAATGACCGTGAAGTGAAGGGAATTGACCGTGAAATGCATGGAAATGACCGTGAAGTGAAGCGAATTGACCGTAAAATGCATGGAAATGATCGTGAAGTGAAGGGAATTGACCGTGAAATGCATGGAAATGACCGTGAAATGAAACAGAATTGCCGGAAATGATCGTGAAATGCATGAAAATGACCGTGAAGTGAAGCGAATTGACCGTGAAATGCATGGAAATGACCGTGAAGTGAAGGGAATTGACCATGAAATGCATGGAAATGACCGTGAAATGAAACGGAATCGCCGAAAATAACCGTGAAATGCATGGAAATGACTGTGAAGTGAAGCGAATTGATCGTGAAATTGATGGAAATGACCGTGAAGTGAAGGGAATTGACCGTGACATGTATGGAATGACCGTAAAATGAAACGGAATCGCTGGAAATGACCGTGAAGTGAAGCGAATTGACCATGAAATGCATGGAAATGACCGTGAAGTGAAGGGAATTGACTGTGAATTGCATGGAATTGACCGTGAAATACATAGAATTGACCGTGAAATGAAGCGGAATCGCCGGAATTGACCGTGAATGCATGGAAATCATGAAGTGAAGGGAATTGACTGTGAAATGCATGAAATTGACCGTGAATGCATGGAAATCGTGAAGTGAAGGGAATTGACCGTGAAATGCATGAAATTGACCGTGAAATACATGGAATTGACCGTGAAGTGAAGCGGAATCACCGGTGTTGACCGTGAAATACATGGAATTGACTGTGAAATGAAGGTAATTGACCGTGAAGTGATGGGGAATCGTCAAGATTGACCGTGAAATGCATGAAATTGATCGTGAAGTGAAGGGAATTGACCTCAAAATGCATGGAATTGACCGTGAAGTGAAGGGAATTTGCCGAAATTCACCGCGAAATGCATGAAATTGATCATGAAGTTAATGAAATTTACCACGAAATGAATCAAATTGACCGCGAAGTGAATAAAATGAATGAAATTGATCATGAAGTTAATGAAATGAATGAAATTGACCGCAAAGTGAATAGAATGGATTTTTGACCATCGACCCGATGGAATCTTGGAAAATAACTACGTTGGTTGGCTAAATTAGCTACTCCTACCCCAAAATCATATGTGGTATATGAAGTAACTCATTCTAGTTTAGGAGATATGCTTGTTAAATAAATAGACAAAGAAATGAATTACAAGATAGAAAAATATTTTTATATACTTATATATATATATTTACGTAATTATGTATTAGAGAAAAATGTAAGGGGGAAAAAGTTCTCCTTGTAAATAATAATAATAATAATAATAATAATCTCTGGGTTTTTTTTTTCTGTGGAATCTTCATTGCTTTTGTGGGTCCCATCATGAGGTTTGTGTTATATCCAAACCGTCCATCTATTTGTCGAGCTCATATTAAGGCTTGAGACGAAAAATAAGACAGATCTAACTATCAAGTGGACCACACTGTAAAAGGCAGTGGGGAATTGAACGTATACCATTGAAACCCTTTTAGGGGTTACAGAAGTTTTGGATCATTATGAAATTTGTTTTTCCTCTTCATCCAGGTCTTTGTGACCTTATGAATAGATTGGATGGAAAATAAATGTTATGGTGGGCCCTACAAAATTTTTAACGATGAAAGTCAATTTTCCCGCTGCTCTTTGTGGTGTGGTCTAGTTGCAGCCGATCTGCTTGAAGGAAAAAGCAGGGCATTTTCGACCTTTGGCAAGTCGTCCGTACAGCTGGGGCTTATTCTGGTCAAGTAAATGGGGTGGACTTAAGCAGGTAAATGGTCCATAAACGGGTCGTACAGTGGTAAATTTCTCTTTAGTGTTTGCCTCATGGCTGTACCAAAATTCTGTGCTCCCGCTCAACCATACATTCGCTCTCGACGAATGTAGACGCGTCGGGTAGTTGGGTTTTCCCGCCACGGGCAGCATTAAGAATAACGAACTGAACGCTCAAGTTGGTTTTGTATAGCGTTGGAGATGGCGAGCGATTACTGGATCCTCCAGCTGAGGAAATGTACGGTGTGAAAAGTTTAGCAAAAAACTGATGGATGGGATTGTCTAATTGGTTGATTTTTTGAAAGGTAAAGCATCTGTTATAGGACCCAGTAGATGGATGAACCTGATTGATATGTCGCACTTGGGCGTGTACTGTGGAAAGAGATTAGAACTCTTTAAAAATAGATTAGAACTTTTCGATCACTTTGAATTTTATTTGATAATCTATGTAGATTTTGTACTACGATTTGGACGGCTTAGTTTGAGTTAGTTATGCCGCGTGTGTTGTTTCTAAGTGCCTGCGTATCAACCATCACAGGCTGCCAGAGTATTAAGCAACTCCTACTTTATTATACTCTAACGTACCGCAAGTTCGATTTGCGTATGTCGCGATTAAGTATCTCTAACTCGTCTCGCCCCATTGGGGCCCACATGATAAGACATGATGATCGAGACTGTCCATCTCGTCTATAACGTTATAACTAACTTTATCAAGAATAATCCCAAGCTTTGATTTTTCGAGTTGAACATTAGCCATTGAAAAAACTTCAATCCATGTAATCATAGAGATAGTTAGATTCGACCAATCAGAACCGTTTTATTAAAATGGACTGTAAAAATAGCGTTATATTATGGACGGTCGGGCTATGATGCCGTCTTAAAATGTGGGACCCAGTGGGGCGACATATTGTGCTGAACCCATGGCGCGATGTAAGGAAAAAAACGAACTTGGAAGCGGATTTCCTACCAAAGCCTTTCACATGAAGTTCCTGTGCAAGGATCTGGGTGGGGCCCACCGACATGTTTTTGATAAATTCAATCCGTCCATCTGTTTTTCGAGACCATTTAAGGACTCGAGATAAAAAATTAGGTGTATATAGAACTAAAGTGGGACACACAAGAGGAAACAGTGATTATTCATTGTTGAAGCATTCTTATGCCCGAAAAATTACTGTATCAGTCTATATTTTTGGTTTTTTCACTTCATCCCATTGACAGTGACCTTATAAACGGTTTAGATAACATATAAACATCCAGGTGGAGCCTGGGAAGATATCAACGGTAGAAATTTCTTTCCCTAATTTTCCCTCTCGTGTGACTCACTTAGTTTTTTATCCGGCTCATGTTTTTGTCGCACGCCCTAAAATGAGATCTCAAAACGGATGGACGGAATGGAATTCTCACATACATTGTAGTGGGCCCAACCCAGATCCTTGCGCAGGAACTTCCTGCGAAAAGCTTTCGCAGGAAATCCGCGTCCAACGAACTCCTCCGTTACTCCAGAGAACCGAATGCTTCGGGTCTGATCTGTCTCTGCGTCGCGAATTGCGTGTCAACCGATCATGAGTTCGCAACTCTCTCTCTCTTCTTCCCCTCCTCACCATGCCATGACTCGCAACCCTATCATCATACACCATTATCATCATCGATGCCATCATCACCACCGTCCTCTGATGCGAACCCCAGCGGCATTGGGAATTCCGACGGTCCGGATCCAACTCCACCTCCAGAGGCTCCAATAACCAAATGCAAGCTGAAGAAGATCCCTCCCATCCCCGTTCGCCGCCGCAGCACTGCTAGAAAAGAAGGGAAACAAGAACAAGAGGAGGATGAGGACGATGAGGACGACGATGACGATGATGACAACAGTGAAACGGACGGCCAGGATCTTCCCTCCCCGATCGGGGCCTCCTCCCTTGGCCTCAACCACATCAGAACGCGATCTGGCCCTTCGCCGCTCCACCGCCTTGCTCCTGAGCCCGAGGAATCAAAGATCAAGATCAAAGATGGGGATGCCAGTAAAGATCCCCACCCGGCGCGGCCCGCATTGTATCTTCCCCTCCACGCCTCGCTCCTGTCAGGACCAGGTACGATTCCGTGCCCTTCGATTCTCTCTTGCGTGCTGACACTGACAATTTGGTGACTGCACGGTTTCTGTGGGGCCTTGCCCCGCCACTGGGCCCCACGGAATGTGTGGCTGAGGGCGGCTTGTTGATCAGCTAGGCGTGAGTCCCTTCAATCTGAGCATGTTCTGTTGGGTCTCTCCTCATCAAGTGAACCCAAGTGGGCCCCACCAATCGGCGATGTGCCACACCATTTGGATGGGCACGCGCCGAGGGTGTGGGTGCTCACCTCATCAAGTGAACTGAAGTGGGCCCAGCTGTCCACAATGCGCAATGGTTTAGGTGACTTTGCATGAGTGCTGATGTTAGCTCTCACCAAATCAGGTGAACCCAAGTGGGGACCAACGATCCTCAATGAGTGGTTTGGATGGCCATGCATGAGTCCCATGGTGCGAGGAGGATGTGCACCATGGATTGTTGCATGGGCTTCCGTTCCACCCCCCCCCCCCCCCCCCCCTGTAAAAGTGGGTTTTTTAATCACCTTCCCCAAAGGGCATTTTCGATGCTCTGTTGAACTGAATCAAATAATTCAATTAAGGGCTTGATTTGGAAGTTGTAAATGGAATTGGAGGTAAATGAATTGGCTAACTCAATTGTGTTTGGATGGAGTAAATGACCTGCATTTGAAATCCAAATATTCTATTTGAATGGGAGTAAATGGAAGGAATTGGAACGCATTGGAATTTTTCAATATATTTATAAGAACGTATATGATATCCCAAATTAACTTTAATATATCAAATCAGTGTATAAATGTGATATTTAAGTGAATGATTATAATAAGCCCATTGAAATATATACTTTAGCCAAAAGAGAAAATTTTGAGCCTTGGGTGGGCCACAACCTAAAGGATCACAAGCAAACAACTTGCCAACGTTTTTTAACCGTCCATTTAGATGGTCAACCTTTGGACGGTTTGGATAATTTTATTGGTGTGATTTTAGTGATGTAGCCGATAACTAGATTGTTTTGGAGTATCATTAGCGTGCCATATGTATGGCGGACATGTATATAGCAGCATTTTTGTTTACTCGTGCAACTCTCCAAGGAGCTCAAGAAGGCATTTCACCCCATTTACTTCCAAATCCTCTCTTCCAGAGAGGATTTCATTTGCAAGCCCAATTACTCCCATTTTGTTTCATTTCCATGCATTTACTCTCATCAAACACACCTCAAATGTCATTTACCTCTATTTACACCCAATTCCCCCCATTTAGCTCCATTTACTCCCATCTAAACGGCCCTTAAGTAACTACTTCAGTTTATGATGGTGATCACGAGGATCTTTGGGTCTTCGACCCAAGGATGTGTGGACTACTTGGGTTTTCCATTTGTACAAGTGGGGCCCATGTTTCAGCAATCGAGAACGGTGTTCTGTTTGGATGCACCATGGATGAGGCAACCAGGGTTGAGCATTTCTGGGTTGAATGTGGATCATTGCTGTATTTCTTTTCTCAATGGCCTGTTTTTAGGCCACTAATTGAAGGTTAGAATTATCCTATTAAGAAGATTATTCAGGCATGGTCCATCCACCATGGGTCCCTACAATCGTGTGGACTGGATCATGGATATGCCAGGTTCACCAAAAAGAGCCTGTACTGCATACCAGATACACTTGTACTGGTACGTCGTACGTTCAAGTTCATCGAATCACAAATGTTGTTTCAATAGGCAATGGTGCATGGTGCACACATTCACATATCTATAACATACAGAACCAATCCTATGTTAGCATATACTGGGTCTTGTCGGCAAGTAGCGTGCTGCATAAGAGTTTCACCAGGTTACCTGGTTACCATGGGTTGGGTTTAGGAAATGGGTAGGGTTCAGGCCAGGTTGGGGTCAGCCCAATCCTGACCCATTTACTAAGCGGGCCAAGAATTCTTGCCCAAACCCGACCTGACCTACTTAAAAATTCATCAAACCTGACCTGACCAAACCCAATCCCTTCAATTGTACCTGACCCAACCTGCCATGAACCAACTCAGGTTTAAAAATGGAATATGATGCTAAGGCTATGCACAACCTAGCCCAAACAATGGATTGGTTCATACATATAAAAAAGCTATAATTTATTTTGTTTCAGGTTTTGGGTTTGGGGAGTCAGGCCATTTGGCTCAACCCATTTATAACTTATATGGGGGGTGTGGGTTGGGTCGGGTCAGGTATGGTTCAACCCAAGCCCAACCCATTTAAACAGGTCATATTTTTAGCCCAAGCTCGATGCTACCCATTTAGCTTGGCCCAAACCCAGCTCAAAAGTGGTTGGGTTAGTTGACCCACAGGCTGACCCACCCCATTGCCACCGCTAACTGTGTGTCTATCATGACAAACTGAAAATGGAGTAGACCGTGGTCGAGAACCGTATAATTCCTTTGACAACCAACCCTTAGTTTCAAGGCCATGCAATTTTTGTGCCCCATGTCAGGACTCGGAGTTCTGTATATATATATATATATATATATATTATATATATATATATATATATAATTTTTTGCAATGTTTGCCTGTAGAAGTGTAGTAGTTTGAGAAATGGAATTAAGAAGGAAAGTATAGAGGATGAGTTCGATAAACTATTGTCTTATTTGTAGTGTTTGAATCTCATTGCCTTTTGAGTGGTCCAAGGCAAAACTGTCACGAGCAAAGATGCTAAACTAATATGCTGCAAGGGCATCATCCTCTCTCAATTGATCAATTTATGTTTATTCATAATTCTTATAGGATTTTCTAATTTGTTCATTCTAAAAAAAAAGGAAAAGAAAAGAGGATTTTGTAATTTGTTGCTGTCAATTTATTTTCTGTGATATGAAGCATTTTATGTTTGCCGGGGAAATGTGAAGTAGGACTATCTTTGACTATTTGATTTATATTTTACACTAGAAACAACTAGTTGCACATTTGCGAATGTTTATTTAGAGTTTTCTCTTTCACTTTTAAACAGATAGGGGAGAAACAAATTTGTCATGGCTTGCTTAAATGCTGTTGGGGTTTGTTGTGAACACTGGGTCAATCATATATTTAACTATAGTGCTGATTGTTTTGAAGGACAATGTACAGGGAAAAAGAGTGCATGGGCTCAGTCCAAATCCCTTAAGGGCCGATTATTGCCCCATCCAGAGATTGAGGTAGTGATCTTGTCTAGCCATCTATTGTAATTGAGCAAAACAGGCTACATCTTCCCATGGCAGACTTCTTCTTCTTTTTGTCACTTGCATCTCGGTCCATAGTTTCTCATCATGATATCGGTCCCATACACTCATTTGGTTCTCATGATTGTAACTTTGTAGTATTGTCTTGCAGGGTCATCTTGTCACCTATGATGTTGCAAAGGGAATCCAGTCTCCACGTTTTCAGGCCATATTGAGGGTTACAAGTGGCCGTAGGATGAGAACTGCTGACGTCAAGAGCTTTTCTCACGAGCTAAATTCTAAAGGAGTACGCCCTTTTCCAATTTGGAAGCCTCGTGGATTGAACCATCCAGAGGTAATGTCCAGTTTGTACCATATCTTCAATTTATTTGATTGCATATTTCTTCAAATTCCTTTTGGACATGTTTGGATACATGGAATCCAACAGAAAAGAAAGGAAAAGCAATAATTATCCAATGATGATTTCCATGAGAACTATGAAAAAATGAATCCCAATTTTGAGTTCTTGTTTGGATTGCAAGAAAATCCCATATTCCTCTCACAGTACTCAACTAGTTTCTTGTGCCAAGAATCTAAAATATGGAAAGGTGTAATGGTTGCTGGGTGGAATCCACCCATTTTTTTGCTATCCAAACAACACAAATTGTTACATCAAAGGAAAACCTTTTTCCTTTTCCATTGTTTGGCATGGAGTCCATGGTGTCCAAATATGTCCTTAGCAATCTTGCTCCCATTTATCAGACAAAGTTCAATGTATTTTACTCGTTGACAGTGGATTCTTACTCTTGTGTCACAGTTCTTACGAGAGTATTTTCTCACACCATCTTTGTAGCTATTGCTATATTTTGTGAAAGTAATGGATTTTATGCTGATTAGATGCGTTTCTTGCAGGAGCTCATGGTAATTATTAGGTCAAAGTTTCACTACTTAAAAGAAGAAGTTAATTCGGATTTAGCTTGTTTTGCCGGAGATTTGATTGGCATACTTGAAAAAAATGCAGAGGTTCATCCCGAGTGGAAAGAAACTTTGGAAGATTTGTTGGTTGTAGCCCGACTTTGTGCTACGATGTCTCCTACTGATTTCTGGTCCAAATGTGAGATAATTGTTCAAAAATTAGATGATCGCCGTCAAGAGCTGCCGACAGGGACCTTGAAGCAACTCCATGCACGCATTCTTTTCATCCTTACTCGATGCACCCGTCTGATACAGTTCTATAAGGAGGGCATCTTAACCGAGGATGAGCACATTCTTGGACTTCATCAACTTAGTGATTTGGGAGTCTATCCAGAACAATGTTTTGGAGGTGAACACCAGGGCATCAAAAAGTCAACAAACAGTAAGGATTCGAAAGAAAAACCCACATGGAAGTCCCATGGGCAGGAAGAAGCAGAAGGTGACACTGCTAGAAGTACTGATTCATCAGCAAGTAGAGAACGCATATCTTCTTGGAAGAAACTTCCATCCCCAGCTGAAATGAGTCAGAAGAAAAAAGGCCATGACACAAATGATGCCGCCTCTAAAAAGAGACTGGATAAAATGAAAACAGATTCACATGAACATACAGAAAACCCAAATGCTCCAGAATGCCCTTCTGAAGGCTTAGTAAATCCATCAGATACTTTGTCAGTTCCCCAAAAAGTTTCTTCTGGTTACTGTGGAGGTCAGCAGAATATATCTGATGAGCATTCAATTATTTGTCGAATTTGTGAGGTAGAAATTCCAACTGTACATGTGGAAGATCACTCCAGAGTCTGTACAATTGCTGATAGATGTGACATAAAGGGCTTAAGCATTAACCAGCGGCTTCTGAGGGTTGCTGAATCTCTTGAGAAGATCCTGCAATCCTGTACACCGAAAAGCTCAGACTCGGAAGGAATAGGAAGTCCTGAGATTGCAAGGGCATCTACTTCAAGTATAGCTGAATCTTCTGATGGTACATCTCCAAAGCCAAGTAATTTTTCTCGTGGATTTTCTGGAGATATGATCGACTGCCTTCCAGAAGTTGATAATTCTTTAATCATGAACGATTTGAAGGGTTTGCCGTCCATGTCATGTAAAACAAGTAGCGTCCTGATGCCAGATCAGCTCATGTCTTCATCATCAACAGAAAGCATTACTTCGCAGTATCCACAGTCTACATCCACACCTCGGTCTAACTACATTAACTTGCTATTGAGTGAGAGGACTTCAATAATAGACCATGAAAACTTTCAACAGGTATTTTCGTCTCATAGTTGTTAGTAGCCTTGTTTACTCGGTTTCAGAGTGTCATCTTTTCGCCATGCAGACAATCAGTGAGCATGTAAAGTTACTGCTAAACAGAATGACAGATTTGACTACCCTGTGGAGAAGTTAAGCTGTTGAATTGTTAGTCAAAATATGGCAGACATATCAATCTGGTACTTCTTGATTAGTCCATATAAACTTTAGATACGATAGTTATTTCTCTAGTTCATCCACTGGTTGGCATGAAGTATAATGAATGAAAGTGTGGCCAGCATCTATCATCATGAATTTGGGTCCTGACCAAGGTGTTAAAACATGGAGTGGTTACTCCCTTATGAGGGTGAAATGGCTGTATCACTATATTGGCCAAAGTTTTTTTTTTTTTTTGAAGATACAGGGTGTCCCCGCCCCTTTTGAGGCGAGACTATTCCCTGCGGATACACGCAATCACCCACAACCACGTGTATTGGGTAATGCCAAGGAGGGGAGTCGAACCCACACCTATAGGGAGTGAACCCACACCTATAGGGAGCAAACCCACGGTGATGGCTGCTCGCCCAAACCTCGTTGGGTTTGTTATGTGTGTTTAGTCAACATAATAAGACCAAATCAAACAAATCTTGCTAGATTTGTGTTCGATTTGGGTATATTTGCATCAATTTTTTTAATTTGTTTTTCGACTGTCACTGTTTTATTTATTTATTTATTTTTTAAAATTTTAATTTTAATTCTGGCGATTTTTTATTCTTTAAATGTTTCTTAAATTGATGCATGAATAACTTTACAGTGGTTTTGATTTATTTATTTTTTAAAATAATTTTGGTCACTTCTGGCAATTTTCTGACTATTTTTGGGATGAATAGTGAACTGATCACTATTAATCTAATTTTTTTTTCCCCCTCAAATTTCTTGAGGGAAGTGTTGTATAATTGCTTACAGATGTGAGTTGGATGAATTCCACAGATTGCACGGATTTCTGGCTGTTTTCAGGGCTGTTCAAGTATATCCAAAATTGGTTGACATTATTTATCCGAATTTTATTTTAAAATTTTTTCCTCCAATATCTTGACGAATTTGAGATATTTTTAAGTGAAAGAAGCTTTGAGAAAGATGAAGTCAGGAAAAGCCCTCAACCGGATGGTATACTAGTAGAGGTTTGGAAGTGCATGTGAGATAGTAGTTTATTTTTGTTGATAGAGTTATTAAAAAAGAGTGGAAGATTGAAGAAAATGCCAGACAAATGGAGGAAAGTACTGTGGTACCTATTGATAAGTATAGAGGAGACATAGAGCTGTGCTAACTATCGTGGGATCAAAATTCATTCTATGAAAGTTTAGGAGAGTGATTGAGCAAAGATTAAGGCATGAGATGAATGCATTCAAAAATTAGTTTGAATTCATGCCAGGAAGGTTGACCATTGAAGGTATTTTCCTACTTAGACATTTGATGGAGAAATGTAGGGAGAGGAGGAAGGGTCTCCAAATGGTCTTTGTTGACTTAGAGAAATGCTTCAAGGCTAAGTACACAACAGGGTCCTTTAGAGAGTTAATTTGGTGAGTGTTGGGAAGAAAGGAGTTTCAAGAGGACATATTGACATGATCAAGCATATGTATGAGCAAGTTGTAACAAATGTGAGGACCACTAGTGCAGAGACGAGTGAGTTTCCCATTATTATATGCTTGCACTAGGGGTTGACATTGAGCCCGTATCCTTTTGCATTGGTTATGGACAATTTAAGCAGAATTTTTAGGAAAAAGTCTCGTGGAGTATATTATTTGTAGATGATGTAGTTTTGATTGACCAGGCAAGGAAGGGGTAAACAAAAAGCTAGAATTATAGAGTAATGCTTTAGAATATGAAGGTTTTAAAATTAGTCAGACTAAAACAAGTAGGGATTGGTGAGATGGGGAGAGAGGTGAAGAGGAGGGAGAAAGAGAAGAAGGGAAAAAAAAAAGAAAGATGGAGGATGGATTGGAGTAATACTGGAGTAGTTAGTCCCAATGTTTTAAATATCGACGATATCGGCCAATATATCCCATGATATTTCTTATATCCCACCTATATGATACGAAACGCATAGGTAGTACCGATATATCCCACATGTTCGATCCTGTGAGCATCTTCAATTTTCGATCCTTTTTTTTTTTTTTGTTGAAATTATGTTAAATCAGTGTCAAATGGTTGCAAATCCATTGGTTCTTCAATTTCATGTTTGCATGAAAAATCATGGACTTGGAGCTTTGATTTCGATATCCATTGGTTCTTCACATTTTTTTTTTTTTTTTGAAAATTTCCTTCAACCAACTGTCAATTGAGAGTAATTTCGAAGTATTTAGGAGTATTTGATGAAATGATCATCACATACACCATAATTTTAAAATTTGAGCTTAGGTGGTCCGCTTTGGGGGAAATTCGAATATTTCCTAATTTCTCCCAAATTGCTTGCAATGTTGCACTCCAAACATGAAATCAAACATGCATGAGGGCTGATCGGCTGATTTGTTGAGTCATTGTCAATTTTTGAAAAATAAAAATAATTTTAAATTAAAAATTAATAAAAAAATATTAAAATAATTTTTTTTTTCGAAATTTCCCTTCAATCAGTTGTTAATTGAGACTAATTTTGAAGTATTTAGGAGTGTTTGATGAAATGATCATCATGTACACTCTAAATGTTATCCATTCAATTTGAATATGGTTGCATTAGTTTAGTCAGACAATGCATAACTTAGGATCCTATACAAAGGAAACCTATTATGTGCACTTCTTTTTTGAGATGTTATGATTTAAAAGCGTGTATGAAGGTATTTTTTAACAATCCTTGAAGTTTCATTGAAAAAATCAACGATTCCCCCAATGTTTCCCAAAAAGTGCGATAAATTACCCAATACAAACGATATATCCCGTGCGATAACCGATACGTGTCTGTATCCCAAGGATGCGATACGTAACACGATACTGATATTTCAAACACTGGTTAGTCCCAATAGATTGACACTCTTCCTTAAATATCAATGGGTATATTGTACACTTATACCATAGAAAAAGGTAAACACACACAAGGGACAAAAAGGAGACAAAAATACATAGATTCCTCTATACTCCCCCTCAACTTGGAGCATAGATATTGATCATGACCAATTTGGAAGACATGGAAGTGATGTTGACCAATCCCATTGGTTTAAAATTTGCAACTTGATCATCCAACTTCAAATAGGACATGCAAACATACTGCGACGCCACCTTTTCCCATATAAAATGGCAATAACCTCAATGTGCTTTGGTGCATTCATGGTAAACCTGGTTAAGGGAGATGTGGATACCAACATGATTACCACAATTAAGAGCCATGGGAGAAGAAATTGGAAAACCCAACTTGGTGAACAAGGTCTTCTACTGAAATAGTTCATAGAAACCATGACCCCTAACCTGATATTCAGTTAGCACTAGAGTGGGCCACCGCAACCAACTTATTTTCCATGTCATGAGAATCTCCCCAACCAGGGTGTAGTAACCAGAGGTAGACCTACGATCAGAAGATCCTACCCAATCCGCATTGGTAGAAGCCTCCATATGAAGATGATCATGCTTAGGTAGAGAATACCACGCCTTGGAGATCTTTTGAGAAATTTCAAAATGCTATCAACAACATCTAAGTGATAGGTACAAGGGGCATGCATGAACTGACTCACAATGTTGATGGCATAACAATATTAAGATGAGTAATGGTCAAATGGATTAGTTTGTCGACTAGGCGTTGATACACATGCCCAACATCAGGAAGAGTCTGGCCGTTATCATATTGGAGATGGTGATTTTGTTCAATAGAGTATCCATTGGCCGAGCACCAAGAAGCCCACAGTATCAAAGAAGGTCAAGAGTATACTTCCGTTGGGAGATCATAATGTTGTGCAGAGATCGGGCAACCCTAGTTTCCAAAAAATAGCAAAAACGGTCAAGGTCTTTAATGTCAAACTCTATGCCAAGAGGTGACTTCATTTACTGTATAGCTACAACATCATCTCCCATGACAATAGTATCATCTGCATAGACAATGACAATAGAAAGATCCATAGAATGCTTGAATAAGTGTATGATTGACATTACTTTGAGAATAGCCAAACTTTACTAGTGCATGATGAAAGCGCTCAAACCAGGCCACGGTATTGCTTAAGACAATAGATTGCCTTGTGAAGTTTACACAGAGATCCACACACCATAGTTGGGAGAAAGCCAAGAGTAGGAGATATGTACACTTCTTCATGCAAATTTTTGTGGAGAAAGGCATTTTTGATATCCAATTGGGGGAGAGGCCATGGAAAATTTATGGCCAAGGAAAGTAACATACTGTAAAATTTAACTCGGTGACAGGAGCAAATGTCTTATGAAAGTTGATACTAAGAGTCTGAGTAAAAGCTTTCGCTACAAGGTGAACTTTCTATCGTTTGACTTTGCTTGGGTTTATGCTTTTATTTTATTTTATTTTATAAAAGCAACTTCATTAAAACGATAAAGGAGACTACAGCAGGAAAAAACCGACAAAGACAGAAAAAGAGGGCAAAGCTGCCGAGATGGCAGACAGCCCCTAACAACCAAGAAAAGAAAGATCAAAAGATTTTAAAATGGAAACATTCGCAGCCCATTTGATCAGCAACTTTTTAGCCCTCCTTCCAACCACAATACCAGAGGAGGAGACATTGTTGAAGCAACGATTGTTTCTTTCATCCCAAACAGCCCACCAGATGGCAATGATGGCCATACGCCAAATGATCATTTTGACCTTCCCTACTTTTTGCCCTTTCCAACTGGATAGCAAGCTGCCCGCTGACGGAGGAGCACACCAAGAGACCAAAAAATGCTGACAGAAGTCGGCCTGAATTTTAGTCATGAATGGGCAGTGAACCAACAAATGATTGACTGACTCCGTGTTGCTCATGCAGCAGAGACAGATATTAACTAACTGCAACCCTCTCTTAAGGAGATTATCTACAGTAAGTATTCTGTTACGACTGGCTAGCCACGCGAAACAAATGAACTTAGGAGGGGCCTGAATCTTCCATAAGAATGGAGCTGCTAGTCGAACGTAGGGAGACTGAGAGCAGGAAGCATTGTATAGTGATTTGACAGAGAAAGTAGACGACTTTTCCAACCTCCATATTATGCCATCATGCTGATTGGAAAGGGGAACCGATCGGCTGAGCCGATCCAGAAGAGTTTCATACTCCAAAGTCTCGCAGTCTTTTAGATTTCGGACTGTTCTGATGTCCCAGACTATACGACCGGCGGAGGCACTGTAGCAGTTGATGATTGGGATAGCTTTCATAGGGGAGAGGCGGTATATAAGCGGAAATTGGGTTTTGAGGGGCAGATCTCCAAGCCAAGGATCTTCCCAAAATCGAATAGACGCGCCATCGCCCAGTTCGAACGAAGAATGACGAATGACAGCGTTATTTTGCTTAAGGATCCCTTTCCAAATATGGGAGACTTTGTCAGGTGGAGCCTCTTTAGGCCACCAATCCCCCTATGAGGAACCATACTTGCCTCTGACTACCCTAGCCCATAAGGCCGTCTTCTCTGTGGCAAATCTCCATACCCATTTCCCTAGCAGCGCCGAGTTCATAATCTTTAGTTTGTTGACATTTGCTTCTCCTTCGATGAAGCCCTTACAAACATCGTTCCAGTCCAACAAGTGGAACTTCCTTTGATTGTCTTTGCCATACCACAAGAAATCTCTTCTGGCTTTATCGATGACCTTAAGCACCTGGCTGGGACATTTAAAGAGAGACATGTAGTATAAGGGAAGGCTTGACAGAGCAGCTTTGATAAGCGTGAGGCGACCTCCCATAAATAAGTACCGACATTTCCATGTAGCGAGTTGCTTATAGAACTTGCTGGTTATCTTGTTCCACATGGACGTTGGCGGCCTCTTGACCGATAGAGGGAGGCCAACGAAGAGGGTTGGGAACGCGGCCACTGGCAACCGAGAATGTCAGCGTAGCTCTGGAGCGAGGATGGGGGGACATTAATACCCTAGATCTTCGTCTTGGACATATTGATTGTAAGCCCAGAAACCACTTCAAAGCTGTGGAGTGTGATTAGGAGATTATGAATATAAGCCTCTTGAGTCTTCCGAAAAGATGAGCATGTCGTCCGCAAATTGGATTTGAGTGAGCGGGTTGGGAAAACCAGGCAGCGCAATTCCACGGAGAAGCCCCTGATCTTGCCCTCTGATTATCATGGCAGACAACGCTTTTGCCACTATCAGAAAGAGAAACGGAGAAAGGGGGTCACCCTGACGGAGGCCTCTGGAACTTTTGAAGAAGCCTTTTGGGGATCCATTGAGGAGAACTGAAAAATGGGCCGATCTGATGCAAGCAGTTATCCAGAATCTCCACTTAGCTCCAAAACCCATCCTGTGAAGCATATAGAGCAGAAAATCCCATTGAACATGGTCGTACGCCTTTGCAATATCCAGTTTGCAGAAGATGCCTTTAGATTTCGACCTGTGGCAGGAGTGGAGAACTTCATTTGCTATCAGCGCACCATCTGTAATCTGTCTTCCCCTTGAAAAAGCGTTCTGATTAGGAGAGATGAGGTTGCCGATAACCTTCGACAGGCGAGTCGCAAGGACTTTGGCTAAAATTTTATAGGGACCACCTATGAGGCTAATGGGGCGGAATTCGGAGAAGGAAGTGGCCCTTGTAACCTTAGGGATAAGAGAAATGAAGGACGCTCCAAGCCCCTTTGATAGTCTGCCACAGCTGTGAAATTCTTGCATGAAAAGAAGGAGATCGACGCGAACGACCTCCCAGAAAGACTGGAAGAAGGCCATCGGAAAGCCGTCAGGACCTGGCGATTTATCCCCTCCCGTTGCGTCGATCGCCTCTTTGATCTCCTTCTCAGTGAATTGAGCTTCCAGCGCCTCCGCGTCGACCGTATCCAGAATAGGGAAGGAGAGGTTATCCAACCGAGGCCTCACCCAGTTCTCAGCCGAGAGGAGATGAGAGAAGTAGGCGATGGCATGCTTTTCGATTTCAACTTTATCTTCAATTGCGGTCTCCTTGTCGAAAATGCTGAGAATGGCCTTCGAACGAGCATGCAGGTTGGCTAGATTGTGGAAATATTTTGTATTCTTATTGCCCTCAGCAATCCATTTCGCTCTAGATTTGATTCTCCAAGCAGCTTCTTCTTCAATTGCTCTGTTAGACAAGATCTGAATTATGGATATTCGTTTGGATTGAGACTCGGACGAGGACGGGCGATCTTCAGAAACCGAATCGATTTGTTGGAGCTCCAATAAGATGCTGGCGGTATCAGCCTCCCTTTTCTTGACCTCCTCCTGACGCCACTCCTTTATCTTAGCCTTGAGAAATCTAAGTTTGCACAGAATTTTGTGCCCGGCGAAACCATCCACCTGAAAGCCATATCACCATTCGATGATTTTCTGCCTGAGATCATCAGAAAGGAGCCAAGCCGAATTGAATCTAAAGGGTTTAGGACCCCAGTCTTCTTCGATCACCGAAAGCAGAATCAGACAGTGGTCGGAGGTGGTTCTAGGCAAAGCCACTTGCTGAACGGATGGGAAAGCTTCAACCCATTTGGGCGTAAGAAGAAATCTGTCTAAGCGAGACTGGATAGGGGAAGCCCGCCCATTGGTCCACGTAAATCTGGCACCCTTCAGCGGGAGATCGATAAGTTGATGGAGCTGAATCCAGTCAGAGAATTGCAGCATTGCCGAAGTCGGCCTTCTGTTTCTGGAATGATCTTACGGATAACAGGTGGCATTGAAATCTCCTACTACACACGACGGCCCTGGAAATGAAAGTCTAGCCTGCGTTAGCTCCTCCCAAAATTGAGGACGAACCGACTCAGCGATGGGCCCATAAACAACAGAGAGGAGGCAGTGGAAAGGGGAACACTTATCTTGGAGTTCAAGTGAAACGGAAAAGATACCCTTGGAGGATGATAAGAGATCCCATTTGAAAGATTTCCAAGCAACCAGGATTCCACCTGAGGATTCGACAGCATCCAAGGTGATCCATTTGGCGTCGGCTGCTCCCCAAAGCGTAGGGAGAAGACAGTCTTTAAAGCAGGCAACCTTTGTCTCTTGAAGACAAACAACTTCGGGATCATGATGAGAAATGGAAGCTTTGATGAGGCTCCTTTTATGCTTGGAGCCAACCCCCCTGACATTCCAAGAGAAAATCTTCATTGGGAAACCATCCTTCCCCGGATACCCGACCTCTTGGACAAGGCATTAAAAGCTGATAGGAACCCTGGGCTGGCTTGAAGGCGTTGTAACTCGCGGTTGGTCAATATTCTGGCTAATTGTTTGGAAGGCGAGTTGCCTTTCGGGAGAGGCCTTCCTCTATTTTCTATACAGTGGAACAAAGCGATGTAGTCTTCCAACCGATCCCCGAAGGACAAACCTAGGGCCCGCCCTACCTTCCCCACAGCTTCTTTGATCTAGCGCTTGTTTTGTAGCTTGGATATCAAGTCCGCCCTATCCCTTAACAAGGTTGTGTCTTCTGTCTGCCGCTCAGTGATCATCTAGAGGGGTTCCGCCATGAGGACCTCAGAGGACAGATGTTCGTCAAAAAGCGTGAGCGGGCCCGATTCCAATGCGTCAACGTAGAGGGAAGAGGAGAGAGGGAGAGAGAGAGAAGAGGAAGGTCGGGACTGGTAGTCGGAATGGCGATAGATGGACATGTCTCTCCCTCCCGAGTCGTCTTCGGGTCAGAGAAGGGATAGGGGTAAGAGGAGAGAAGGGGTGACAAAGAAAGGTTGGGAGTCTTCCAAATCGGAAGAGGAGAGTCAGTACAGGTGTGAGGGGTGGAGGTGTTGGGTGTTGGTAAGGACGGGATAAGGGCAGCGAGCGAGGGGGTTAAGAGAAATCGGGTGTCGAGATGGGAGGTAACTGACGAGAGAGGAATCGGGTCCAAACTCGAAGGTAGACCATCCCGCGAATGGCCGAAAGACGTCGTTGATCCTACCACGTGTCCCGCATCCCTCCCTTGGTTTACTCCATAAGAAGACACGCATTCGATGATGCAGGTTGAGGGCTGGGCGGGAGGCGGAATAACAAATATCTCTGACGATCTGCTACAGGTTGTGTCGTTAATCGAGGGGGTCTTCTGCTTATACCCCGGATAAACTGTCTCCTTACTACCCTGCGGACCCGAGGAGCTGCGCGAGACACCATGTGTCGCTGAAAGAGAAGGAAATTCCTTCGCTTGCAGTGCTGAAGAGCTGGACATCATGCCACGCGTCCTCGATGAAGCGCCAGCGTTCGTCGCGTGCGGAGATCGAGGCGTAGTTGCTGGCGGAGACGACGTGGGAGGTAGATTTGGGCGGCCACGTATCTCTATGCCATCAAGGTGTCTGACATTGAGCCGACCCCGCCTGCGAAAATGTCAGGATCATGCGAAGGTGTTCCACGGGAGTAATGAGATTGTGCTCTCTCAACAATGGAGGATGGTTGCGGCTCCGACGGCGCCAGCTCTTCTAGAATTCGCCAGAGGTCACCCCGTCTAGGATACTGCTGCCGTGGAGATTCCTTGATCACCGGAAAGTCGAAAGATCGGTCTTCGACGGTCACCCTCACCGATGAAGGTAGCAAGTCACCTTTTCTCTGTCTCACCCTGACCCCGATGACGCCGATCTCCTCCCCCAGCTTTGTCTTCAAATCTAACTTAAGACACGAACCCAAGTATGCTGCCACAACGATGAAGAGCTCGTCGAACCAGAACTCCAACGGAATTCCCCAGATTTGGAACCAGGCATTCTCCATCCCGAATGTGGAGAAGTCCTCCCACTTCAAAACTCTGGCCACTGGCCCACCAGAGTGAAGATGCTCAGCCATGATCAACATTTCGTGATTGACATCAGGGCAAAACTTAACCCATAATTCATTAATCCAATGGGTTTGAGGTTGTAGTTGCTTGGCCGAAATCCCGTGGTCTCTAAAATCCAATCCCGCACCTGCGAAATGGATTCTCCTTCCTTGCAGATGATGACTATCGTGCCCTGGAGATTGTCGCTGGCTTTGAGGAAATTCGCCGAACTGACTTCAATAGGGACGCCAATTTTGGATTGGGGTTAGAGGGTAGAGAGGTAGGGCGCGAACTAAGAGGGTTGGGGTTATGGTGCAGGAGGGCGTCCTTAAAAGAGAGGCTATCGGAGGAGATGGTGCTTACAGGGAGGAGGGGGTGGGGGTGGAAGAGGGAGGCTCGGGGGCTTCGGGCGATAGGCCTTGGTAGACGTCGGATGAGGTTTTGAGGTCGAAGGTCGTGCTTTAGCGGACGCTGGACCGAATCGGGCACGTTGGACCAGCAGAGGGTTTCCGGCGAACTTGACCCCATGTAGCATGCCAACTGCTCTGGCTAGATCATCCTCCGAAGACATGCGGACGAGCGCAAATCCTCTAAAAGTACCTGTTTCCTTATCACGAGGCATTACGACATCCATTACTGCTCCGGCCCTCCCAAATATGCGTTCGATGTTGAGAGGATACCAGCTTCTTAGGAAACCCTTAACAAACAAAGTTGGGTAGGAGACACGATTCCTGGCTGAAGGGTGTTCCGTTGAAGTTTTCCAGTGGGAAACCACCTTCCAGTTATTGTCTCCATGCGTATGAACTGCATCCTGATTCGGTGCTTCGTCCCATAGAGCAGCTGGAGCCGATGGGCTCTCAACCAGCAGAGATCTCGAAATGATCGTGTTGGAAGAATCGTCGGTAGATGAGTCACCCCACCGACGTGCAAGCTTTCCAGTTGTCGTCTTCGTCGTCAAATCAATGGTTTTGATCATTGATGATCTCCAAACAATCGATGATGATTCCTAATTGTCTGCTTCATGAGTATGGCAACGCTGAATCAACCGATCATCTTTTCACCCACCGTCCCCTTGTCTGTCAGGTGTGGAACAAGTTCCTATGGAGCTTCAATATATCTTGGACAATGATGTCTTCGGTCGGGGCCTCTTCATGGCGTGGCATGGAGTCGATCTTCAGAAACAAGCGAAGGTTCTTCGGGCTAGGCTTGATGGCTGCTCTCTGTGTGATTTCACTTTTCTCGATATTGAAAATCCATTTATATCCAACTACCTTCTTCCCAGGAGGCAATAGAACAAGATCCGCTGTCTAGTTTTTTCTAGAGCACTCATCTCATCCAACATGGCATTTCCTACCAAGAAGCAATGAAACCTAGTGAGTGCTAGAAGAGGCTGGGACGAAGACATTATTAGAAAGGAATACACAATAAAATGGGGATTGGAGCAATACAAAATAAAATTGGCAAGAGGATGGGCAATGCATGATCACTTGCCTTTGCTTAATGTGATGGAAACATCAAGGGAATCACCATGAGAAGGCATGCATGCGTCTAGAGCATTGGATTGGAGAGGGTTGTCAGGAGGGAAGTGCATATCCGTTTTCTTCTAACAAACGTCTTCATGCCCTCGGCTAGTGAAAGAGGAGATTCAAAGGAAAGAGAGGTAGACAAAGGAGCAATATGAGTACGTAAGGGAAAGTCAGACATCGGAAACGGTAAGGACACACTGAGTGCTCCTGCTTAGAAGTAAAATCAGTAGATTTTTTTAGAGCATCAATAGACTTTGATATTCATTGAGACATACTTTTTGCCTAAGATTCCGAGGGAGTAACACTTATGTGCTTTGGTTCTATAAGAATAACCTAAAAAAGTACATTTGACTGCCTTGACATTTAATTTATATTGGGGAGTAACACTTGTCCATTTTGTTTACAAGAATAACCTATAAAGATACATTTGACTGCCTTAGCATCTAATTTATCTCACTTGAGACATATGAGGAATATGAACAAAACACATTCAAAATCTCGAGGAGAAAAAAAAAAGCGTTTTTCCGGTTGCAAAACTGGAATGGGTGTCTTGCCTCGAAGGATACATATGGGCATGCAATTTATTAAATTGGCAACACTTAAGACAACATCAGCCAATAGATTCATAGGGACATTTATTTCAAGAAGAAGGGTACCCGCCACTTTAAGAAATTGTCTATTCTTTCTCAGAACTAATGATTTTGGTATTGAAAATATTGGCCGATATATCCAATGATATATCTTGTATCCCACTTGTGTGATAGTTCGATCTAGTGAGCATTTTCGATTTTCGATTCTTTTTTTTTTTTTTTTTTGTAAATCATGTTGAATTGGTGATGGTTACAAATCCATGATTGTTCATGTTTTGCATGAAAAATCATGGACTTGGAGCTTCAATTTCGAGATTTGGGGGAGATGGGCCAAATTGCAGAAAATTGGGAAAAATCGAAATTTCCCAATTTCTCGCAAATCAGTTGCAATCTTTGCATCCCAACACAAAATCAAACATGTATGTAACCTGATCTAGTGATTCTTCCTTTTCTTTTGAATGTATTGTTTATGTTTCCATACACGTCTTCTTACATTTATAAAATATATGAATGGACTTTGAATATAATTGCTTCAGTTCGTTCAGACAATGCATAAATTAGGACCCCCATACAAAGGAAACCTATTTTGTGCACTTTTTTTTTTTTTTTTTTGTAATGTTTTGATTTCTAAGCATTTATTGATGTCTTTTTTTAACAATCTCTGAAGTTTCATTGAAAATTTTAACTAATTTCCCCATTTTTCCCAACAACAACGATACATTAAGCGATACAACCGATATATCCCATGCGATAACTGATACGTACCAGTATCCGAAGGGTGCGATACATCACGCAATTATGATAAGGAAAACATTGCTTTCAACTACCCTAATTTGTTCTAGAGTATAAGGACCAAGGTATTCCGTACTGGTAACGGTGGCCATAACGGTCACCACCATTACCGATACGGGGGGGTAACAGCCGTTACTAACCCGTAACGGTTGAAAATTTAGATTTGTTTAAAAATTTCTGAAAAAATATCTAGAAAATCCAAAATAATGTAAATATTCCAAGTACGTATTCAATTTTTTTTTTTTTTTTGAACATGTTTATGGTAGTGTAATGGTCCACTCTTTGGTGAGAGTGTTGTATTGAGTTGTCTAGTGAATTTGTGAACATTATTACAAGTCTCTAATGTTTACAAATCACAATCAAGCACTAGAACTAGAAACTAGAAAAAGGCATAAATACTACTTTTTCAATTTAAAAAAATGGCCCTTAGAGGTTCTATTCGCTAAAATACCTTCAATCTATGGTTTTAATATTAAAAACTACAGTAAGAGTGGTTGAAATCAATTGTAAAATGACCTAGGGGAGTTTTTGGAATGAGAAAAGCGAAAAAATGAGAAATTTTTATTTAAATAGGAAAAAAGTGGTCGTTTTTCGACCTTTACGGGGGTAATAGTCGTTATGCCCCGTAACGGCTGATACGGCCTAAAAAAACCAACTGTCCCGTTTCACCCCCGTATCGCGTAATGGTCATGGCCGTTACTTATACGTATCGACCTTTACGGGTGTGTCGTAACGGATATGAAACACTTTGATAAGGACAAGTAATGTAGGGACATTTTCATACTGGGCTCGAGTGGGGTTGCCTGTGGGATGTAGGGGCACACACGGGGTGGGCGGCCCGTGCGAGGCGGGCCTCACCCATGTGAGGCGGTACCCATGTGATTTAAGGCCCACGAGGGGGGTTCGGCCGAGGTCCTAACCCATGTGATGTGGGGCCTGGGCTATGAGATAAGGGTTTGGTTCGCCATGCTCTATCAGTTCGAGCTTTTAGAGCAAGTGGTTAATTATCCAGCATCAAAGTGGTATCTGAGCGGGAGGTTTCGTGTTCGAGACTCCTCACATGGGGTGATTAATGCAGGGGCATTTTCACACCAGACTCGAGTGGGGTTGCTTGTGGGATGCAGGGGCACACTCGGGGTGGGCGGCCCATGTGAAGCGGTACCCGTGTGATTTGGGGCCCACGAGGGGGGTTTGGCCGAGGTCCTAACCCATGAGATGTGGGGCCTAGGCAATGAGATAAGAGATTGATTCGCCATGCTCTATTAGTTCGAGCTTTTAGAGCAAGTGGTTAATTGTCCTACATCAACAAGTGGTCTAAGACTCGATGTCATTTTGTTTCAAAAGGTGGTGGGATGTATTCACCACCCTTATCTAAAAGTAATATTTTTATTTTGGCATTGAATTGATTGGTGACCAGATTATGAAAAAAATTAAATGATGAAGAAAACTTCATCGTTGTGTTTCATTAAGGTAGACCTATGTAGTTTGAGTGCAGTCATCAATGAATGAGACAGTACTTGTAGGACAAAAACAGAAGGAATAGGAGAGGGGCCCTCTACATCAGATTGGATAAGGTTAAAAGGAGTATCTCAATTTTCATTAGAGCTTCTTGTAGAGTGACAATGTTTTGCAAGTTGGCATGTATCTTATAATAATTCACATGCACCATTAGATATTGGAATGTCCTAAGTGACGATGCTAGTACATAATCGGGTCAGTATTAGATCTAGCACAATTGGATATTTGGTAGGCGGATCTAGCACCATCCTTCAGTTCAAAAAGATAAGAGGCCGCTTCGCCCATGGCCACCCCCAACCCTTTGTCTAGTCTTTAAGCCTTGAATGAGACAATGATGGGTAAAAAGTTATACTAGATCGAGAGACTTAGTAAAGCGACTCATAGATAATAAATTATATGACAATTTTGGAGATGGTTCCCATACCCACTCGAGTATAAGAATCATCAGCGATTTTAACATAACTATCCGATAGGGACAATAATAAATAAGATAAAAATTGACAGTTCATACTGGACATATGATCGGAAGCTTAGAATCAATGATCCAAGACATACTAGGAGAAGAGGTGGACACTAGATGAGCAGATGCTGATATGCCTAATGAGGAAGGACAACTTGGATAAGAGGAGGTGGCACACTTCTAAGTGTGCCAGACAATGATGGAGATATACAATTAGTTGGAGAGCTATGAGTGTCACTTGAAGAATCATATTTTTGAGATTCATCCCGAACTCCTATGGCATCAATAGTAGCAGCATAGGCCTTCCTTGGTGGTCGACCAACTAAGTTCCGACAAGTATCTCTCATATGTTTGGGGTGACCACAACAAGTGTAAACTAGTCTATTCCTCTTATCATTGAATAAGTTGTTCTGACCTTAACCTAAATCCGTATGCCCATGGCCCACATCACTATGAGCATGACCAAAGTCACCAAGGTCAAACTTCTTGGGTTCCACAATGGTCCCATCTAGGTAACCTAATTTTTTTCGTACTCCAATAAACATACAAGCTGATTTGGATGATGCCAAATAGTTCTCTCCGTCAAACTTAACTAAAGTAATCTGCCATCCTAGAAGCTCACCTATACCAAGTACAATGATTCTCCTTGGAATCATCGACGAGCTTGCAACATTACTGGAGTTGGAGGAGGTTCTCTCCATGATACCTGGATAAAGCCAAAATGACTACAACCAATAGAATACGACTACTAAAACACACCACGCTGCCCTGCAGTGGACATCCGGGGGTACACAACCCCAAACACATTAATCAACTACCGACAAAAAATAAGTGCTCAATTAAAGAACACAGGAAGGGCCCAAAAACTAGGTTGTATGGCAACACTCTTCCATAAATAATACCATCATTCCTTCGAATCTCAATGAAATAAAGTAGTGTTTGATCTGGGGGATTGCTAAGAGAAACAACAATCTCCAAAACACACGAAATCTGGATTTTTTTATTATGTCTATTTTCAGCAAAATACCATTAAATACTACCCAAACATTGTGAAAAAACACACCAATATTCTTATAAATTCATCCCCTTTTAGATCCCATTTCAACATCAAGTGGTCATTTCAATGTACATTGTTGACATCAGCAGTGCACGCGATCATCTCTACAAACCTACTTTAATACCGTTTTTTTTTTTTGTAAAGGGCGGGGTAAGGGAATGGACGATAGAGAATGGGTGGATTAGGGCAGTATTTGCGTAGTTTATCCCAATAGACTAACATCTTCTCTTAAATATTAACAAGGTTGTTAAAAGTATTATGGGTTCACATGTTTTGATGTGAAATAGGGAAAGAAGGATTATTTTAATAGATACTAGAGAGAAGAAAAGAGCAAGATGGAGAAAATAAAAGAAAAGGCAAAGAGAAGAAGAGAGGAGAAACAACTGCTCGCATGCAAGCCTCCTCACATTTTGCCATCTTATTTTATTAGGGCTGGACTCATTACAGTTGAAATTACAAAATCGCAGTGTTTTAAATAGCGTGTAGCGTATAACATAACGTTTGACCCTTTATGGCGTATAGCATAAGTTACATGATACTCACTATTTTTTAATTAAAATAATAGAAAATTATGATAAAATTTACAAAATGCATAATTCGTATGAGTTCTTGATAGCGAATCTAGATCATCAACCACATATTTCCATGAAAAATGTCTCTGTCTCTCTACCTTCAGACACCTCCAAGTGTGACCTTTTTTTAAAAAAAAAAAAAAAAAAATTATTCAAACACCACAAATTCACAATATGGACCACAATTTGGATGGTCTGGATTGATCTAAGTGCTCTATCCACGATATGGACCACAATTTGGATAGTCCGGATTGATCTAATGTAGTGTGTGTGATGGGGATGAGTCACCACCATTTAAAAATAGGTGTTGAACTAGCATTAGAAGAAAAGCTTTTTTATTTATTTTTATTTTTTTATTATATATATTTAAAAATGAGATCTCAAGTAGCATATGCTACTTACGCTACATGCTCTGTAGCTTACACTACCAAGGAGTTACGCTACTTGCATATGCTATGTAGCATTTTAGCTACGCTATGCTACAAGCGCTACCGAAAACACTGCAAAATTGTCCTCCTTAAGGACTAACTAAAACACATTCACATGGGCCCAAACTTGGGCCTAAACTAAAACTAAAGAACAAACCAAAGCCTAAAGGGGCCCAAGATCCAAAATGTGTGAACCCACAATACTTTTAACAAAGGTATATTGTACATTGCATGCCATAGTAAAAGGTTCATGCACACACAAGAGACAAAAAGGTGACAAAATTACATATATTCATCTAGAAAACAAAGTACAAGGAATGCAATTTTAGTAATAATAGGAGTGTAAATGAGGAATTAGTTAAGATTGTAGACCAAGAAGTACCCCAAAATGATCATTTTCGATATATTCGATCAATAATTTTGGAGAGTAGAGAGATTGAGAAGGACGTTGCTTGTAGAATTAGTGCTGAATGTATGAAGTGGAGATGTGCCTATAGAGTATTATTTCATTGTGCTTGCTAGTGAAATAAAAGGGGAAATTTTATAGGATCTATAAGACCATCTAGGCTCTATGAAACAGAATGTTGGACATTCAAGGAATGACATGTTTATAAGATGAGTGTAGCTGAAATGAGTGATAAGACGGATAGAATTAGAAGTGAATGTATTTGAGGGAACTTAGGAGTAGCACCAATAGGCAATTAGTAGATGAAAAGTAGACTCACATGGTATCGCCATGTGCAACGAAGACCAAGAATTGCACTAGTTAGGAGTGATTTCGTTCAAGTTGAAGGCTCTAAGAGGGCAAGGGAAAGGCCCAAAAGTATGTTGGTGGATGTAGTAAGAAAATACTTGAGGACCTATGATCTGATTGAGAATATGGTGGTCATGAACAAGATTTGTGTAGTTGACCCCAAGTAGTTGGTATAAGGCCTAGATGATGATAATGTGATGAAGGTATCACTTCACGTACACCTTTGCGTACGTATTAGAGGAGGAGGCGGGCCGCACCGATTTTCTTGTGGCTATGCGAGTACCTGTGATCGTGTTGAAGACCCCATGTGCATGTGCAAGCATTTGGAAGACCCCATACTGGGAAGATGCACATGGGTTGCTTTATGGAGTGATCTAGATTGTTGGATTGGAGGGAAGTGACGATCGGGCCGTTGGATCGCGTAGATCACATGATCGAGCCATTGATCATGGATCGTCCACATTAGTTTTTAGATTTTATCATCTTTTAGGATTTAGTTTTGATTATTTTATGATTGTACACCTTTATTAGTGATTTTAGTAGATTATCTTTAGACTAGAACCATTTTATTAAATTCATAAGACGGTGTTATTTGTAATTTTTGAAACTTCTTGGAGCTATAAGGTGTGACCTCTTGCCCATTGGATTTTTTGATTTAAAAAGAAAAAGAAAAGAGAAAAGCTCTTGCTTTCTTCTTCTTCGTCTTCATCTTATGAGACTTGAAGATAACTTCTATGTGATTTGGAAGAGAGATTGGTGTGAAGCCAATCTTCATCAACATTGGTTCGAGGTCTCCATCTATCCCTACATCATCATCCATTCATTCTCCACGAGGTATTTCTTCATGGTTGTTCGATCTTCTCCATCCCCAAATCTTCATCTTTCTTCTAAACCCTACTTTCCCATACCAATCAAGGAGCCAAATCTTAAAAGTCCCAAACCCTTACAAATCTAGCCACACGTGTGACCGTACGGCCACACGTGTGAATCTCCTGGGTTGACCTTACGGACACCCTTTGTCCCTCTTTGGTTTCCCATCACCCTTGAAGCTCTCTTCTTCCTTTTCCTAAACCCTAGACCTAAACCTAGAAATCCCAACTTTCTTATTTTCTCAAATTACCAAACTCTAACTCCTTCCATTCTTCAATTAACTCAAAATCCTTACACCCTTCTATCTTAAACCTCAAATCCCATATTCTAACATCTAAACCCTTTAATCCTTCACCCAATTCGATTCCATAAACCCTAATTCCTAGATTTCCCTAATTTCCTAAACCCTAATTTCACCCTAGGTAGTATTAGGTCTTCTACTTTGAAATAGGCTTTCCCTATGCTAACTGGATGTCCCTACATCCATTAAATCCTAGTTCATTTATTTAATAATCTCGTACGACGATGTTTGGTAACCTAGGCTAGGATTATGCATGATTTCTTTTGGTTTTCTTGGTATTTTTTATGGTAATGGCAAGTTTTATGTTTTTTTATTTTATTTTATTTTATTTTTTTAATTACCTTAATTTTGCTACTTGATTTCACATCATATTTGGTTCATGCATCGGTCCTACATAATAATGGTATTGAAGTTTCTTGATGGAAATGGTGTATAATGATTAGGGATATGCATTAGTGGGATGAATCCCACGGATTGCATGAATTTTGGGCCTTAATCTGTTTGCGTAATTGTCTCATCAACTCATTATTGGATTCATTACTCATATGTGGGCTCATAATTGTAATTATGTAATGGGGTGATTTTTGGAAACTGTGTGATGATCCCACCTTAGAGTTATGGATAGAGGATTTCTTCATCTCTGTGGCCTCTCTCATAGGATCATTCATTGAAATTGATCCGAAGACAAAGAACGGGGAAGAAATGGCACTTTGTAGAATCAGGATCAGGAAGCACAAGGGAAGCCTCCTCCCTCAGCAGATCACAGTCAAGGTGGGTTACAGAAGTATCTTCCTGCCTCTGCAAGTGGAGTCGATGGGCTCTTACGCTCCAAGATGGGGTGATTTTTGGAAACTGCGTGAAGATCCCACCTTCGCATCCTCGGGTTTGTAGAAGGAAGATGGTGCATGGGTTCCATTCTCCCGCGGAGCACCGATCGGCGACTCCTGCATTGCTGCAGGATCCATTAATGCGCCGAACAGTTGTCCACGTCTTAGCCCTACACGTGGCATCTGTCTGCCCGAGAGTGTATCGACTCTCGAGTCCTCTCTCCCCCCTGCGCCACATTGCCTATTGGAACACTCTAACTCTGAGGCAGGTCCTCAGCCAGCGACGGAGATGGCGCCATGTCTGGGTTCTTATCAGGTGAGCCTGCTCTCTCAAGACACTGAAGGCGACTGTTGCCTTATGGGAAGGGTGACACGCAACCAGGAGCATTCATCACCGTCTGAACCCCGACCTGTAGCTCTCGATCGGTCGTTAGATGGCGATCCCACATGCCCTCCATCGTGCGTTTGGTTAGGTTTGGACCCCGATGCTTCTTCTGAAGCTAGTTCTCTACCTACCGAGCCTTCTGGACCGGCTCTCCATTTGTGCCAAGTGGCGCCTACCCATCGGGTGCCATCAGCTTTCCTCGAACCAGTTCCGATCCTCTCCAGGGTCGGTCTTCACTCTCATAGCCTAGATCCTCCCGACCTAGAGACCTCTCTAAATCCTATCCTAGCCCCACCCCCATCACCAATCCAAGCCTTCTACCCTCCGCTCAATCAACCTCTCCCTTCATCGCCTAAACTACCTTTCCCTCACCCTCTAGACCTTAACCTCCCCCTCATTTCTGCTTCCCACGGCGACGACAGGATTTTCTTAGTCCCTCTTCACCGAAATTTCTGGACCTTTCTCCCGCCCCATCCTAACTCTCTCAATATTCCCCACCACCCCAACGCCTCGCTAAGCCTCGATCTGGTCCCTTTTGACCCCTTTTCAAAGGGCTATTCAGATGAAGAAGATCTCTCAGACTCCCAGTATCAGCCGTCTTGCAATTCGCCGTCCCACCCGTCAGTTATCTCTAAATGGTCAGACCAGCACCTTATCACCCTGTTTCAACAAGGGCCGAGAGAGGATGTCATCGACGCAAAGCCTCTCCAAATTAGAGATGGGCACTCAGAAATTCAGGAAGATGCTTCTGATATTCAGAAGATCGCAGAAGTAAGTAGGGCAAAGCTCGCAGATTCCATCCACAACAAGAAGTGGATTAGGGATGCCATGAACCGTGTGGGCAGGAAGTTAGGTCTCTCCTCCTTGGGACTGTCCTGAAGATTACATTGCCTTGTTCCACTGTGTTAAATCAAGAGGGAGACCAATGTCTGTGCATAGCACCCCCAGAAAACGTTCTTCTAAATCATGTAGGGCCAGAAAACGTCCCTCCAGATCGTGCAGCTCCAGAGAACTCCAATGCGTCGAATCGTCTTCGGATATTCCAGCTTCCATATTTTCTGAAGCCGGGCGTCAGGACGACCAGGGCAGTTCGGTGCTTCTATGAAGATTATGTCATGGAATGTGCGTGGTATGGGCTCTAAGCAGAAGAGAGCGCTTATTAAGGACTCTTGCAGTAGATATAAGCCTCATATTGTCTATCTTCAAGAAACGAAGGTTCAACAGTTCGATAATCGCTTGATGCGATCCATCTGGAAGGACAATGATACTAACTGGGTATCTCTCGATGCTATCACTGCAACAGGTGGTATTCTGATCACCTGGTTATCAGACTGTTGGGTTATGCAGCAATGGTGGTTTGGGAGATTCTCCATCTCGGTTATTCTCAAGGACACTGCCGTAGGCATCTCCGTTCTTATTTCTTTTGTTTACAGCCCTACGGTTGAAGCTGAGAGAATTCTTTCTAGGAGGAGTTGTCCGAAAGCAGACAGAAATTACAGGCCCGTGTTGTTTTTGTAAGGGACTTCAACACCATTAGATACGCTGACGAAAAGTTTCCCTCCTCAAGACCGAAACCAGCAATGAAAGCCTTTTCTTATTGGATTGATGATAATAATCTCCTCGACCTCCTCCTGCTTGGAGCGCGGTTCACCTGGAAAAACGGGCGTTCTGTCCCGTCGCTGTCTAGGTTGGATCGCTTCCTCATTTCTCCTGAATGGTTGGATCTCTTCCCCCCAGCCTCACAATCTATCTCTCCCCCGCACTACTTCTGATCACTGGCTGAACATCCTATCTACTGAGGTATCGAATTGGGGTCCTAAGCCGTTTAAGTTTGACATTTCTTGGCTCAAAATCCCGGGCTTCTCCAAGTTGGTTTCCGATTGGTGGGGCAGCTTCCAGGTCAAAGGCTTTGCTGGTCATAGTCTCAGTTCCAAATTCAGATCCTTAAAATATAAGCTTAAGCAATGGAAGCAGTCAGAGTGGCTGATCAGAGAAGGAGAGATGGAATCAATTATTTCTGAATTCATCCCATCGACTCGCAAGCCGAAGAGACTACAATGTCGTCAGAAACAAGGGCAAGAAGAATTCAACTTATTAAGAATTTGTCCGCGAGAGTGCGTGAAAAGGAGATTTCTTGGAAGCAAAAATCCTGTGCTAAGTGGATCAAAGAAGGTGACAAAAACCGAAATTCTTTCCCGATTGGCTAGTATTCACTCCAGTGTCAACAGGATCACCAATATTGTCATCAATGGTACTCGTACCGACGATCAAGTCCTGATTGAATCTGAGGCAATTGCACACTTTAGCAGTCTTCTCAAAGGTGATCAGTGGGACAGGCCCCGTCTCGACAATCTCCATTTCCCCTCCCTCTCCCCGTCTGAAGCTAGTTCGTTGAAACCCCTTTCACCCAGGAAGAAACCAAAGCTGCGATTGATTCTCTTCAAGGAGACAAGGCTCCTGGTCCTGATGGATTCCCTATACGGTTTTTTCACCTTTTCTGGGACATCATCAAAGAAGATTTTTTGCTGTTCCTATCCGAATTTCATGATAGAGGTAGAATTTCAAAGGACCTCAGATCTTCTTTTATCGCTCTCATCCCTAAAATCGTTGGGGCTGCCTCCTTCAACGACTTTCGTCCTATCAGTTTGATTGGAGGGCCTTATAAAATCCTTGCAAAGTTGCTGGCTTCCCGGCTCAAGATGGTGATTGGATCTGTTATTTCTCCCAATCAATGTGCTTTCATCCCTGGCAGACAGATTATTGACCGCACCTTTATCGCCAATGAAACTCTTCACTCGACTTTCAAATTAGGTTCGAAAAGTATTTTCTGTAGTTTGGATGTTGAAAAGGCTTACGACCATGTTGATTGGTCCTTTCTGCTCTACTTGCAGAGGCGGATGGGGTTCGGGGACAGGTGGATTAGATGGATCACGGCTTGCATTGGGTCCTCTTACTTTTCAGTTCTTCTCAATGGTACCCCGAAAGGCTTTTTTAAGAGCGAAAGGGGCTTAAGACAGGGTGACCCTCTCTCCCCCTTCCTCTTTCTCATTGTTAGAGAGGCCCTATCCAGGATGCTCCACAAAGGCCAGTCTGAAGATATTCTACGCGACATCAGCGTCGAAGGTATGAATAGTCCGTTATCGCACGTCCAATTTGCAGATGACATCCTCATTTTCTCTGAAGCATCCCATTCCAAGATGGACAATCTCCGAACTGCCATCCGCTGCTTTGAAGTGGTTTCTCTGGCCTGAGAGTTAACATGGCAAAGTCATTTTTGGGGTTAACCTAGATGAAGAGGAACTTCTCCTTTATGCGAAGCGTTTCGGTTGTAGTGCAGCCTCTTTTCCTTCCTCTTTTGTTGGGCTCCCTTTAGGCATCGACACTCCCCCGAAATCGGTGTGGAACAAGGTCATCCTCAGATTCGAGAGGTTTCTCGCTAAATGGCAAAGTCGTTATCTCTCGTTAGGGGGTCGCTTGACTCTCATTAAATCTGCCCTCTCCAATCTCCCAGTCTATTTTATGTCGCTGTATAGCTGCCCTTCTGTTGTCCTCAATACCATCGACAAAATCAGGCGTGACATCTTATGGCATGGCAAAGAAGACATGAAGAGGTTCCATCTTACGGATTGCAAACAAGTCTGCAAGCATATTTCTGAAGGTGGCTCAGGTATTAGAGACCTCAAGCAGATGAATAGGGCTTTGCTTGGCAAATGGATCTGGAGGCTTGGCTCGAAGCAGAACAGTCTGTGGAATTCAGTCATTAAATGCAAATACGGTAGTTCCATAGGGGGGTGGTGGACCAATCCCTCGTCTTCCTATAGGGCCTCTACGATTTGGAAGGGTATTCTACACCTTAAAGATGAGGTCTTAAAGGGTATCGATTTCGAGATAGGTAAAGGGGATAGGACCCGCTTTTGGAAAGACAACTGGATTGGGGATGCCCCTCTTAAAGATGTTTTCCAGCCTATCTTTCGGCTATCCCCCAATCAGGATATAATGGTGGCTGACTGTTTCTCTTTTATTCAAGGTAAACCGGTGTGGAATATCTGCTACAGAAGGAACCTTGAGGACTGGGAGATTCCTGTTTTCGCAAATCTCCTCGAACACGTCTCCTACGCTTATCCCACCCCGAAGATAACGACAGAATTATATGGAAGAAAGATAAGTCCTCCTCCTTCTCTGTGAGATCTTTTTTCTCCCATCTCTGCTCTCTCCAGCCGGCATCATCATATTCCCCATCTGCCCATGTTTGGTTCAATCCACCCCACCCCCCCCCCCCCCAAGTACTCGCTTTCGCACGACAATTTGAGTAAACGAGGAGTGGTTCTCCCCAACATTTGTCTTTGCCGCATGAAGAACGTGGAGTCCATCGACCATCTAATGCTTCACTGTCCTTTCATTTCGGTTTTATGGGCTGATTTTGCCGGGCGGTTTAATGTTCACTGGTGCATTTCTAGCTCTGTGGACCTCCACCTTAAGGCTTGGCACGGTATCAAGCTTGGGAAGTTGAAGACTCAGATCTGGAGAATGTCAATCCTCGTCATTTGGTGGTCTGTCTGGCTTGAGAGAAACGATAGGTGTTTCAGAAACCGTTCCTCCTCAGCTGAGTCTCAAAGCTCTTAATCTAGTGATTGAATGGGCCACTTATTCGGATGCGTTAAGGGAAGTCGACTTTACGTCTCTTTTTGCTTAGCGGCAAGCGCTATCTCAGCGCTAGTCCTCTTCTTATTTTTCTTCTTTTTGCTGTTTCCTTTGTTCTTCCTGTTTTTTTAGCTTTGTATCCTTCTTCTTTTTCTTAATATATTCTCGTCAATTCTCAAATAAATAAATAAATTGTAATTATGTAATGATATTGTATATTTAAAATCTTACATGTTGAAATTTTAGAGTCTGTCAAGTACTTAGTACTCAAGCAGCCCAACAAACAACATTTTACCAAAGAATGGTCTATTACAACATCAAATACATGTTCAAAGCCAAAAAAGAATACATACTTGGGATCCTCACTTTTTTTTTTTTTTGGGGGGGGGGGGGGGTTCCAGTTTTATATTTTTAGATATTTCCCAAGAGAAAAATTATGATTGTGACAGAGCCATATCGTGTCGGCCGCCAAGCTGGACTATATGCTGGCCATTACCGTTATGGAATACCTTGGTTATGACCAATGTTGTCAAATTGCATATGCGATTGCATATGGCTGTGCACATATGCGATCACATATATTTTTGAACAACTTGGATCGCATAACTTATGACACATAAAAGGTCATTCTACCTGTTGAACGACTTGGATCTTCCACAAACTTTCTGCATCCACACATGCTAACTGTATGTGCACTTGCTAGATGCACGGTTCCATTCAAAGATGCCTTTGTTCTTTTCACTAATTTAATTCACTACGTTTTACAATTTTCTTCCAGTGTCTTGTTTTTTCTTCTGCTTCATGTACCAGAGATGTCACCTGCATGCCACGTCATGACTAGTTTGACCTTTTGTTTTATTCACTCTGCATTGATCATGAGCCACTTTTTTTTTTTTTTTTCTGACTGTAGTTGATGCTGTTCTGTTTTAATGAAGTTCTTTCTTTGCTTGGACTGGCAGATAAATGACCTATTGGATATTGCTCATAAAATTGCAAACATAAACACTAATGATTACCACTCATTGGAGTGCTTGCTTTCCTGTCTTGAAGACCTACAAGACGTTGTCCAGAATCGGAAGGTGGATGCCCTTATTGTTGAGACATTTGGACGGCGGATGGAGAAATTGTTGCGGTGAGTTTAGTTGTTATTGCAAGTAAGACCTTTACCAATTTTTGATGTTAAGTGTAAGTAAACCTATTCTGGGTCTGATCTCTGAAGTCCCAGTAAGAATGCAGTCTGCATCTGTTGGACACTGTCTTATCTTTTATCCATACTTCTAATTCTGGTTTCTTTTTTATGCAGCCTTTTTCCAGGTTAGTTTCTTAATTTGAAATCTAGTGCCTTTTTCTCCATTGGATTTCATTATGTTCCTGAACTCTACAGGGAGAAGTACCTACATCTTTGTGAGCACATAGATGATGAAAGGCTAGATTCACCGAGTGTAGCTGTTGATGGAAATGGTCTACATGAAGATGATATAGTTCCTAGCCTACTTGCAAGCCCTATTGATTCAAATTGTAAGGACCGGACATCTATAGAAGATTTTGAAATTATTAAACCAATCAGCCGAGGGGCATTTGGACGAGTTTTCCTAGCAAAGAAAAGAATAACTGGTGACCTATTTGCAGTAAAGGTAGTCATCTTACGTATATGTTTTTATGGATTCATTGAACTAGTGCATAAAATTTCAAGCTTTTACTAATCCGATCATTGTTTTCATGTTTAAATATTTTGCATTCAAATTGTTTTGTGATACATCTGATATAAGGATTTTCCCCCCACCAACTTCATACAATTACTAGACAAAGTTCTCACATTCTAAGTGGCGAGACGGTTTTTTCTCATCTGGACTTGCTTATTTATGCACAACTGTTCAGACTGGTTTAGGAACCATTGCCAACTGGGGGATACCTCACCCTTGTACACTTTCCACCACAACTGGGTTCACAAATTGTGGAAAGACACTTCCAGTGATCACCAGAGTACACCCTTGCCCACTTTCCACCACAACTAGGCTTACAAATTGTGAAATGTTGCTTCTAGGGAAAGCCTTAGCTTGATCATAGTTAGCAAAACTCCCTTTTAAACTCCGTGTTTTTGAAAAAAATACTTGTATAATTGATTAAATGTTTAAGAGTTCCGTTTATTTCAGAAGACAGGCAAAAAAAAAAAAAAAAAAAACTCATTTTTTTTGGCAAATTGAATTAAAGACTTTTTTTTTTTTTTCAATAAAACAAATTTTATTCAAAAGAAGTTTTGGGGCACTTTAAAAAATAGAGATTGGTGGCTGCCACCCATTGATAAAATTGAGTAGAAGGTGAAATTTTTAGCAAAGATGGATTGGTTTATAGGAGGATTACTTGAAAAGGAAGGATTTAAGAGAGGCAAAGAACACACCATTTAGAACCTTAAAAAAAAAAGAAAAAAAGAAAAAGAAAAAAAGAACACTATTTGGCTATATATATACATAATCATTCATGCATATAGAAATTCTGATAATTTTAATTCTTCATCATCATCTAATTATTTTAATTAAAGTTTCCTATTTTAACATTATGCATATGTAATATATAAATATGTGCGCACTCTTCTTCTTCTTCTTTGGAATCCAAACCATATTAAACCTGAACTTTTCATTCACTTAATTTTGTTGTCTCCGTCTTTTTGATTGATTTTTTTTACCATATTTTATTTTTATGATTGATACCCAATTAAACACTAACATTTCTTGTACCCTTTTTTGCCCAATGCCGATTTTCTAATTATGAGCTTGACCATTGAAACAGAATTCGTTCTCATGGTAGCTTGCCAAACTTTGACTCGTAGCTAACCCGCCGACATTGACCCTCCTTTACCTGGGCTGGGAACAAGCAAGATGCAAATGCTATTGGAAGATGCAATTGCTACCAGGCAGAATTTACTGGTTTAAACAATTACCAGGCAGAATTTACTGGTTTAAACAATTACCAGTCTTTATTTTATTTTTTTATTTTTATAAACTTTCTTCCTTCCTTTCTTTGTACATGTTTTTCTTCTTTGTTATAGTCTATTTCCTGTGAACGTAAATCTTATCTGTCAGATCTATTTGCTGCAGCCGTTTCTTATATTATTCTTCATCTCGTTCTTCAACAACTGCATAAATGAATTTTCTTCCTCTAATGTTTTCAAGTGACAAACTTAAGGACAAGTATGCTGAAAAATTTCTGCATTCGCAAATTCTCATACATGATTTTGTTGTGGGTCCTGCGTTGAAGGCTCTGCATGAGCTTGTCATCTTGGGTGGAAATTCTTTGTATGCTGTTTGCTGAAGGAATCCTTCAGAATGGCAAGCTTGCAGCAGAGCTGTCACTGGAGGACACACGAACTGGGTTTGACAATTTCCAAGTATGTAAGTTTTCCTCACCCAATGGTCCTTTAAAGAAATGATTGGGATTAATGATATTGTAAGCCATCCTGAGCAACCGAGGGGGTTTGTGTGCATATGCAATTGCATAATCGCATATGTGGTCGCACAACCCCCCTGAACACTTTTATTTTTTTTTATTTTTGAAAAAATTCAGAAAATAGTGAAAAAAAAAAAGAGAAAAAAGGAAAAATACAAAAAGTATGAAAAATGTAAACTTACTACAATTGTTTGGAATTGTTTTTTTTTAAACCTATTTCATTAATATTTTCATATTAGACTATGACAAGTTAACTAACAAATTAACAAGTACTCAAATAATACATATACTAAAATTTGTGAAAAAACCAACATAGATTCCTGAATCTTGAAAGAGTAAGGGTCTTGATTCTTAAAACTTGAAAGAGATATGAGACAATGAGAGAATGAGATTATGAGAGAAAAGAGTGAGAGTAACAATAACAGTAACAGTAAGAATAGAGAGAGAGAGAGAGAGAGGGGGGGGGGGGGGCAATTAATCACTTGCTCTAAAAGCTTGAACTGATAGAGCATGGCGAATTAATCCCTTAATCTCATAGCCCAGTCCCCACATCGCATGGGCCGAACCCCCCTTATGGGCCCCACATCACATGGGTACCGCCTCACATGAGCCACCTGCCTCACACGAGCCACCGGCCTCATATGGGCCGGGGGGGGGGGGGGGGGGGGGGGACAATTAATCACTTGCTCTAAATGCTCGAACTGATAGAGCATGGCGAATTAATCCCTTTATCTCATAGCCCAGTCCCCACATCGCATGGGCTGAAACCCCCCTTGTGTGCCCCACATCACATGGGTACCGCCTCACATGAGCCACCCGCCTCATACGGGGGGGGGGGGGGGGGGGGGGGGGGGGCGAACAATTAATCACTTGCTCTAAAAGCTCGAACTAATAGAGCATGACGAATTAATCCCTTTATCTCATAGCCTAGTCCCTACAT